>OW121799.1:22500-622500 GCA_933228885.1 Leistus spinibarbis
GTTATGTTATGTTATGTTATGTTATGTTATGTTATGTTATGTTATGTTATGTTATGTTATGTTATGTTATGTTATGTTATGTTATGTTATGTTATGTTATGTTATGTTATGTTATGTTATGTTATGTTATGTTATGTTATGTTATGTTATGTTATGTTATGTTATGTTATGTTATGTTATGTTATGTTATGTTATGTTATGTTATGTTATGTTATGTTATGTTATGTTATGTTATGTTATGTTATGTTATGTTATGTTATGTTATGTTATGTTATGTTATGTTATGTTATGTTATGTTATGTTATGTTATGTTATGTTATGTTATGTTATGTTATGTTATGTTATGTTATGTTATGTTATGTTATGTTATGTTATGTTATGTTATGTTATGTTATGTTATGTTATGTTATGTTATGTTATGTTATGTTATGTTATGTTATGTTATGTTATGTTATGTTATGTTATGTTATGTTATGTTATGTTATGTTATGTTATGTTATGTTATGTTATGTTATGTTATGTTATGTTATGTTATGTTATGTTATGTTATGTTATGTTATGTTATGTTATGTTATGTTATGTTATGTTATGTTATGTTATGTTATGTTATGTTATGTTATGTTATGTTATGTTATGTTATGTTATGTTATGTTATGTTATGTTATGTTATGTTATGTTATGTTATGTTATGTTATGTTATGTTATGTTATGTTATGTTATGTTATGTTATGTTATGTTATGTTATGTTATGTTATGTTATGTTATGTTATGTTATGTTATGTTATGTTATGTTATGTTATGTTATATTATGTTAGTTATGTTAGGTTAGGTTTCAGCGTCGTCTTTACATTACAATACTGTTAAAACGACGTCTTCCTTCTTAAAATAGCAATAAAATTGAATATGTAAAATAATAATTAATATGTTATCGCGCCTTTATTTGAACAAAAATAATTGCTAGAAAAACTCAAAGGTGGCGACACTGTGTGTCGAGTATATAGAGAGCGCTGACGGTTTGTAAAGAGTGACGATTATACTTATACATTTAATATATTTTATATCTATAAACATCTTAAATACGAGAGTACATTATTAAATTCGATCCTGAATCAACGAGAGAGAGTGTAGTTTACAAATATATGTATATATATTTATAATGAAACAAATTTGAAGGGATTCGTTGTGACTGACTGACTGAATGGTGTTTATATAAATTTAAAAATGTCAAACGGATGATTTAAGTCTTCAACAGGGTATATTATGGCTTTACGCTGATTGTGGTTACGTTAGGTTGTTTTGAATTAAAATTTTAAGTGTTGGGAAGTGATTTTATTTGAATAAAAATAAATGCTAGAAAAACTCAAAGGTGGCGACACTGTGTGTCGAGTATATAGAGCCTGAATGGTGTTTATATAAATTTAAAAATGTCAAACGGACGATTTAAGTCTTCCACAGGGTATATTATGGCTTTACGCTGATTGTGGTTACGTTAGGTTGTTTTAAATTAAAATTTTAAGTGCTGGGAAGTGATTTTATTTGAATAAAAATAAATGGTAGAAAAACTCAGAGGTGGCGACACTGTGTGTCGAGTATATAGAGACTGAATCAATTTAAAAATGTCAAATGGATGATTTAAGTTTTCCACAGGGTATATTAGCGTTTTTCGCTGATTGTGGTTACGTTAGGTTGTTTTAAATTAAAATTTTAAGTGCTGGGAAGTGATTTTATTTGAATAAAAATAAATGGTAGAAAAACTCAAATGTGGCGACACTGTGTGTCGAGTATATAGAGACTGAATGGTGTTTATAACAATATAAAAATGTCAAACGGATGATTTATGTTTTCCACATGGTATATTATGGCTTTACGCTGATTGTGGTTACGTTAGGTTGTTTTAAATTAAAATTTTAAGTGCTGGAAAGTGATTTTATTTGAATAAAAATAAATGGTAGAAAAACTCAAAGATGGCGACACTGTGTGTCAAGTATATAGAGACTGAATAGTGTTTATATCAATATAAAAATGTCAAATGGATGATTTAAGTTTTCCACAGGGTATATTATGGCTTTACGCTGATTGTGGTTACGTTAGGTTGTTTTAAATTAAAATTTTAAGTGTTGGGAAGTGATTTTATTTTTAAAAAATATTGTGTATAATTTTGCGCAATTTGTGATTACGGTATTTTTCGTTTCTACAAAACACCAAATTCAGCATTAATATACTGTTAAAACGACGTCTTCAGCGTCGTCTTTAGATTGCAATACTGTTAAAACGACGCTTTCAGCGTCGTCTTTAGATTGCAATACTGTTAAAACGACGTCTTCAGTGTCGTCTTTAGATTGCAATACTGTTAAAACGACGCTTTCAGTGTCGTCTTTAGATTGCAATACTGTTGAAACGACGTCTTCGGCGTCGTCTTCAGATTGTCTATACTGTTAAAACGACGCTTTCAGCGTCGTATTTAGATTGCAATACTGTTAAAACGGCGCTTTCAGCGTCGTCTTTAGATTGCCTATACTGTTAAAACGACGCTTTCATCGTCGTCTTTAGATTGCAATACTGTTAAAACGACGTCTTCAGCGTCGTCTTTAGATTGCCTATACTGTTAAAACGACGCTTTTATCGTCGTCTATAGTTTACAATATTGTAAAAAGTCTTCAATATCCAATAGTCTTTAGTAAAAAGTCTTTAATTTCCAATGATAGTGTTCAAAGTCTCTAATTTGTAAAATTGTTAATAGCGTCTATAAAATGCGCATTACTGTCCATACTTAAGGGGGGCGGGTCATTCTAAAAATTTTTTTTTGACAAAAAATTTTTTTTGCATGAAACTACTTCTTATCTATCTGAGAATAAGTCCTCAAAAGCATATGGCCATCCGGAAATTTTTTGCCAAGTGATACGCATTTTAGTGAGTGCATGTCAGACAGCTAAAATACGCCTGTTGCGCGCTGACCGAAATTCGCCTATTTCGACACCTAGCGTTACCTGTAATAGGAACCTTTATTGACTGCCGATAAAGCAGATTCCTAGAGATGTTGTCATCGTGTTTACAAGCCGCAACTACGTCAGGAACATAACCTATAAATATATATTCAAATCCGTTTGCCGGTCGCACGTGTAAAGTCAAAAGTGCCGTGCGATGAACCGAAACTTCAATCGCTTCTCCTGAAAAGTTGTGTTTTTGAAATTGCGGGAACACTTGGAGACCAGAGATTTGGTCGAAATTGATTGCGATTTCGTGTCCGCATAGAGAATTGAATTCTCTACTTCGGTAACCTCATTATTTTCGTTTTATGTAACCGGAAGTTCTTTTTTTATCATAAAATAGGTGAAAAAAAACACGAAAAAAACGTGATTTTTTTTCAACTCGAAAATTTTCTGCGAAAAAAATTTTTTTTTAACATGGCATGAGGTCTCCGAAATGCGCTATCATATGAACTATAAAACCCTCTTCTTGCGTTCTGTTTTAGTCACGATCCTGAAGTGCCACACAGGCCCGCCCAAAGCGCTGCACGCGAAAACCCATATTTTCATATGACAATAAAACATTTAAAATAAAACATTTTCCAACAAATTTTTATACGGTTTTACTCTTAAATATATACCCAATAAGATGCAAAAACAGTCACTTAGTTTCATTCATTTATCTACCCGCAATCCACTCCCAAAGTTAGTCGAATTTTCCTGCTTGAGAATGACCCGCCCCCCTTAAATTAGCAATAAAATTAAATATGTAAAATAATAATTAATATATGTATATATTTATAATGAAACAAATTTGAAGGGATTCGTAGTGACTGACTGACTGACTGAATGAATGGTGTTTATATCAATTTAAAAATGTCAAACGGATGATTTAAGTTTTCCACAGGGTATATGGCTTTACTGTGATGATTTACATTTTCGCGGATTGTGGTTACGTTTGTGTTACGATTGTGGTTTAAATTAAAATTTTAAGTGTTGGGAAGTGATTTTATTTTAAAAATATTGTGTTTAATTTTGCGCAATTTGTGATTACGGTATTTTTCGACGTTTCGACCTTCGCGGTGGTTTAATTTGGGAAGTGGTGATGTTGTTGTTTTATTAATATCGTGTATTTAGAGAGTAATAATATAAAAATTCCAACTTCCCGCGCTTACTTTAATAGACACAAAATCAATAATACACGTTTTACCAACTTAAAATCGCTTCACTATACTCTCTACTGAAAATCAATAATACACATATGTGACGTTGTGGCGCGATCTTAAAATCCCCAATTGCACACCTCCCCTCCAACCATAGCACTAATTCTACCTACTCCCCAGTAAATTATTCCACCCCAAAACTCCAAAATCTCCATTCTAAACTTCAGATTTCGGAAAGCGGAAAGGCGTTCGGAATTCCTTCCCCCCACTACGTCAAAACCGAATGGTATTATGCCACTTATGGCATATAAGAATAAGGGTCATATTAGAATATAGAAAATTCGAGTTATTGATCGTATGTCCATGTATTCTTTTTACACAAGAATGACTTGGCTTTGGACGCCATTTAAGTGAATGCAATGCAATTCATACATAAATCGATTTCTAGTAGTATAATACGTAGACTAGCATATCTTTTATTTTATTTTATTCATACCCTGTATTATGAAATATTAGTTGTTTAATTTAGAATATCACAAAATTTGCATTGGTTCTTGCTCTATAACTTAATAACAATTTTATTTATGCAAATAAATTACATATAAAATGATAAACGAATCTAAATTTAAATTTAAGAAAAATAAAAGGAATTTGTGAATATATGTGTTTAGCTTGATTGTTTATTAATATTGTTTACAATTTACAAAAACATAATTAATAAAGAGAAACTTAAGCAAAATGATTTCAATATGTGTAAATGTTATTGCAGTTCGATGATAGAAAACATGACCAATTGAAAATAATGCAAATACAGGGTATGTATTCGCCTTAAAGATATAAGTGTTGAATAATTATAAAAGAACACCTGTGCCTATGTGTGAACGCTCTACAGCCTAAGCAGTCGAAAGTAAAATTATGTATTATGTATGTATAATACCGGTCGTGCACTTCTTAATTTAAATATCATTAATATAATAACCCAGAAATGTTTGTATGTGAGTGAGTGTGTGTGTATGTGTGGAACGCTTTTTTGAAAAAATGCAGATTGGCATAGACGGGGATCGAACTCACGACCTCCAGGGTGAAAGGCATGACACTTAGCCACTGCACCATGGCGACTGTTAATAATGTTATAAAAAATAATCAAATAGTTTATACTGAAATAAAACAATCACTACGATTCTGTTCAGTCTGCTTTGAAATAGACAAAAACGAATCAAACGTCAGAATGAAATCAGTCAAAATTGGTTTTTGTGTGATAAATCTTCAATTCAAAGTTTAATCTTAAGTTTAAGGGGAGTATCATGCTATAATTTCAATTTTTAAGTATATAATATGAAATAAGTGCATATTATTGCCTAATTAGCATATATTTTTAGCAAATACGTGTTTCTGTACATTTATTTTAATTCATAGTTAATATTTTTCACTTCAAAATGGCCAAGAAGCAGTGATTTTTGAAAATATGAGTTGCGGTAAGATTTTATAGTTCGTCAAATTATAATAACTGCAAGTAAGTAAATTTATAATTCTGATTATTAGAGAAATAAAATCTTGAAGAGATAATTCAAACATATTTAGAAACATGTTTGGTTGGCAATTTTATTCTTTTATTTTTGATGGCACAATCCATTGTATTTTAGCATATAACTAATTATCATATTTTAAAACTGCCGTTGTGACACTGCATCAGTTTAATACTGCAAAATTCAGAATCTAGCCTGATTATTTAATTCAAAAACAATAATGAATCAAATGTCAAATCATTAAAAATGTTGTGTAAAAAGGATTTGTAATACATATTATTAGAATAATCGATTCAAATAATAAACAGCAATCGTAAGTAAATTTATAATCCTGTTTTTTATATACAATCATAGAAACTGTCTAAATGATACAACACATATGCACCATACAAGGTTAAAATCAAAGTTAAACAAAATTTAGTTTAAATTTATCGGATGTTACACAGTGCATGATAAGCGATCGATTAGTTAATCTCAGCATAGTGATCTAAGAACAAAATAGCGTTCAAAGAAAGAACTCGATTTTTTCTTTATTATTATTTGCGATGTGGAAATTTGTATTACTATTATAGTGAAACGATACAAAATGAAGAAAAAACGGGTTATTATTATTAAATTACATGAAAATTCGCCATCAGTCAAAACTGACCTATGTTCTGTATACTATATGGGCACATGGTGCCCACGGGTGATCCTAGTTAGAAATAACGGAATACAATTACTACAAATTTAGTATCTCAAATACGGCATGATTATGAGAAAATTTTATTTATATAAAATATTTTCAAATAGTTTGCAACTGATTTAGAAAAGTCATTTGAAAATGGTGCCATTTTCTGAATACAATTTACGTTTTCCATATTATTGGCATAGTTTCATGATTATCGTACTATTCATATAATTCACAAATATTAAATAAATATATAGTAATACTACGCACTAATTAAGTGAGGCTTTAATTGTCTTTTCAGGGTATAATTTATCTTAGGTTTGTAAACATATTAAAATTATATTTTATTATATTGGTTTTCTTATCAACTTATTTACATTATCTTTCCCAACATCTACCATCGGCCGGAACTCCATGTTATATAAATTAATAGTATATTCAAATATTCTTACCCTTGTTGAAACTGAATTAATTAACAAAACTAATATTATAATAAAACAATATTTTCTTCATTTTAAATGAATTCAATACAAACGACAAGAAAAACTAATTAAGTAGACGATGAGTTGGACACTATGTTCGGTTTATTTTATATATGCAAATAATGAGTATATATATATATATATATATATACATATATATATATATATATATATATATATATATATATATATATATATATATAAATATATATATGTATATATGTTTATAATGTATTATCTACCATCTTTTTATAATAAATATAACTATTATTATTATATATTTATATTGATTTGAATTAAAAAGACCATAATATATTTTAAATAATACAGCCAACTTATTGTTCGGTAATCATAATTGGATCTATCTGAATGAATTGTACATATTTGTTGAAGTAGTTTTGCAATTGAAAATTCTCTAATCGTTTCCTCTCTGGTTAGTTTTTTAAATCCGCCAACTACCCCAGCGAGATGAAGCAGATGTAAACATGACTTAAAATCTTAAACCCCAAATAAATCCCTTACCTTCTATAATTCTATGTTGATGTGATTGTTGGCTTGAGTTAGTGTTGTTGAGAGACGAGACTTACTATTGATCTCATCTCTGTCTCAAAAGGTCTCGACTCGTTATCACTAGTTAACACTTAACACGTTAATTATAGTAGTAGTATATAGAAAAAAAGAAAATGTATTGCATAGTAGTATGGGGGGTGACTTCGAATGCAGACTGAATTTTTTAAGATAGGCCTCTGGCGGTAATTAGAACTTTCTTTAAATTGTACTTTTCAATGGGCATTGATCTAATCATAGATAATTAAAAATTTGGTTGTGGTGTTGACATTGAACTATGGAATGTTTCAATTGTAAATGCAGAATGAAATTTCTCTGTCATTAAATACGCGTTGACAAATTATGTTATATCTAATAATGAATCATTAAGGGGTATATATGTATATTTCGATGTAAACAAAATTAAGCTAATTATGTTTATCTAAATTGCAATAGAATTCTTATTTTGCAATTCAAAAATGTGTTTTCAAGTATTCCTTAATATTCAAGGCTGTCAACTTGTTTTGTTTGTATTTGTAACAATAACAGGATCACTAAAAGTTATTTACGGTTCATCATAGCTTTCTAATTATGATTATTTTGTATAAAACGTGATATATATTTTACTATATATCATTTTAAAGTAACCTACAGCACATTGCAGACGTGAAAGATAACCAGGTATGTGTCTTATTGTTAATGTCTATTATCAATTGTTTATCAGAAATATATATATATATATATTAAATGAATGTATTATTATTTTTATTACTTAGGTACAGATATGGACCAAGCTAATATTGTGGGACTCGTAGACGATCTGAAACCTATAAAGAAAATACAAAATTTAGGTCTCAACGAAAAATATAAAATTATGCTAGTTAAAGCAGTACAAACAAAATATGGTAGAAAAATAATGGTGGAGTTAGAGGAGGCGGTCGTTTTTCTTCCTTTGCGTTATTCTAAACTAACAGATGAAAATATTAATGAATTAAATACCAATAATACAAATGAAAAATTAGCACTTGTGTATACAGGTACTAAACCCTGTGGCAGTGCTAAAGAAGCTAATTGTTTAGAGTTTGTAAGCCTTTGTGATAAATGAAATGTTATATCCATAATGAATTATTATTCTTATTAAATAATTATACATAAAATGTATAGGCTAATATATCAGATTATTAAAATAAAACATTTGTACTCAAACTGAATAATTATATTGTATCAGAAATAACCTGTATCCAATATCCAATAAATATACCAAGCAATATTATTTAACAATATATCCAAAAACAATTTATTCAAGTACCATAATGTAGAAACAAATAGTAACTAAATGCTATTTTGCTAACGTATTTATGCATGAAATAGTTTGAAACGAAAATTCTTTTTAATTTCTATATTATATAATTATGAAAACTAAAGAAGTTTATTGAGAACCTCTTTTAAACTTGTTGTCTTAAGACCGCTTTAATGTATATAAAATTAATATATATAGTGAAACTAGTTATTCAAAATTATGCTATACACTATTTTATTCAATGTTTGATTTACCATTTTCATTATCTTGAATATTAAAATTCCAAACAAGTTATTTACTTTCGAAAACCCTTACATTATTATATGCAATTATGAAATACAAACCTTATCGCAACGAATCTTTTTAAAATTCTAAATATAGTCAAATATATTTCTGGTTTCTAAAGACATTAGCAGTACACTGTTAAAAATTAAGTTATTTTTGTTTTAATTTTACTATGATGATCATGTAAACTTACAAACATTTTAACAGTGTACACGTATTTCGAGTTATTGTCCTCTAATTGCACTTTCATTTAATGATTTTGTGTTTAAATATGTCTTGTTTCTCGAATGCAAATTTAGTTTGTGTCGTGTATTGAATCGTGTGCTAGTGTCTGATTTCGCTATGAATTACTCGAATGAAACTGATAACTTGCAAATGATTTTGGAGCTCTGCCAGAATGTTCTTGAAAAACCAGTTGACGATGTCCCACCACCTATTGAAGAAATTGCGCAAGAGCAAAGTACAGAACTTAATGATGATAGAATTCTGTCTGACGATGAAACCGGAAGCTACAATAATTTTTTCACGATATGTGAAAATATTTTACAACATATAAATAATACGCAAGAAATAGACGACTCTTTGCCAGAAAATATACCATCTAATACTTCAACCCCGCTCATAGATGCAAATACACCAACACTTCAAACAGGAAACGGGCAAAAGCGTTTCATCGTAGAATCTGACATCGAAAAAATGGTAAAACGATTTAATATTGTGGGGCGACGAGTGACCATTAAAATGGTTGACCCCCCTGCAAATGTTAATGCTATAAAATGGTTTAAAAATAGTATGACAGATTTGCTTGCATATATTACAAAGTCTGTGCCGCCCAGTGACTTTGTAGGAATGCTCCTGTATACTCCACGGCTAGTTTCCGGACCTGCATGGATTAGTTTCCGCAGGGCTGATCAATTACATATTGATGTAGTATGGGATATGATCAGCAATATTTTGCAGAGTAATGCAGAAATTTTCTCGGACGGCGAATTTAACATAGAATTAACACGTGTATCTATGCCTGTAGGATACGGTAAAAATGTGAACGGTCATGGACTACAATACGCAGAATTATGCCAGCGAAAATACGGAATTGTTGAAATTAATAATACGGACTATATTTGTTTAGCGCGAGCATTGGTAGTTGCGATAGCATGGGTGACAAAAGATTTATCTTTTAAATCTATTGTTAAAGATACTAATGACGTACAAGGTATCCGCGCTCGAGAGCTAATGATGAAGGCTTGTGTAAATATAACAATTAATGGGGCAGGAGTACTTGAAATTGATGCATTTCAAAAATATCTAACGGATTTTAATGTAGTTGTTTATGAATATCGTGGTCGTGGAAGTGTAATTTACGAAGGTGCTCCCGGCACAGATTTACCTCGTCTCAATCTTCTGCACAATCAAAATCACTATTCAACGATTAAAAGTTTAACATCTGCTTTTTCGTGTAGTTATTTTTGTAAGGAATGCCATAAGCCTTACAACGAAATAGGGAAGCATCGCTGTACCAGTATATGCCCATATTGTTTTCGCACTCCTGTTTGTTCGCGAAATGAACTGTCGATACTCTGCAATCAATGCAATAGACGTTTTCGGGGACAAGTGTGCTATGACAATTATATTCCGACTATCTGCAATAAATATCGTATGTGTATAAAATGTTTGAAGACGTATGAAGACAGGCAAAATCGAGATCATGTGTGTGGTGAAATATTCTGCACTTTATGTAAATGTTATATGGCATCTTCTCATAAGTGTTATATTAAAAAAAATAAAAAACCTGACAAGAAAGGAAACAATTTATTCTTGTATTATGACTTTGAGACTCGCCAAGAGAAGTTTCAGGGTAGCGACAAGGAACATGAAGTTAACTTATGTGTAATACAACAATCGTGTGATGCGTGCACTGGTATAAAAGATATAAGTGTAATGTGTAATATGTGTGGAATTAGGCAACATGTGTTCACAAATAATCCCCTCGCTAGTTTTGTACAATACGCAATTCTACCACGTACTTCTTTTTCAACCGTTACATGTATTGCTCATAATGCTAAAAGTTTCGATGCGCAGTTCATACTAAAATATTTAACAGAGACATTAAACATGCAACCAGAATTAATACTAAATGGTAATAAAATTCTTCTCATGAAATTAAATTATAATATACGATTCATCGATTCTATTAACTATCTGCCTATGGCGTTATCAGCATTGCCAAAAGCATTGGATTTACCGCCGTCAGTTAAAAAAGGTTTCTTTCCACATTTTTTCAACACGACAGCCAATCAGCTATATACAGGACCATTACCAGATATTGTATATTATGGAGCAGATAGTATGAATGCTAAAACACGGGAAACATTTCTGAAATGGCATGCAGAACAAATATCGAACAATGTTATTTTTTCTATGAATAAAGAAATAGTAGCTTATTGTATTTCTGATGTAGAGGTTCTCCGTCAAGCTTGTGAAAAGTTTCGGAGAAATTTTATAGCTGATTGTAATGTGTGTCCCTTTACAGAAGCTGTGACAATTGCAAGCGCTTGTAATCGTGTTTTTCGTCGACAATTTTTGCAAAATAATACAATAGGTATTATTCCTCGTAAAGGGTATAGATTAACAGATAATCAGTCAAAAATTGCACTACAATGGCTTGTTAACGAAGAAACTATACGAGGAATTCGTATCGAACATGCGGGACGCGGCAAGGAAGTCTACCTGGGACCTAGATTAAAAGTTGATGGGTATTATCATGCAGATAAGCTTGTGTTTGAATTCATGGGATGTTTCTGGCATGGTTGTGAACAATGCTATCGTACAAATCGTGATGACAAAGTATATAGTATTACAACCGAGACGATAAATGCACGATTTCAAAGAACCATCGAAAAAACACGTAAACTACGTGCGCTTGGTTATCACGTTATAGAAATGTGGGAATGTAACTTTAATCGACAATTAAAGAAAAATAAATCTTTAAAAAAGATATTAGATAATCATCCAATGATGAATAGTTTACCGCTTAATGCACGTGATGCATTTTTTGGAGGTCGAACTGGTAATGTTTCTCAATATAGGAAAACGGATGGTGATGAGCAAATCAGGTATGTGGATGTTTGTTCACTATACCCGTATATTTGTAAATATGGGAAATACCCAGTAGGGCACCCCAAAGTACTTGTTGGTGACGAATGTCAAGAGGTGTTAGGACTTAATAATAATATTGACAAAGTCGAAGGACTAATAAAGTGTACAGTATTACCACCAACAAATCTATTTCACCCTGTGTTGCCAAGAAAAGTGCATGGAAAACTAATGTTTGCCCTGTGTCGTACGTGTTGTGATAGTCTTGAACAATCAGAATGCGTACATACAATCCCTGAAAGACAGTTTATTGGAACGTGGGTTGCGGATGAAGTGCGCCGAGCGGTTGAGCTTGGATACCAAGTGATTTCCGTGCATGAGGTGTGGCAATATGAAATTGCAGTTTATAATAAAGATACTAAAACAGGGGGGTTATTTGTGAAATTCATAAATACCTTCTTGAAAATGAAGCAGGAGGCAAGCGGGTATCCACAGGAGTGCAATGATGATCAGAAGAAGGAGGGATATATTAAAGAGTATTTGGAGCAAGAGGGAATATCTCTAGACCCCGCAAATATCGAGCTAAATGCAGGGAAAAGATCACTGGCCAAATTAATGCTAAATTCTTTCTGGGGTAATAATCTAATTAAATAATTTATAATTTATACCATCATTAATTATTTTTCTTTTTCTAACTAGGTAAATTTGCCCAAGCTGAAAACAGGCCTAGTACGGTAGTACTATCCTCTCCCGATCAGTTGTACAGCTTACTGGCTAATCCCTCGTTAGCAGTAAATCGCATCATTCCAGCCGGTGACAAAATGGTATATGTGAACTTCGAACATCTAGATGAGGCGGCCGAACAGTTGCATACAGTGAACGTGGCTATTGCTGCCTATACAACTGCACAAGCTCGTCTTTGTTTGCATGAATATCTACAACCTCTAGGTAATCGAGTCCTGTATTATGATACTGATTCGATTATTTACCGACACTTACCTGGGCAGTATAACCCTCCTATTGGTAATTTCCTGGGTGATCTTACTGATGAACTTAGCTGTTATGGTCAGGGAAGTTTTATTACCGAATTTGTATGCGGGGGACCTAAAAATTACGCGTACAAGGTATTTAGCCCCACAACCAATAATATTACGCAAGTGTGTAAGGTGAAAGGTTTCACTTTAAACTACAAAAATTCAAAAATTATAAATTTTGATTGTTTAAAAAAAATGATTTTAAATGATAGTGATGAACCTAGTCCCCTGCCTGTGATAAAATCGAACAATATACGAACTACTGCTGAACATTGTGTAGTGACTCGTACAGAGACTAAAACGTTTAATATTAAATTTATGAAACGACGCTTAATAAATAATTGTGATTCGGTGCCTTACGGTTTTAAGAGGCCTAAATTATGTATTAATTAACTATATCGATTAGCTAGTATTTATGATTACGAGTATGTGCGTATCTGCGTGCATGCGTATGTGCGTATATGCGTGTATGCGTATGTGCGTATGTGTGTGTATGCGTATGTGCGTGTATGCGTATGTGCGTGAATGCGTATGTGCGTGTATGCGTATGTGCGTGTATACATATTGCAAATTATGGAGTGGTGTGAATTGTATAGATGATTACTTTTTTAGAATTAGTAAATAAATAATTTAGATGATTTAGATAAATACATGTGTATTAAAATTCAAACATTATTACCATTGCAACGGTGTTCTTGTTATCATGTATCCCAAATTTGTTCATCCTTTTACAGCCCTTGTAGCAGGCCCGTCTGGCTGCGGAAAATCCTATTTTGTTGTTAATTTTCTTAACCAAATAGAATCAGTATGTGATACAAGTTTTGATCAAGTTAACTGGCATTACGGTACATGGCAAAGTCTTTATAATTCTATTTTAAATGTGAATTTTATACAAGGTCTACCAGATATGGATAATTATGATGGAGATAAGCCTAAATTAATAATAATTGATGATCTTATGAGAGAAACTAATTCGCAAGTTGTTGATATATTTACAAAAGGGAGTCATCATAAAAATTTATCGGTGTTTTTCCTAACACAAAATTTGTTTCATCAGGGCAAAGGTCAAAGAGATATATCCTTAAATGCAAATTATATAATATACTTTAAGAACCCACGAGATAAGGCTCAAATTCAACATTTATCCCGTCAAGTATGTCCGGAAAATACCAAATTTATTTTAGACGCTTATTATGATGCAACTACTAAACCACACGGCTATCTAATTTTTGACTTAAAACAGTCCACTCCAGACTGGGCACGATTTAGAACATCACGTGATGATGAAACGTATGTCTATTTACCCCGTAAAAAGTATAAATACGAAGATTCCGATTTACCAGCGATTATTTTATAAAATGACTAAAACAGTAATCAACAACGCTGATTATCTGCGTGCTCTACATAAGCTAAATTCTGCACATCGTGTTTCTCTATTAAAAAGTGCAAGCAGTAAAGAAATCCACTGTATATGCGAGTGTGCATACAATATCTTAAACGGTCAAGTTCCTATAAATAAGATTCAACGAGCACGTTTAGTTCGTCACAAACAAACTTTACGTAAGCTTGTACAAAAAGGTGGGGGGTGGAAAAATAGAAAACGAATATTAATTCAAACCGGTGGTGGTGCATTCCTACCGCTGTTAATTGCTCCTCTTATAACGGGAGTACTAAGTAGTTTATTCAAAACTAATTAATTTACATCTAAAATGGAGCATGCTAAGAAAATGGTTCTAATATCTTCTGACACATTGCATCGACTTAGACAAAGTTCGTCTAAAGAGGATATCGATATAACTACAGAACTAGACAGAGATATGAAGGAAATAATGCAATCGAAAAAATTATCTGATCATGAGAAATGGTCATTGTATCAGGAAACACTGCAGCGATATTTACATTTCAAGAAACAGTTACGTGAACCTATTAGTATTCCCCTAATTGATCCTAAAGAAGAAGAAGAAGATGAAGAAGAACAACCGCAACCAAAAATTAAATATGACATACAAGATATTTTAAAAATGTTACCGAAAAAATATCAAAATAACGCCGAGCGTATACTTAATATAGTTAAAACTGTTGGAAGTGGAATAACTTGGGATGGCAAAGGAATTGTCCAAATAGACGGCACTGTTATTCCAGATTCAAATATTACAGATTTGATTGGTGATATGGTACGTGCTAGGAAAAATATAAATCCAATTGGCTGGTCGACTTTTGCGTATGCATTAAAGAAAATTAATATTCCCGGGGAATTGATCGGTAATTCTAATAGAAGGAAATATATGTATGCGACACCCGAAATTAAGCGTATAAAAAACAAAAATAAAAGATCAGAGGTCAGTTCTGATGCAGCAGACGACTCGTTTGGTGATTTACCGTGGAAAAAATTAACTTATTAATGATGAATAAACGCTTAGCTAATATATATTATGATCCATCAAATGCAGCTGGATTTTCCGGTGCAAACAACCTCATAAAGGCTGTCAATAAAAAATATAGTACCGAGAAAATTAAAAACTGGTTAAAATCACAAGACGCCTATACTATGCATAAACCTTTACGAAAAACATTCTCTAGAAATAAATATAAAGTCAATAATATTCACGACTTGTATCAGGCAGACTTGAATGATATGAGAAGTCTTAGCAAGTATAATGATGGAATGAAACATATATTAGCTGTAATTGATGTTTTCAGCCGTTATGCGTGGACGGTAGCAATACCTGATAAAAAACCATCAACAATCATCGAAGCATTCAAAACAATATTTAATGATAGCAGCCGAAAACCAGTTTATATACAGACAGACAAAGGATCCGAGTTTATAGCGAATTCAGTTAGAAAATATTTCCGTGAAAATGAGATTCGATACTATGTCACACAAAATCCAGATGTTAAGGCTTGTTTAGTTGAAAGGTTAAATCGGACATTAAAGACAAGAATGTATCGATATTTCACTCACAATAACACATACCGTTATATCGACATATTAGTACCGCTTACCAATGCATACAATAGCACTAAACATTCCTCAACTAAAATAGCACCGAAAGATGTTAATGACAAAAATATATTGCAAGTGTGGAGAAATCTGTATGGCAATGATATAAAAAAAGGAAAAAAGAAAAAATTAAAATTTGAACTGGGTCAACTGGTTCGTATCTGTAAAACCAAGCAAAAGTTTGAAAAGGGATACCAAAGTAATTGGTCTGAGGAAGTATTTAAAATAACTCATGCAATAAAACGAACACCACCTGTTTATAGAATAGTTGATTTAAATAATGAAGCAATTGAAGGTACATTTTATGAAGAGGAATTGCAACATGTTTCGGTTAAACAAAAAACCATATTTAAAATAGATAAAATAATAGAAACTCGTGGTACAGGTGTCAGAAAGCAAGTGTTAGTTAAATGGCAAGGTTATTCTGATAAATTTAACTCTTGGATACTAGCTTCAGAATTAAAGAAAATATGAAGGATTTTTATTTAACTCTACTTAGTAATAGCTCTATGAACTATTTTCCGGAAAACAAAACAACAAATTTCTATACATTATTACAACGAAATATAAAACTTAGTGGAGATGGATGGGAAGTAGCAGTCGTAGAAGTTCAATATCCATCGACTTTTTTAACCGTTAGTGACAACTCAAACCAAATATTTGTATCGAAACTCGAAACAGTAGAAAACAATTCAAAGGAATCAACACCGTTTGGCAGTATTATTGCAACTGTATCTGAAGAAGTTAAAGAGTGTGCCATAATTTCAACAGGAAATTATGCAACTGTATCGGATATTATAAAGGAGCTAAATAGAAATGATATTCTACGGAAGAATAAAATATTACTTGTACAAAATTTAAACTTAAAGAGAATTCAAACACAATCTACTACCAATGATATTTATTCGTTAAAACTATCACCGAGACTAATGCTACAATTAGGATATGACCCGGCCGATGATATGATTAATAAGCCTATTGCAAAAAACAGCTTCAATGTTTTAATGGGTATACCATCTCAATTATTCATTTATTGTGATTTGATTGAACCACAGTTTGTTGGCGATGTAGTGGCTCCCTTAATAAGGATTGTAAGCGTTGATATTCAAAATTATATATATGGAGCAAATAAATCGGTAATATATACACAGCCACATTATGTTCCTCTTTTGAGAAGCGAGTTTGATCGCATTGAAATTGATATAAGAACAGACTTAGGCCATCCAGCGTCATTTGAAACAGGAACACTGTGTGTGATACTACATTTTAGACGCCGTTAAATATATAAAAATGAATAACTGTCCATATCAAAATTATTATAATCGCCAAGCTGGTTCAGGTCTAGGAACAGTTGTCTACAGAGGGGCTGCATTCCAGAGAGGTCATGGGTTAGGTAGTTTTTTTAGTGGATTATTTAGACGTATTATGCCTCTATTAAGAAAAGGGGTGGGAGCCGTGGGTCGAGAGGCAGTCAATACGGGAATGCAGTTTCTAGGGGATCTACATGAAAACAAACCAGCAAAAGAAGCCTTTAAGAAATCGTATTCATTTGAGACCGTCTAACAGTCGTGTAAAGAACAAATCTAAGTCTCTCGATATTTTTGATTAAAATGGCTTTTTTACATGCTCAATCATGTGAATGTGTAAAGTCGGAACTAGACATCTTTGCATTACCGCCAACACAAACAAGTATAGAATATGGACAATGGATTAACTACAATCCATTATCTTCTCTAACAGATGACGCACCAATAGAGTTTGTTATCCCCGGACATGGTGACCAATATATAGATTTGTCTCAAACAATGTTGTACTTAAACGCAAAAATAATAAAAATTGACACTGATGAACTAGTTGATGCCGACAATGTGGCACCTGTAAATAATTGGATGCATTCTTTATTCAGCCAAGTCGACGTTTACTTAAATCAAAAACTTGTTTCGCCACCTAACAATACATACGCATATCGTTCATATATAGAAACATTACTAAACTATGGACAAGAAGCTAAAAAATCACATCTTACATCGAGCTTATGGTATGTTGATACTGCTGCAAAAATGGACGATAAAGAGAATAATAATAAAGGATTTGCAATACGTAAAAAATTTGCTGCACAGAGCAAAAATATTGATATGCAGGGGCATTTACATGTGGATTTATTTAATCAAGAAAAGTTTTTAATCAATGGTGTAGAAATGAGAGTTAGACTTGTGCGATCAAGGGATAGTTTTAATCTTATTTCTGACGCAACAAATTACAAAGTTCAAATAACAGAGGCAGCACTTATGGTGCGACGTATGAACTTAAACCCAAGTGTCTTATTAGCCCACAATAAAACTCTTGAGATGTCCACCGCAAAATACCCAATTACTCGTGCGGAATGTAAGGCAATTACAATCGCGGCAGGGGTGCAAGGAAAATCTTTGGATAACATATTTCTCGGTCAGCTACCAAAGAGATGTGTTTTCGGGTTTGTCTCTAACTCCTCATTTAACGGCGACTATAAATCAAATCCGTTTAACTTTCAACATTATAATACAAATTTTCTATCATTATGTGTAAATGGACAGCAAATTCCTTCTAAACCATTACAACCGAATTTTAAAGATAGAAAAACATATATACAGATGTATAACACCGTATTTTCTGGTACTGGTATACATTTCTCTAATGAAGGTAATGCACTTAACAGAGAAGATTATCCTAACGGATTTTGTTTAGCTGCATTCGATTTAACGCCTGACCTGTCGGCTAACTCTATGTCTCATTGGAATTTAACACGTCACGGTTCTTTACGTTTTGAAGTTTGTTTTGAAACAGCGCTATTAGAAACTATAAATTGTATTATTTATGCAGAATTTGATAATATTATAGAAATAGACAAAAATAGAAATGTTATTGTAGATTATGGTAGTTAAGATTGTTATCTGTATAAAAAAATTTCAATAAATACTTGTCATTTGTAATATTATTATTAGTTTCAATTTACCTTCAACAGTGATGGGAGTGATTATAGATTTTCAAGGGCTGCATGGTGTTAATAAAGAATTCATAGTTAAGGAATTAGCAGTCGTTTCGTTAGATAATTCCTTTTTTAATCACTTTTTGTTTAAATCGCCGTACAGTGAGCATGGATTGCATGATAAAACAATTTGTTTAAATAACTGGTTAACACGTAATCATCATGGATTTGAGTGGCATGACGGTTATATTGAATATACGCATCTCCAACCCATACTACGTCAAATTGTGACAAGTGGTACTAAAGACGTGTTCGTAAAAGGTTTTGAAAAGAAAAAGTTCATTCAAAAGTTGTTACAACGCGAAGACATTTGTGATCTATCGGATCTCAAGTGCCCTCCACTCAGAGAATTGCAGAAGCAGAATAAGTGTAACATTACCAAATGTGTTATACCATATTCTCACAACGATAAGATATGCGCTGTCGAAAACGTGCTAAATCTCAGAAATTGGTACAGTAATTATTTTTGTGATGAATGCTGGATATATCGAGGCAGTGCTCAGGACACACTTCCGGAATGCTCGACATTTTGGAGTCTATGCTGCAAATAGACTACCAAATAGAGTGAATTATCCATGTGCTATTGTAATAAACACAGATCCGGATACACGACCCGGTAGCCATTGGATCGCTATTTATATTGATCGTAATGGTCGCGGAGAATATTTTGACAGCTATGGACGCCCTCCGTATAACAATCACCATTTAAATTTTATAAGAAGGAACACCCAAACATGGACTTATAACTCGGAAGTTTTGCAAGACTTATATTCCACTGTCTGTGGACATTATTGTTTATTGTTTCTTTTGTTTAAAATTAAGGAGTTTACATTAAAGGATTTTTTGAATATGTTCAAATTTACTAATAAAAATAAATTAAAAAACGATAGATTTGTTAGAGGTTTATTCGATTGTTATTTTTCTGTAAATTATAATAATAATAAAAAGATATTCTATTAAATTATACTGTACTATTTTACATAGCTCATATTCAACTATCTTGATATGTGTGTGTGTGTGTGTGTGTGTGTGAGTGTGTGTGTGTGTGTGTGTGCGTGGATAAATTATCTTATTACACCTGTTATTTAATTATTATTTTCTGGTCTATACATTTTAAAATTGAAAATAAAATATTTTATATTAATAACACACTTTATTAGTTTAAGAAACCTGTAATAAGGGGATATACAGTAAATCATGTTATTCATGTATTTATATATTTATTGGATAGATATATTTACATTCATTTTTTATAAACATATATACATATTCGATATCTGTAAAAAAAAATTTATTGTAATATCTATTCATCTCCCACATCACACTATTAACTGTTTCCTCCACATTTAATAACATTGAGTATATTTGGTCCTGAAACGTACTCCCATCCGGATTTTGTAATCGGTATAATGCTATGTGTTGTAATAGCTTTAAATATTCATTATGACAATTTCCATACTTATATTTTAAATTTTGTAACTTAGAAATAACACAGTGTTTTGCAAGAATTAAATTCTCTATTTCTAACTCGGTTAATATTATTATGTTTTTACCGGCTACAAGTTTGACCGATCTTCCTGAAATTAAATTGATCTCGAATTTATCAATCTTAATTCCTTTTTCATTACCGGACATATTTAACTTTAATTCAGGTTTTAAATATTTCAACATATTTACGAATATATTAAAATCTTCGATTATTACAAAAGCTGCAGTTTTAGTATTAACAAGTCTAGCTGATGCAGCGAATTTAGATTGAATGTCAAGGCCTAGTAAAACAATTAGCGTTCCATTTCTATCTATACTGATAAATGAACTACTTAAAAGATATTGAAATTTGTCTGGATGGACGTAATTCCTTGGAAGTTCATAACTCTCCGCTACAGGTGCATAGCCAGTTAAAACATCTACGGTCTTTAACATATTCTCAGTCATCGTCGATTCGTCATTACCAAGTGTCCAATCGTCTGTTTCCCACCAGCAAGGTTGAGCGCATTGTTCCTCATTCTGCGCATCTGGAGATTGAGGGCTGTCAGGGATGATCGTAGACACATCTAACGGCGCCTCTGTCATCTCTACAACGGTCGTAGCTGAACGATCTTCAATAGTGTTAGATGCACCTTTGTCTTCGTCGTCATTGTCGTCATCCTTGATATAAATTATATCCGATGCGATTATTTGTTCCGGTATTTTTATTAATTTACTCTTCTTGTTCTTCTTCTTCTTCTTGGAGATTGTTTTGATATCGATATTTTTCAAGCCACTATGAACGGTGGATACCTTCCCCTTAGTATCACGAACTCCTAGACCTGACACTATACCATCTTCGTAGGACTCTTCACTAAATAACTCGGTTATTTTTCTTTGCGTATAGGTAGCCATGTTTCAGTCGTAGAAAAGTTAACACTGATGAATTTACAAATTGTGTTCACTATATATATATACGTACCTTCTGATGATTAATTATTAAATATAACATAATTTGTCAACGCGTATTTAAAGACATAGAGAAATTTCATTCTGCATTTACAATTGAGACATTCCATAGTTCAATGTCACCAATTTAGAATGTATAATCAGCTTTAGATGTTTACAACAATATTTTAATTATCTATGATTAGATCAATGCACAACAACCAAATTTTAATTATCTATGATTAGATCAATGCACATTGAAAAGTACATTAAAAGAAAGTTCTAATTACCGCCAGGGGCCTATCTAAAAAAAAATCAGTCTGCATTCGAAGTCACCCCCCATACTACTTTGCATCTCTTCGGCAAATGTGTGAAAATTGCGTTTAAAAACTTCAACACGCCATAAAAATTTGAATTACCCTTCCAAAAATTCGATACCACGATATTATGGCTAGAAGACCTTTCGAATGCATCAAACCGCATGTCAAAAGGTTGAGTAGAACCGGAGATATTTGAAAGAGAAAGAAAAAAAAACGTATTTTTGAGGTTATGGCCGCTAGGAATGATTTTCGAAGCTGAAAATCAAGGAAAATTATTTTCTCTCGAAGATGAATCGAATGACTTATCTTGACCCTTAATTCGTTTGGGGGGACTTTTCACTATCTTATCCTGCTATACCTTTTACACAAGTCCAGTAAAACTTTCAATTGAACCAGCAATTGAAGCACGGTAATTGTGTTCTGCCGGTAATTTTGATAGTTTGATCAGAGCATATATCTATTTAGTATCTTCTATCTTGCCTGGTATACAAATAACAACATATATTGTGTACTATTGTGACTAATAACAAAAGAAAATCGATGAAAAACAGGGATGGCCTTCACTCGACTCCCTTGTACTTTTATTATTTGCATGTAAGCTTAAAATATTGTAACTAGGGAAACGTAAATATAAAATAACCATTTTCAGAGGAAATTTCGCTGTAAAGGGTGCAATTTTCAAAAAATAAATATCAAATAGTAAGTATTGCAATTATGATGAAAATTTTGAACTCGAGATTTCATCGGATATACATGTATTGACCTTTCCTCAATCGAATGTGACTATTTTCGGAATGACGTCTGTCTGGCTGTATGTGTGTGTGTCTGTAAACGCTCTAGGGCCAAAACTGTCGAACAAAAAATTATGAAACTTCAAACTTAAGACTTGTATATGCCCTAGATGTTCATCTCCTATTTTTGAAAAAAATATTCAAACCGGAAGTGCATGTTTACTCTATACATTTTTTGTTCTATCTCCAATATAACTAAAACGGCTACACTTACGGCAAAAAAAAACTTTTGTTTGAATAGTTTTTTCAAAAAATGTGCCATTTGCGAGAAAAATGCTACTAAACATTATAAATATCATATTAACGTTGCCATGGATTCGCATGTAGCTTATAAAATCGGATCATCTGTTATTTTGACAGGAAAACAAAATAGACACAATTAGACAAATGACATTTCAGAATATTTCTGTAGAGTACTGGTTAGTTTGGTTTTGGTTATATATATATATATATTTATATATATATATATATATATATATATATATATATATATATATATATATATTTATATATATATATATATATATATATATTTATATATATATATATATATATATATATATATATATATATATATATATATCTCAAAAATAATTATCAATTAGATAAATGACATTTCAGAATATTTCTGTAGAGTCAATACTCTATTTACTAAACTATCCAATGATAGTTTTGATAGTACTTCAAAACCATTACAAATTGGTATTGGAATAATTTTCAACCCATTCATTTATATAAGGTAAGCTTGGTTTTCATATTGTTTCTGTTGGATTAATATTTCCTAATATTATATTTTATAATCAATAAATATTGATGAAAGCTACGTAAAAGAAAGTCCCGCGTTGGCCACAACCCATTTTTTTAATATTGTTAATAAGGCAACAGAAATTAAAAGCAATTTTTTTTTAATTTTAAATTTTATTTATAAGCATAGAGTGGAAAAGAAATCCGCTGTTCGCATCGTATATATTTCCTATTAGACGAGTTGTAGGCATAGGTGCCTGAACCTTTTCACAAGACATCTAATTATTATGATGTGCTAGACAACTACTGCGGGAATTTTGCTCGCGATGACAAAGCAATTCACAATTTCAAAACGAAATAAGTTGTTTTATTAAATACTTGGTAAGAAGTATTTCAATATTATTAATCTTAAACCAGCATAACTGCAGACACCAAAGTCTTCAGCCGTAGAATCTAGTAAGTGGATATTTCTTAGTTTTTATTTATGTATTAAACATTGCTTAAACACTGACGTTTTAAATGTAGAAATACTAATTATAACCACTTATTTGTGAAATGACGAAATGATATAAAATAATAATTAAAACGAAAGCATTTATTGTAATACAAAATTAATTGTTGCAATCAACCGAACAACCAGCATTATTAGTTTGTACAAGATAGCTATAGTGTTTAGTCATGTGTCTGTAACATTCTAGGGCCAAAAATATTGCTAAAGGCATTGGTGCTTGCCACCTATACTTGTGTTTCTATAGTCCTTGGGCTCACCATTTGAAGAAACCTTGAAGCTATAAAATAACCTTTTTTTTATATTTGTCTAAGGGTCTTATTAGGGGGTCTACTTACAAAATTATAATGGGACCATTCGGCTTCGCGCACATTAAAAAATTTACAAAATGTATTAGTCTCATAGGCAGAACTGATGAGCTATCAGTAAATCAATTGTTTATAACGCATTTTGATAGTGGGTCTAGATTAAAAACCAAATGGTGTATCAATAGAGGTAATCATTAATATAATAACCCAGAAATGTTTGTATGAGAGTGTGTATGTGAGTGAGTGTGTGTGTGTAGAACGCTTTATTTTGTAAAAATGCAGATTGGAATAGACGGGGATCGAACTCACGACCTCCAGGGTAAGAGGCGAGTGTCTTAGCCACCATGCCATGGCGACAGAAAAGAATTTTGTATATAATATCAAATAGTTTATACTGAAATAAAAGACTACACAACAGCAATTAATAAATTTCTAATCAAGTAATCTGCCCTACGTAAAAATAAAAGGCTAGAGCGTTCACAGACATACAGACAGACAGATGTCATTCCGAAAATAGTGACATTCGTTTCAGAGAAGGTCAAAACATGTATATCCGTTGAAATCTCGAGTTTATATATTTATATATTTTTCATGATTACAATACTTACTTATTACTCTGTGAAAGAAAGTAAAAATTATCTTATTATTTTATTATGTAATCAAATATTTTTTTCATCAATATTTATTGATTATAAAAATATAATAATAGGCAATAATAATCCAACAGAAACAATATGAAAACCAAGCTTAACTTATATAAATGAATAGATGGAAAATTATAGCAATACCGATTTGTAATTGTTTTGAAGTACTAGTTATCAAACTGCTAAAATAATGAGTTTAAATTATACAATCCTTGGTATAATCATAAGGCACAAGCTGCGCATTTTTATATAGTTATATCAATAGTAGAATTGAGCATGATTTTATAGCGCATAAATATTAAATAAAATAGACACGTGAAATATGTATTAAGTAAATGTGTAAATATTTTCATTTAAATTTAACGAAAAGTACAAGATATCAGCACAAAATATTGTTTACTATCACAATTTTAAACCCAAATTTGTAACAAACGTAAAACCCAAATAAAAATAAATAGTTTTGTTGCCAAAATTGGCTAAAATATTTGAGTTATTAAATAATTCCGCTGGTACATTTGCTGTTTGTGGCTTCAGATCTTGCAGTGGCTTTACATTTTTCTACATCATTAATTTTGTCTTTCGAAAATGACAAGAATTCTTGCTCCAAACTTGTATCACAAATCGTATAACCTTCAAGAATCTCCACGTTCGATTTTAGCCCTTCCAGAAACAAGAATAGCCCCCCTAGTGTTGCATTTGTATTCTTTACATGGTACAACAACATGCCCTAAGAAGAAGAAATTACATGAGGAACATTTTAATATAACATACGTCGGCCAATTATTTCATATCAAATTTCACAATGTTTAATAAAACATATTAAACATCAACACATTCTTCGGCTATTTATATTATTGAGGCATTATTTCCACATGCGAACAACGTATTTTATTTGAAGCAAGTTTAAAATGCAAATTAAATAAAAATACAATTATTCAATAACAAATGTTTTGCAGTTATTTTTATCAAATAAACTTATAGAAATTGCTCTGATGAAAATTTTTACTTGAAATTGAAAAAGCATTACTAACAATTACGTGAATAATATTTGATGTATTTAATTGGTATCACTAGATTGGGTTTTAAATTCATTAGAATACTTACAGGATGTTCACCTATTAATGTGCAACAATAATTTGATATCATTTTTCTTTTTAAACTTCCATTTTCAATGACTGAACAACCCGTAAGTGCAGCAACCGGTTTTAGTTTCATCTTAACAGTGAATCCTTGCCCGTATATGCGCTTCAAGAATTGAATATAGCCGCTAAATTTCATTTCGCCATCAACCATAATTACAAAGCGATCGCACAACGCTTCACACTCCACTTTACTGCCAATTGTTAAAAAATCGCACCAAACATGAAAAACAAAGCACCATTTGTAAAAAGGAAACGTACTAGATTATCAAAAAACATTCACCTATGTGATGTGAGTATTATAGATTGTCGAGATTTCCGTAATTCAGCTAAAATACTCCACAAATTACGGCGGGAAACCGGATCTGCGCCACTGGTCGGTTCGTCCAACATAACCAGCGGCGGGTTGCCAATCAGCGCAATAGCGGTACTCAATTTCCGTTTATTGCCACCGCTCAAATTGTCACAACGGATATTCTCATATTGTTTAATACCTAAGTCAAATCACGTATTTTAAAAACAGCCCAAGTCTCTTTTATTCATATTTAGGGGTCAATTTCAGTTTGTTAGAAGAATAATTTTGTACTCAAGCTGCTATCTGTTACCGGATATAGCAATCACTGTCAGTGTTCACACCGCAGTTAACTTCAACAATAACCACCAAAAACAAATTTCAACTTCACCCTTATTGTTTATCTGAAACAATGCTATAAACCATAGCGAGTTATGTCTAAATGTATAACCTATGGTGGTCATAGTTAAATTACTAAACTGCTACCTTCAGTATGGTAGAAAAGCTGTGAGGTTATAGTCGTACTCTAGTGCCGATAACTCACCAAATTTATTCATCCATGTATTTACGTCTACTTGGATTAAATGGGATGGAATACCACGTAAGTACGCGAATAACTGCAACATTTCTCGACAAGTTAAAGTCAAATTTAACGCATCGACTTGTGGACAATATCCAATGTTTTTCAAATACTATAAAGGAAACCATTTAGAAATAAAGACACTTGAGCACCGGCAATTTAAAATAGTTACATTTGACCGCTCGCCATGTAGTCGATTGCCCATCAACTTTGCTGTACCAGTAGTTGGACATATTTCACCTGTTAACATTTTAAACGCCGTAGTTTTCCCTGCCCCATTAGTCCCCAACAATCCAACACATTCGCTGGGTTTTACGTTGAAATTCAAACCGTCTACAGCGTGAAAATTGCCGAAATATTTCCGCAGGTTTGTCACTTGCAAAACGTCATTGCGCCGCTGCGTTATAGCTTATATATGCATAGAAATATAACAATTATTTTTGAACATATTATATATATATATATATATATATATATATATATATATATATATGTATATATATATATATATATATATATATATATATATATATATATATATATATATATGGATTATTAACCATTTATTTGATTTTGTATTCGTAGTTCTTCCTTAGCAACATCTTGGTTCAAAGCTGAAACCATACTACCTTTGTCATAGTACAAATCGAGCAATTTACCGTAGTATTTACGGGGTATTCCCGAGTCGAATAAGAATAAAATGAAAAAATATAATAATATCAGCATAACTAAAGAAATTATATTGGGTGTTATCGAAATATCGCCGGCATAATACGAATAGAATTCTTTGCATGCTGAACTAGTTTCATCTGAAATTCAAATAAATACATTTTTCAATCAATATATGTATATAAACTCGCAGATGTGTATGTGTGAATGAATGGATAAATGAATATGTAGAACGTTTATATGTTAGTATGGTTACAAAATAATTTAATTTTTACAATGTTTTTATAAATAAATATCATTGTATTTGTAAATGTAGGGAAATGATTTATTTATATGGTGTATCCATGTTTAGATATTAAATTTACTAAAAAGAAAAGTACATGAAAAATCGCCACTCGTCAAATTCTTCGATTAGACAGATGGATCGGTGAGGAATGGACTGTATTATGTATATGATATGGGCACATGGTGCCCACAGGTTAATCTAGTTGTTAATAAATGCAAAATAAAACTTACTACAACAGGGCATTGCCATTGTATTATTTTGACAATGATATATATATTTTTGCATTATAGACAAATTTTCCCAATCATATATTTGTATTGCGAGAGTAATCGATTTATAAATGCCATTTGAGAACGCAAAATTCGGAAAAATGTAAAAAACGTACGTAAGACCTTCACCAATTTCTTTGTATATGTTTCCGAGAAACTCCAACGATAACACAATTGCAGTTGTGATTATTACTATTCACAAACAAAATATACAATCAAATATACACAAATATGTTTATATAATTTCAATAAATTTACCAAATATCACATGAAACCAAATGAAAAATAACATAGTAGTCGCTGCGGTGGACGTATACGTAAAGATATATGAAAGCGGTAAAATTGCGAAGCCGTACAAAATGATAAGTAAACTTAGTGCCTCTGTAAACAAAAGTTATACATATATCTTTAATACTCTTCGTTCTATACTTAAAACATTGTCTTGTCTTGTCATCTGTCATCACGAAACGTTTCGCAAACTAATCTATTTCAATCTTCAGTTGTCAGAAAGTACAACTGAGAAAAATGTTTGACTTATTATCGATTGTTGTACTGTACACTTTATATATTGTGAAATGCTTCAAAAACTAATCAATTTCAATCCTCAGTTGTTTGCTTACTGTCAAATTCAAATAAAGATAATTATAGATAAAAATTGATTCTATAAATTGATAAAATTTATATTATTTTAAGTAAAATTAATTATTGAGGCGCCCTAGTTTGTTTCTTATTGGCGTTTGCAGTTTAGATGTGAAATTAGATTTTTAATCTAAAAGGTTATTTCAATTAATTTCATAAACCCATTAATGCCCAGAACTTATTTTCGCTCGGAATTTCTTTATATTCATAAACCGATTTACAATGACATCAAGTAACATAGAAAAGATATTTAAAAAAAAACATATGCAGATTTGCCAAAATATGGCATTTGTCGTTTATTATCGGTTGGGCACAGGAAGAATTTTATCGCATATAAAAAGAAATAGTATAAGTGATATATTTATTTATAAAAAATTAGGCAACAAAACAAAAATAATTAAGTATGAAATGAATTTCATGAACTTTATATGTCCAAAGAATCGTTATCGACCCATTGGCATTCAACACTACATCCCTTGCATTTGTTGACAATATTATATGTCGGTTAATATTTATTCGAGATATTCAACCTATTTTATAAATATAAGTCGAGCAATAGGTAAAAAGTTATAATAATAATTACGGGTTAATACAATTCGTCTCCTTGAGAATTAATGGGTTAACGTCCTGGAATATTTTGCCAAAAAGTGCGATTTGGGGTTAGACAGTGTAAGTATAGAATTGAATAATAATAAATATTGCGAGTGGCTTGCACTCGACTTTCTATAACGTACTTTTCTTAACAAGTTTTGTCTTTACACTTTGTCTGTAAAAAGTACTGGAGAACAAATAGCATGTAAATTCCTATTTACTCGATTTCCATTCACCACCCTATACTCTATAGCAGTGGTTCTTAATCCGTGGTCCGCGGAACACTGCTGCTCCGTGAAGCCACTTCAAGTGTTCCGCGAAAAAATTAAATACACAATTAAAAATTGTTTTGCAATAGAAAATCAATACAATCTCCGCGCCAAAAAATTTCAGAGATTAATGTTCCCTGACTTAAACAAGAATTGGTACGCATAAAACGCACCAATACGTAGAGCTCGCCTTTAGGTAAGATATGCGTTGCGAGCAATGGTTTTAATTAATATGGCCTTTCGGGCAACAATTTGAAAAAATGTTATAGATATAAAAACTCTTACATTTTTTTGTAGATTATATTGATAAAAAAAATTTCAGTGCATATCTTAAAATTAAGAATTATAATATTTAATCATATTTTTCGGGCTTTGGGTTAACAATATGAAAAAATCTTATAGACATAGAATATCTTAGAATTTTTGGGTGTTTTCATTTTTTTGTAAGGGCAGTATTAAAAGGGGCTCCAAATTTTGGGGCCCTATAACTCGGGAAGTATACGGGTGATTGGATTTTAACTGCGAGCGGATTCAATTGGTATGCCAAATAATATGTGTAGCAAATTTGGTGTATATCGCTCCGGTACCTTCAGAGGAGTAGGGGGCACAAATTTGGTCGTACGAGCGACGACTAACATCCAAGTATATAAGTTATATATATTTTGGATTCAGGGGATATTTTTTGATCCAAGAATGCTACAGACACACGACCGAATGCTTTAGCTTCTTCGATACTTCATACGGGGAGTTAAAAAGAATGAGAACCACTGCTCTACAAGAATACTATGTAATGACATTTATCTAATTGAGTCCATTTTGTTTTCCTGTCAAAATATTGACAGGCGCAGATGATCCGATTTATTAAGCTACATGCGAATCCATGGCAACGTAAACAAGATAGTTATGATTTTTCGTAGCAGTTTTCTAGTAGCTGGTACATTTTTTGAAGAATATTTTCAAACAAAAGTTGTGCAAAATGTTGCCATTTGCCAAAAATGCAGTCGTTCTACTAATATTGGAGATTGAACAAAAATTGCAGAGTAAACATGAATTTAAGGTTCGACAGCATTGGCTATAGAAGCGTTCACAAACACACACACGCAGACGTCATTTCGAAAATAGTCACATTCGAGTCAGGGAAGGTCAAAAAAGATATATCCGTTGAAATGTTGAGTTCGAAACTTTTCACGATTACAGTACTTACTTATTACTCCGTAAAAGAAAGTAAAAATATAATGAAATAAATCAAACAAGGCTGTGCTAGCTAAAATTGTCTTTGAACTACAGTGGTATTTCGGGTCACGAAGTTAATTTGTTTATTGACTACGTTCGCAAGCCGAAATAATTTTCTTTGTTGCAGAATTTTCCGAAAATGGGATATCACATTGTCATTTGTATAAAGAACAACGAACGCAACGACAAACAATGTTCACAATACGCAAACCTGAGTACAATTAATGCAGCAATGCTGAAACATCGCGGCCCCAAAGCCATGTTTGTGCGTTCGTGCGCCGAGACATTGTACGCAGGCCGAGTCAAAATTTGTTCGGATTTTTTCGTGATTAGAGGCGTTCGTGACCCGAGGTACCACTGTACTTTTGAGTGTAGGCTCGAACACTTACGGAGAGAAGCCCCATTTCCAAACGGCCCTTTAAAGTCAAAACTTTTTACAATGATTATAACTAGTACGCCAACGGCAACGTAGACTAATATATCAAACAAAAAGATGACCGCCCAATACAAGGCTCTTGGCACGCCAGCCATAAGCTGCAAATGCTTGACCCCTGTTCGCCGCTCTCCATGGATGAAATGCAAGAAGAAGCCAACCATTATCATAAACGCTTAAAAGAATATTTTCATTAATTCAAAAAGTTGCGTGTTTTTATGAACTAAAACCTGTTTTACAATATTAACATACATATGACAAAATATTGGACAGTGTCAAACAGGTCTAAGAGGAATCAATGGCGCGCGACAAGCACTGGAAATACTCTTCGAATATTTCGTTTCATTGTAAGTTAATAACGATAGTTAATATAAACCGATGACTTTAATTAAAGGCACTGTATTTTATATAACTAAGATATTTTTTGAACAGTTTATCCAATCGTTTTGATTTTTTTTATGTACCCCCCTTGTAGCTTATAAAATTTGTCATCGTTGGGTTAATCAGACTGCGCTGCACATTTTGAATAACTTGCACAATAATCGTTCGTTTATTCACTCTTGTGCAGCCTGTGTTTAATAGCGAGCGTTCGGTAAATGACGTGCAGTTTAGTTTTGCTGCACCATCAGAGCAAGGTCAGGGCTGTGTGCAGACTGTTCTGCACAGGATTTTAGGCGTGAAATTCGTATTATTTACCCGCAAAACATGGAGAAGGTTCGTTTGTGTTTTATGCAATGGAATGTCTAAAAAATTAGTATTTGTGTCGGATACTTGTTCAGTAACAAATAATAACATGGAAGAGATGATACTGAGGTGTTTAACAATTTTTCGTTGAGGTTAGTAAAAAAATTATTTAGTTCCAAATCACGTGAGCAGTTGGCAAATGACACCTAATATTCAGCATCCGATATTTTATAAAGTTAACTTAAGGGGGGGTCCTTTTATAATGGTGCCAAAACTACCTGAAGTTTGGCAATTTTTTTTGAGGAACTGAAATGACTTAGACATTTCCGGTTTTTGGCAAAATGTTTATTTATCTTTTGTCTACAAACCGTGATTTTTTCAACTTGTAATATTACAAAATGGTGACTCCAGGAAGTCATGTTTTTAAAATAAATGTTATCTGCGGGAAGTATAGAAGCTACAATTCGTCACCTAGAAGCATGAAACCAAAAAAAACTTGAAGTTTACATACCTAACAAATATGAAAAAATTCCTTATAGAAACAAAATGGCGGCCACTTGAAAATAAGGTACAGTTTTGTCGCATGATTTTTCCACTTTGGCCTGCTGTGAAAAATCGTTAATCATCCAAATGTTGCAATTTGATAGGTATAGATGCCCGAGAATTCAATTTCCTTTTAAGCAGACAAAACGCGAAGTTGATTGGTTGAACGGTTCAAAAGTTACAATTCCCGCAGATTCGAAAAATCTTGTTTCGAGAAAAACGCGTTTGAAGTTTGGACAACGCGGCGAACTTGCTACCTGAGCGCCCGTCCGCGCTCAGGACAATGGTCCATTGAAAGCCGTGTAGCGACAGAACTAATTGACGGACCGCCAAATAATTTTAACCAAATATTCTACACATTTGTAGCATTCGATTTATGTAATAAAAAAAAAACGATATTTTGAAAAAATTATAAAAGGACCCCTCCTTAAAAGAAACTTCATATCTAATGTATTACGTTGATTGACAAGAAATGTCATCACACAAACACTATTCGGGGTGGACTGTGTTTAAAATTCTTTCCGCTAAATAGCAAGCAATTAATCTCGATCGCGAATATATCGAATTGTGCGCTAGCCTATGATTCCTCTTAAGTTTATCTAGAAATGTCAAACTCAATAATTTACTAACCAATTGGAAATAGGAATATCCACATTATAATTACAGCTGTATTTAATTTAATTGTACTCTTTGGTTTGAATTGGGGCCATGGATTATTTACGACTGTAATTTTGGCGTTTTCGTCCCTGGTAGTTACCAACAAAACAGTATTTGTCACTAAATTTAGGGAAATTGGGGGTCCGTGTAAGGCCAAATCGCCATACAGAGCAGTAACATTAACATCAGGCTGCAGCTCAATCACATGGTCAGATATAATTTTCCCGTCCTGGGTAAACTCGGCGGATACAATTAAAGTGTGATGATATTGATTAATATCGGCAACCCCAACTTTGACAACAGCTGCTTTAAAAACAAATCATAAATATGGTTTCAGAGGTTTGGGGAAGGAGAGATGGACGAACCCTTTGGTACGGAATACACTCTGGATACTTTTCCGTGTTGACTTTTAACAATTGGTGTATACAACCTCCAAGTTGGGACTCTATATATAATATTTCTCGGAATCATAAGAATTATAGTACGATAACTGAGAAATGATTCAGATCCTGTGTATTGTTTCAAAACCATATCCCTACGGACGACTGGCTCAGTTGGATTCTCTTTCATTTTAAGTATAATAATCATAACTAGTGCTAGAGGAATTAAAACCTAACAAACATTTTTAGTCATTAATATGAGTTTTAAGTATATTAATTATTAAATATTCTTACTTGAAGTAGAAACATTATCCATCTGTGTCTAGCGTGTTGACATCTTTTTAAGAATAATCCCAAAAATTGATGACACAATAAACGTCGACCAGTCAGCAAATCTTCTGGTGTAACAATCAAATTAAATCGAAATTATTGTATTGCGTAATATTATAATAAATTCTAAAGTCGATTATTTAATAGGATATTTCACAGACTCAGCGCATATAACCATACTTATATTTTGCAACAAATATTTAAATATGTCATATTGAAATTTTATAAAATTATTCTGGACATGTCACCTTTGTTCTCTATTGAACTAGCCACTACGTTTATTATAATATATTCTTTTAACGTTTTAATTTTAATTAAAATATCCATAGGTGCAGGTGTCAATGCCCACAGCTCGTTGTAGAGCGAATTTATAATTCATCAATATATGTATTATGACGAAGTGGATTTACGCTCCTGACGGCCACTGTGCCGTGGCCGTGGACATCTCGAGGTCACCCGGCTCGACGCTATCGGCAATCTGCTGCGTGCGACCAGGGGACCAGGCGACATGTGCGTAGACCGTAGAGTGTTTCCCACTCTTATGCTTTGTTTACGCATGGCTGTTCTATGCCAAGTTACGCATATGCGGTCCAAGTAAGTGTTTATGCATCCGACCAAGTTTTGCCTTGTCGTGGCGTTTATTGTGGCATGTAATTGAACTATTTGCTCTTCCCTAACGTCAATATCTGGAACTACTATTAAAAATGAAACCTAATCAATGGTAATTATATCACGGACACTCACAGTTTACTACGTCAATTTGTCCTGTTAGCCTTGATCTTGTATTCTTTGGTATATTTGCATTTAAACTGTTAATTTCTTTAAAATATCATTTTTCTAATTTATTTGTATATTGGCCCTCTCTATTCTAATAACTAAACTAAAATAATAAAGGTATCTGTATTACCCAGACTAGGCTGGCCATCTGTGTTCCTATGTTATAAGCTTTGACCATGCGCTATGCCAGAAAGTTAAAATGTTCATGTACGGCTATGCGTCGGCAGTTTACGTGGCATGGTGGAAAATCAAGCGTAAACACTAGATGGGTTTTCTGTATATCCATCTTTTGAAGGCCGAGCGCATATGCGTTACTTGGCATGGAACAGCCATGCGTAAACGAAGCATTATTTTGTTTACGCATGGCTGTTCTATGCCAAGTTACGCATATGGGAGCATATGCGGTCCATGTAAGTGTTTATGCATCCGACCAAGTTTTGCCTTGTCGTGGCGTTTATTGTGGCATGTAATTGAACTATTTGCTCTTCCCTAACGTCAATATCTGGAACTACTATTAAAAATGAAACCTAATCAATGGTAATTATATCACGGACACTCACAGTTTACTACGTCAATTTGTCCTGTTAGCCTTGATCTTGTATTCTTTGGTATATTTGCATTTAAACTGTTAATTTCTTTAAAATATAATTTTTCTAATTTATTTGTATATTGGCCCTCTCTATTCTAATAACTAAACTAAAATAATAAAGGTATCTGTATTACCCAGACTAGGCTGGCCATCTGTGTTCCTATGTTATAAGCTTTGACCATGCGCTATGCCAGAAAGTTGAAATGTTCATGTACGGCTATGCGTCGGCAGTTTACGTGGCATGGTGGAAAATCAAGCGTAAACACTAGATAGGATTTCTGTATATCCATCTTTTGAAGGCCGAGCGCATATGCGTGCATATGCGTTACTTGGCATGGAACAGCCATGCGTAAACGAAGCATTATGCTTTATTTACGCATGGCTGTTCTATGCCAAGTTACGCATATGCGCGCATATGTGCGCATATGCGCTCGGCCGTCAAGAGATGGATATACAGAAAACCTATCTAGTGTTTACGCTTACTTTTCCACCATGCCACGTAAACTGCCGACGCATAGCCGTACATGAACATTTCAACTTTATAGCATAGCGCATGGCCAAAGCTTATAACATAGGAACACAGATGGCCAGCCTAGTCTGGGCAATACAGATACCTTTATTATTTTAGTTTAGTTATTAGAATAGAGGGGGCCAATATTTAAATAAATTAAAAAAATGGTATTTTAAAGAAATTAACAGTTTAAATGCAAATATACCAAAGAATACAAGATCAAGGCTGACAGGACAAATTGACGTAGTAAACTGAGTGTCCGTGATATAATTACCATTGCTTAGGTTTCATTTTTATTAGATATTGACGTTAGGGAAGAGCAAATAGTTCAATTACATGCCACAATAAACGCCACGACAAGGCAAACCTTGGTCGAATGCATAAACACTTACTTGGTCGTCGACGGACCGCATATGCGTAACTTGGCATAGAACAGTCATGCGTAAACAAAGCATTATGCTTCGTTTACGCATGGCTGTTCTATGCCAAGTTACGCATATGCGAGCATATGCGCGCATATGCGGTCCGTCGACGACCAAGTTACCGTTTATGCATCCAACCAAGTTTTGCCAAGGCAAAAAATTGTGGCATGTAATTGAACTATATGCTCTTCCCTAACGTCAATATCTGGAACTACTATTAAGAATGAAACCTAATCAATGGTAATTATATCACGTACATTCACAGTTTACTACGTCAATTTGTCCTGTCAGCCTTGATTTTGTATTCTTTGGTATATTTGCATTGAAACTGTTAATTTCTTTAAAATACCATTTTTCTAATTTATTTAAATATTGGTCCCCTCTATTCTAATAAATTAATTAAAATAATAAAGGTATCTGTATTCGCCCATGCGCTATGCCATAAAGTTGAAATATTCACGTATGACCATGCGTCGGCAGTGGACGTGGCATGGTGGAAAAGTTAGCGTAAACACTACATAGGTTTTTTGTATATCCATCTTTTGTCGGCGGAGCGCATATGCGTTACTTGGCATGGAACAGCCATGCGTAAACGAAGCATTAGCTCCACTCACACAAAGAGTAATGCGGGACGTATACATCTGGCGCCAATTATTGATGCGACTGGCGAACAGCTTGAATAAAGGTATATTTTGCAATGCATATTTTTAATTATTAGTTGTGTGCCATGCCGTCTTTGTACATGCGCAGTGAGAAGAGAAATGAAATCCCATGAACTGACACTAACACATTATTTCTTGTCAAGTCTTTGGCTAGTCTTGTATTTTGTATTTTCTTTGTTTTGTGCTGTTTTAATTTGTTCGTTTCTCTTTATTAAAATCAATTTCATAGCCCTGTGTCAAAATCAATATTTTTTAGGACTTCCCACTTGTTTTGTTAGAATCGTTTGTTTTCATTTGTTGGTTATTGTATATTTAGTTTTTGTTATTTATTATTACATTTTGTTAAGGCAGTATCACATTACGAGGATATCAATAGTTTGACATCGATTTTGTGATGTTTTTTCAATTTTCCGATGTCATTTCTAATGTGATAGGGAGCAAATAATAGGTGTTTAAATATGAAACGTGTTCGTATTCCTTGGCTTACCGGTGTCCAATTATCGACGTCGAAAAACTGAAAAAACATGGGCAAAATCGGTCAAACTATCGATATTCTCGTAATGTGATACCGCCTTTAAAGTGTTATAGTAATTGTTAATTTTCTTTTGTTTTTGTTATTTATTTTATATTTTACACAACACCAGGCATTAAAGACTTGTGTTATATAATCTTGTGATTTGTGTAGTTTTGAGAAGTAAGTATTGAATTATTATGTATTGTTATATTTTCAAATGACAAACTTGCTCTAAATTAAAATTAGAAATCATGCCGCTTGGGAATCGGACCTGTAGCGTTCTAGGTTGCCGATCAATTCGAGAACGTTTTACCCTGTTTCCTGTTAAGAACGAAGAATTTCAACTTTGGTTGAAAACTATCAACAACCCCGCGTTATTCCATATTCCACAGGCACGTGTTAGAAGATGACATGTTGTATACGTAAAGCATTTTGAACCCTGGTGGATTAGACTGTGTCCCTATCCGGGATCCAATGTCCAGATATTAATTTATATACGAGTGCAACACGCTCTAAAACAAATTTAATGCAAAATTATATTTGTAAAATAAAGAAGGTTTTTTAATAGTTTTTTTTACGATAAATATATATGAGTTGAATTTCGCACCTCTTCCTCGAGATCAGTATGTTGTATCTTCTACTATATACCGATGTCACCACATGTTTAACCGTTTGAGTGCCAAGCGGCGCGATCGCGCTTCTTCTGTCCTGTCCTCAAAACTGCAGCGCAGCTATTCGGCACGGGATATAACAAGCGCTATCGCGCCGCTTGGCAAGTTTCGATCGGGAAATGAGAAAGGCCTGTGGCACTCAAACGGTTAAAGTCTAAAAACTTTAAGATTGTGTTCGAAAAGTATTGGCGGCGTTTGAATATTGTGGTTTACTGGTCCTATAATAACTTTCTCAGTTGTGCAAATAAGTTCTTCAAATAAAAAATGTATTTCTAAAATTAAATTACCCATCTAATCTAATGGAACCAAAAAACGTTTGAAATGTCCAGTTTTGAAATTGCCAAATGGGAAAAAAGTCACTATATTACTATGATACATGTTGAATTAAAAGCTAAATATTACTGCACTATTTAGGTAATTTTGTAACCTATGCGCTAGTGTCAATTTTACAACAATTCCTTATTGTTTATTGAAGATACTATCTAATTGGTTTTCTACTAGAATTTTGCTATTATTAGCCAGGTTATACTTGGGATAAGTTCAGCCTCTGGCAACTAGATGCGCTAGTGTGGGTGACACGGTAAAATTCACATTTCAAATAAACTTCATCGTACGTATAACTCGTTGAAAATAAATCATTTTACTATGGTTTCACGATTAATAGTCAATCCTTTCAAATTTTAAGAACACAGTTTTAAGACTACAGCAAATAAATTAAACTCAAAAAATTGTTCATTTTTGATCAAATTGATAGTGCTAAGCCTTCGATTTTTGAGGCGGTCAGTAGCAGCCCCAAAAGCAGGGCCGGACAAATAAAAATTGAATCAAAATTTTGTTTTTTATAGTAAAAAAATTAAATCCTAATATTATTATTATTATTATTTAGAACATTGTTCCGGACTAAATAAATAAATAAATTTAAATCACTAACTTATTTATTTTTGGTCAAATTAAAATTGTTAACCCATCGATTTCGGGGCAGTAAGTGGTAGAACTGAAAGCAGGGCCGGAGTAATAAAAATTAAATGAAAATTTTAGTTTTATGAATATCGTGACGGACTAAAACAATTACATTCTTAAATTAAAGCTGGAAGTTTGAGCCATTTGCAGCACAACATAACACAAGGAAAATATAATAAATTGAGTAAAATTCTTTGATTTTACATATGTACTTATAAAATACATAACATCACGTTTTACTGATTTTCATTTAAAATAATAACAATTAAATAGCCCAATCGCAATAAATACAATACTAAAAGCGATAGCAATTGTTAGAGTACAAAATTTTAGTTTTATTGTTGCAATCACCCAACTACATACATTTTAAATTTCAATATTATTATTATTAATAATTTTTTTTGCCTATTCTATTCTGCATTACCCCTTTCATACGTGCCGTTTTACTCCGATTGTTGTGAACATTTTCATTCAATTAATTCTCACTCATATAAAGCTATTTATTCCGAAAAAGTTTCATTCGTCTAAACCTTTTCCTTGTACCAAAAAAGAAAAATTCATGAAAATAGGCGTTAGAAAGGTATATACCCCCTTAATTCATTTACGTCGTCCATATACACAATTTATATGAATCTTCCATTCTCTACATTAACAAACAAACATAAAAACAGTTGTTGTAACTTTTAAATCTAGTTGTTGAGTCAACATTTCTTTCTTATTTTCTAATTATAATTTTCTTTGAGCCGCTCCTGATATTTCTGCTAATGTCGAATCTGGCATAAATAAAATGAATTCTCAAATGCATATCGGTAGAATAGCTTGAACGAATGACGCACGCATTCAATAGTATTTGCTTATCGCATATAGTAGTCAGTCGCCCATCAAATTTTTGATAATCTTTAAATGTATAAACAGAAGCGGCTAGATGTTTGGTCTACTTGAATTAGCAGCAGACAGCAGACAGCAGAGGATAGCAAGTAACAGCGATGCGTTGGTATGACAAGGCGATGACAACAACGATGTGTCTGAGCACACAATTTTCCCATGTTTGTTCTCAACGTAGCCGCTACTCTGGCCCGTCGCTCTTTTTCTAACACAACCTTAAGTTAATTGCTACACGGCAACCCGCTACCCGCGCGCCATACGTGCTTACATCATCCTTCTTTTTTGTGCCGATCACGTCACATGTAAGTGAAATAAAAATGGGAAATAGACATTCATCAGACGATGATGACGATAATAGAAGTCTACGTAAGCGACTAAGACGTTTAGAAAGAATGATTGAAGAAGAAAATAAAGAAAATCGTGTGCATAAGCACGGTAAGTTTATACTTTGAGGTTATGTTAACACCAAATATCTGTCATGCTAGTTGCAACCAGCATTTGACTTATAAAAACGCGACTCACAATACGTTCCAACCGATATGTGAGTTCTTACACTGTGGAAAAATGAAGGTGGCATCTTGCAAGATGTTCCTCCTTGTATATGAAATAACATGATTAAACGACTCGCATTACGGTTCTACAGGTGTGAGAGGTCTTAGTGAAGGTACAAACTAGGCAGCGTCTTGCAAGGCGCTTGCCTATAGTAAGTTTGATATCGTTATAATGGTCTCTGGAATTGCGTTGTTATTATACAAAAAATTGGTTATCCTTATCTCATGACCTACGCCTATTCGTTTTTTCTCTCTGCTAGGGAGTTATCGAAGAGCGCGTTCGCAGAGAACACCTTCTCCAGATTATCGGCGATATCACAGAGATGATAATTCGCGCAGGGACAGGGACATCAGATCATGGCTAAGGAAATTGAACTTGAAAATGAAGAGGATTTGGACGTGGAAATTTTACAAATTATAGGGGACCGTCTCATGCCAGATAGAGTTCTCGCTCCAGCTATTTACTCGGATCTACCAATAAGAGTGAAAGAAGTAATAAGAAAACGCCTTTCAGCTGAAGAAAGAAAAAATTTGGTTAAAAAGTTTCCACCGCCAAAAAATAGCTGGTCGTCTCAAAGATTTCCGACAATCCTGGTCCAAGATTACCTCAGATAAAACCATCTTGAGCTGGATCAGTGGGTACAAGATTTCATTTGCTATGGAAGTTGTGCAACCCATTCCTCCTTCGGAACAAAAGTGGTCTTCACAAGAAATGACCTTAATAAAAGAGCAATTAGCTCAATTATTATTTAAAAAAATGCCATAAGACCAGTTGTTTTTTCTGACCAACAGTTTCTTTCAAATATATTTTTAGTTTCAAAAGCAAGTGGAGGATTCCGTAAGGTAATATCTCGGGGCAATTTCATGGCGTCCGTAGATTTAAAAGACGCTTATTATTTGATCCCTATTGCGGAACCTGATAGAAAATACTTGAGATTTATGTTTGAAGAATTGCTATACGAATTTGTTTGCCTACTGTTTGGTCTTAATGCTGCGCCTTTTACATTTACTAAAATAATAAAACCTGTGGTTTCTCATTTAACAACATTAGGTGTTATGTATCAGTAATTTATTTAGACGATATTCTCTTATTGGAGAACTCGTTTAATTCTTATGTCAAAAATGTACAAATTACATGCAAACTACTAAAGCAGTTAGGCTTTAACAACATTAAAATATGGACGATTACACATGAAATATTTTGAAAGAGATAGATATTTAGCACTCAAACGTAACAATGATAATTTTGAAAAACATATGAAATTGTCGATTAAATTAGAAAACAATTTAAAATGGTGGAAATTATACATAAAATCTGCAAAAAATTACATAAGAATCTTCAATCCTAGATTAGAATTTTTTTCAGATGTCAATGATTGAATCGGAACCGGTTTACCTCGAGCCGGATATTAATTTATTATCAACTTTCAATAGGCAACCACATCCAGTGTGGGACAGGATTACCCTGGTGGCAGGAGTTTTATCAACTATAAAACAGTATGACGTTGTACTAAAAAAGTGGTAGTTTTGTTGTACAATTCAAAGTGTACTTACGTTTCTTACGGCCGATTATAACAGCGGTGTTGCAAAATTAAGGCCACCCAAGTTAAGCGTCGACTTCATTGGCGAATAGAAGCGGGAAAAATACTGATCTAATATTAAAAACGGCTGGGTGAACTCAGAACTCGCAAACGTTCGCGAGGTTTTATCATAAAAGATAAAAAATCGTTTGCCTTATCAATCTTAAATAAGTAACCAACAAATGTAATTGAAATACTTCTGTTATGTCAAAATAAAATGATTATTTACTGACTTCAAGTGAAGAAACATTTTTATAACCGTAACAAACTTTAAACAGCTACATTCTGATGTCGAGGAAGAGGCGCGAAATACAATTAATTGATTAAAGCGCCTCTTCCGAAGAGATCAGTTCCCTCCCAAAAATATATTAATTCCCTAATTTAATCATTAATGCGATAAAATTCCCTAGTATTGTTACGGTATCGCTTTAAAAGAATGATGTAAGCACGTATGGCGCGCGGGTTGCCGTGTAGCAAGTAACATCGGTGCATAGTAGAAGGTACTACTAGTGATGTGAGTCGGGTAAATACTCAATGGGTAGGTAAATAAAATTTGGGTATTTACCCGAGGTCTATTTACCTACCCAAAATTTTTTTTGAATACAATGTAACTACAAATAAGTAAAACTTCTACGAAACGTGTCTTAAGTGTCTTAACAAGTTCATAGCCGTTAGTGAGCTCTTGAATGCTCTTGAACATGCAATTGCAGGTCGTATCTGCGTGAACGATCGGCAGTTACTAACATAACATAAAATACATGTTTCGAATAATTTTATTTTTGTGAAGTTCCCATTGTTTTTATTTTATTTAATAATGAAAATATTTAATACTTTTACGTTACTTTAAATATTTTTTAATGAAATATAATACCCATATTTTTACTATTTTTAATCAATAAATACTTATGGGTAAATAAATGGGTATTTATCATAGGTATTTACCCTGGGTATTTCCTTGAAAAATAAATACCCGGGTATTTTACATCACTAGGTACTACATACTGATCTCTTCGGATGAGGCGCACAATACAATTATGATAGAACTTCACTTACAGGTAAGTTCGTTTAATCAATTAATAGTGTATAGCATGATACATTATAAAAAGAAACATTAAAATTCCGGTTGTAGGATTTTTTTCAAACAACATTTTTACAGCTGTGAAAATTATAAAAAAAGAGACGAAAATGTTGTTTGAATCAAGTTTGTAAAAGAAAGTCGAGTGCTGACTACTCCATCTATCTTTCAATGTAGCTGATTTTATAACAATACTTTATTTTGTTTTAAAATCACCAAACATTTGCTATGAAACAAAATCAATTAGTTTCGAACTAGGGAAACAAATATATAATAACCATTTTCAAAGGTTATTTTTCAGAAAATTTTACATATTCGGAAAAAATATGAACCTAGCATAAATAATAAACAATTTTGCATTAAATTGGTTTCCGACAAGACCCAATACATTTGGGGTGGAGCTTGTATTATATAGTAGTTCTGTAACAAAGAACCGGGTTCGGGTACCTGGGTTACCCGGTTCTTTGAACATTTAAAAAATCCGGATCCGGGAGTACTTGGATACGGCTTTTGAAACCAGGTACCCAGATCCGGGTCTTTGAAACCAGGTATTCAGATTCGGGTTTTGGAATACGGGTATCCGCTTCCGTGTTTTTTGGGTACCCAGTTTTTAGGAAAGACGGGTACCCGGTTCTTGAATTGACTGGTATCTACAGCCCTGGTATATAGATACATGCATTCTAATGGAAGTATATTTATTTATTTTGTTGTAGGAAATAACGCAATCCTGGAGCTACAGGCGACCGATCGTCCTTCGACTTCACAAGACCCCCGGTTTTTGCAACCTACAACACGAAACGGTAATTTTAATATTAATATAATAATTATAACTACTATAACTAGAAGGATCTAACAATCGTCGGAGTTGTTTTTATGAATAATTATTTTTAAATCATTTCAATTTTAAAACAAATGTTTGTAAATACAATTTCTGTGAACAGTAAAACAATGTTATAAAATAGCAAATATTGATTTGTGATATGTAAATAATGTTAATAAGCTGCAGTGTCTTTCCCTCGACTTGCTTATACTGACAATTGTAATATAATTCAAATGCAGGACCTTTTCTTTCGGGTCCTAAAGAAATCTTTAATTTAGAGTTTTATAATTTTACCATTATTGCTGCGATCGCAGATGCACATACTTACAGATATTGACGGACACAATCAGAAACGATTTAAGGATTCTCAAAACGTGAATTTTCGTTCAATGCTCGAGTCCGAAATATTTCGTGACTACAATATTTGCTTACATTCGTATAAGAAACTAAAAATTGCAAGCATTGATAATAAGTAACATATATATATATATATATATATATATATATATATATATATATATATATATATATATATTGTATATGTTAAAATAAAGTAATTATTATATATAGAATTGTGCTTCAAAATAGTTACATACAGGATTAATTTTTTAATACCTTATTATGAAACCAGGATTCGTCCTTTTTTTGTAACAAATGGGTTATTCGCACGAGTTACATAAAATAGCATTTTCTAACGTGTTTATTCTTAGTTTTTCAACCGATCAAATTATTAGTTTCATAAATTGTATTGTTAGTTTAAACTTTTGTTTATAATACATTCGAAAAATATCTGATTCAAGTCTAGATGTGACAACGAAAAGGTTGCACGAATTGTATTATTATCCGTGTGTATGTTTACTTTTGTGTTTTTTTCGTAACTAGTTAGGTTTTACTATTTTCTTAAGTATATATATATATATATATATATATATATATGTATATATATATATATATATATATATATATATATATATATATATTTGCCTCACTAGCGTCATCTGCGATATTATGAGTTCCACAGGTCAACTACCTAACCTAACCTAACCTAACCTAACCTACCACTTTCTAACGTTAAGATCCCACTCTCGCTACTCTCTGGTTTGCAGCCATATTAGAGATGGGGTTATCGATATTTTAGTGTAACGATACGATAAAGATATATTTACTTCTCGTATCGATATCATATCGATACAACAAAAACCTTATCGATAACATTATATATTTTTTAATTGTTCAAATATTTAATTTATTGCGAAGTGTAGGAACCGTAATACAAAATAGAAGAAACGATACGTATGATTCTTATAAAATTAAAAGTTAAGAAATATAAAAAAAAAGCAACACTGTCAAGTACATAAAATGCAGGTATGCATTGACAATCAGGTAAGTATAGGAGCAAATACAATCCTATTACAAAAAAGAGAATGTTTCATCCGCCCGCGAAATATGAAAATGTCTTTATTCAACGCGCGATCAATTTTCGCGGGCTGAAATGAACGAATGTGACATGACCACTATTTTTCCTATTATTTTTGTGTTGTATGTTATATGTTGCATGTTTGGTAGTAAAATCTTCCAGTACTGCCGTGTAATATTTATATAAGAATTTGTGCTCTTATCGATATATATCGATACAATATTTTAGTATCGATATTTGCAAAAAAAGAATTGCGTATCGATATAACGTATCGATAAGTCCATCTCTAAGCCATATAGCCTTCCCTCAAAGCCAAACGAGACAGTTGAACTTAGTTTCTTGACCTGGCTGAAACCTGAACTGACTCTGCAGTAAACTATTGGTAAGAACTCTTCTGCCTCACCTTCCAAATCCTTGTTGCTACGATGCTAGCTTAGTAATGTCCGTATATGCCAACAACTACTTCATAATAAAGTTTTCTAATCTTACAGGTGTAAGTCATGTCAAGGGTCAACGAAAATGTTGATGTGCTCTCTCGCCTACTCTGATAAATGATCACGCAGAAACATCCTTTTAAAGAACCGAATACCGAATCGAATTTTGCTTACTGGTGCGTTCAAAATGTTGTTCTCTGTTGGATTCACAAATACATACATTAGTCAGTAATTTATTGGTTTCCTCTGCGATTTCATTGACGCGCGAAAACACATCGTCCATTGTTGTCAAAGAAAGCCTAAAACTCGATATAGACAATTGCGATTTGTTCATTTCCAGATTTGAAAACAGTGCGGATAAGGCCTCCGTATCATTTGTGGGCAGTGCAAAGGTCACAAAATCAGCCGAAATACTCTTTACAGTTGCATTCGCTATATTATTTTGTATTGCTTCGGTTATCATGTTTATATTCCATGATTTAGTAACCAATAATGATAAGGTGTATCCGGTACCTATTTGGGAGGCGAGGGGGGAAATACACATTGTATTCATTATTTATTAGTGTATTAGAATATTTTATTGTGGTCAGAATAACAGCAAAACGACTTGTTCGTAAGATTTACGATCCGGAGAGAAATATTAATAGAAAAATCTGGAAATTTATAACTGTTCTATGCAAAACAATAGCTACATTCTTAAATGCCAAAATAAATATTAAATGTCAAAATGAATATAATGTATGCATATAAAATGGGTGCAATATAGCTATTTGTGAATTGGGATCGATCAAAGAATTTCATTAACAAACAAGATTCGGTACGTACCTCAAGATTGTTTTATATTGTTAACCCAAAAGGCAATATAAAATGATTAAATAATATAATTTTGAATTTTAAATTATGCATTATATTTCTTTTTATCAAAGTAATTTTCTAAAAATTGAAAGACCATAATAATTAAAACCGCTGCCCCCATCGTATATATTCAAATATCTAGTGATACATTTCAAATGTGCATACATATTTTATGTAAACGTATATATATATATATATATATATATATATATATATATATATATATATATATATATAATTTTATGTAAATCGGCATAGGCACACTATGGTTTATTAATTAATTTCCTGTGATTACTCAAGATGCTGTCTAACAAATCTTAAGCCATTTGTATACATTTTATTGGTGGGCTAAACATTTTTATATTTTAAAATAATTATGTTTAACTGGGGTAACCCGTGGGCACCATATGCACATATTATATACAGAATATAGTACAATTTTGACGGGGGGCGAATTTCCTTGAAATCATGGTTACAATATATAAATAAAGTATCGTTCACATAAGATTAGTGCGTGCCCAGTTTCATCATTCACATAAAAACTTAATGCAGTTGCTATTGCAACAGTTGTGCGAAAATTTATAAACACCAAATTATTGCACTAATCCAACCAATAGGACGGTCTCATGTTAGCGCACACGTAATCATTTTGTATCTTTTAACAGATATCTAACCTAAACATTTTTTTAATGTTACCAAAATTAAAATTGCAGCTCACCAATATAATACATAAATAAAAACTGCCTTGTCTATTTAGATGACGTCATTATTTTTAGCACAAGTTTACAAGAACACCTCGAAAGTTTGCGAGCAATATTTGATAGGTTAAAAAAGGCTAAATTTAAAACCCAAATGGACAAAATGAATGCGAACGAAACAAACGATACAAATTGCGAGGACTTCCTTAACTATTTCGGAGATTTCAACAAACAATTTGAGAACAATAATCAGAACGACAGCGGATCATTGATCGTTGAAACCGACATGACACAAGCGAATAACGAAGAACAAAACGATACAGACGCAACTGTTCATTCAAATCTCGAACACCCAATCATTGGTATCCCTATCATAGAAAGTGTCCCGTTAACATTGCTAAAAAGCAACTAATAATTTCAGAAGTCATACACTCACCCTACAAACCAAAATTTCTTAAAGTACACACAGATAACATGAGACTTCAAGTACAATTTAAAAAAAATAATTTCGAAAACGATATAATTGATTTTATTAGAGAATTCGTGGTACCCAAAATAAAGTATCACCTTTATTTTGAACATTCTCTATATGAAAAATTTAGCGCGACCTTGCAAAAACATTTTAAAACCTCTGAGACAAATTTTATTAAATGCAACAGTAAATTAATTGATTTGGAAGTTACATCTGACATATCCGAAACTATAAAGAATTACCACGAGGGTAAAACAAATCACAGAGGAAACCACGAAACCCATAACCAAATTAACAAAATTTATTATTGACCTAACCAAGTTAAAGATATTAGCGAGTACATAAGCCAATGCGAAATCTGCCTAAAATCCAAATACGAACGTAAACTCTTTTCTTCTCACAATCATCGACGCATTTTCTAAATACGACCAAACCTATCTAGTCGAGTCAACAACTGCGTTTAGTATGATTTTTAGTATGTTAAAAGAAATAGAAAATTCAATAACTTTTTGTAAACTGCATATAATGCACCCTAGCATCATAAAAATACACACTTTGTATTTAGAACTAAATAAAATTCACAGCTATTCTAATAATCTATGGAGCCAACTATCAAAAATATGCTAGAATTCTAAAACATAATTACAGTAAATTACAAACTAAATTCAAACAAAATTGTCTACTTTTTTGAAATCTCCATTAACTATGAAATAGATTTCCAATTATACCATCTCGTTCCCGTTCCAACTCAATATAAGACTGAATTTGTGAACATCGTACCAAATAAAATATTACTTCCTAAAATCACCCGATAGCCATATTAAATCACTGAACGGCATGTGTACTAAAGGAATCACATATCAATGTCCAAACGAAGTCCAAAAATAAAGGATGAAACTTGCGAAAAGAAATTTATATTAAACAATGAGAATCAACACTGCCAATACACAAAAATTAAATTAAAGATGAACCACGTGAAGAAATAAAACAGTATCTGACTGTTCTACCAAATTCCGAAACAATTCACATATCATGTCAACAAAGCGAAGAAATAAATACCCTAGAAGGGATTTTCCTCATAACAGATGATCAATGCCAACTAAAATTCAAAAATCATATACTAAAATTTAAAGATGGTACCTTTGGCAAACCAATAATCTTAAAAGATTTTCAAATCAAGAACGTGAGTCAAATTTCAAAAATGAGCATCGATATCAATAACATTAAGGATTTGAAGCTACCCATTACCCAAAACGATAATATCGAAGATTATCACAGCGACACAACAAATATCACAATCTTAATTTTTTCTGTCCTTATTCTAATTACTTATAATCTCACGAAAAATATCGCCCACTGCCAAAGACCAAGATGTAGAACTTCAAAAGAGCACCTCCCCGATGACGCTCGAATCTAGGGAAACTGATGATCACAGCTTCTCATAATACAATAGTCTTCATATTTCTGAATATCATATTGTTACAATTTTATCTTTTAGTTTTAAGTTAGTCAGTTGCATTTTAGATATTCACTTGTATTCATTTGTTTGAAAATATTTTTTTTTAGGAAATGTGAAACACGTATACTTAACTTTATATATATAATAAATATATATATATATATATATATATATATATATATATATATATATATATATATATATATACATACGTGTTTCAAATATGTTTGGAAAGCGCTTGCCGCGTACCAAAGTATTTTTCTCTAATAAAAACGGTTTATTGTATTTACAGTGTGTAGTGTTCTGATTTTCATCAGGTTATGGGTCCAGTCTTATTTGTTTAGATTGCGTGAGTGAATTACATTCTTTGTTCGATCGAAAACTGCGTGTTGTGATATAACATGGAGCAAGATAGACTGAATATAACATTGTTGAATGGTGGCAACTTCATTTTCTGGAAGACCAAACTGAAAACCGTGTTTGTGCGTGATGATATGAGGGAAATCATCAGTGAACCAAAGCCGGAAAATGCCAACGAGGATTGGAAGAAGAAAACCAACAAAGCCATGGCGAGTGTTGAGGACAGTCAACCTATACATTTTGCGCATTTAAACGACGTGCAAGATGCATGGCAAGCAGGTTGTATTTGAGACGAAAGTTGTACGGGATAAATATCGTGGAGGACCAATGAGCAGTCACATCGACACGATTATGGAAGTGGTCGGCTTACTGCGAGAATCAGGCAAAGCGGTTTTGCTGGTGAGTCTCCAGAGGCATATTCAGGGTTTGTTACGGCGCTCGAAGGACGTGACGATGCAGATTTGACGGTGGAATATGTAACCGAAAAAATCCTCGTTGAGTATCAAAGGCGTACCGAAGAATGTGAATCGGGCAATGGCGATATTCAGGTAAGTCGTAATTTTAAAAATAAATGCACTAAAAGCGACAAAATATATAAACGTCAAAAGGGGACTTGGGTATGTTGTTACTGCCAAAAACCGGGTATTCACAGGGTTTCGAGGAACCAGGCCAGGGAAACAAGGTACTGAAATTGCGAAAAAATCTGTACGGTTTGAAGCAATCAGCGCGCGTTTGCAACAAGAGAGCGGGAGAGACGTTAGCTGGAATTTCAGCAAGGGAACGCGGACCAATGTCTCTGTTTGAGGAAAGAGAACGATGGAAGCACTATTTACGTTTTGTTGTTGTTTAATAGATGGGTTTTGCCATTTTTTAATTATTAAAAGAAAATACAACAACTAAATTGACAGCTGTACCTTAGTTATAAAATATTTTACTGCTAGCAGATGTTAGTGAAAAAATCGGCGCTAGCTTTGCTACTTGCTCTTCAAAAATCTAATATTATTTCATAATTTGTCTATTGCCTTTATTAGATGTTGTAACTGCGGTATTACTGCGAACTGAATAATACAAACAATAGCTTGAACATTTGTACACGTGCATTAAAACAGTCTACATGAATGTATTATTACACAAAAATCGAGATTATAACTTTAATAACGGTTTCTGTTTTCTACTTGAATCGATTATTCAAAATTATTACAAACGTTTTTACACAACACTTTTAATGATTTGACATTTGATTCGTTATTGTTTTTGAATCAAATAATCAGGCTCGATTCAGAATTTTGCAGTGCCACGGCAGTTTCACAAGTGATAATGGGTCCTATGCTAAAACGCAATGGCTCGAGCCATTAAAAATAAGAGGAAATGTGCACAATTCGATATGCATTATGAGAATTTGGAATATATTTTTATTGACATTTGAATTATTCTGACGTATACTTTTATTTTTACGTAGAGCAGATTACTTAATTAGAAATGTATTAATTGCTATTGTGTAGTCTTTTATTTCAGTATAAACTATTTGATTATTTTTTATATCATTTTTATATCATTCTTATCTGTCGACATGGCATGGTGGCTAAGACTCTCGCCTCTTACCCTGGAGATCGTGAGTTCCATTCCCGTCTATGCCAATTTGAATTTTTACAAAAGAAAGCTATCTACACATACACACTCACATACTCACAAACATATACATGTTGGGTGTTTATATATAATGGCCGTATATCAAAATTTGAAGTCTACATTGATAAATAGTCAAAAACGAATCAAATGTCACAGACGTTTTTATGATAAATCTTCTAATGATTTTAAGTGTATTTAGTGTGTTGTGTAGTTTACAGATAGTGGCATCTGCTATATTATATTGATATGGTATGCCAATGACAAATATAAATGATTAAATTGTTAATAAAATTAAGATTTTTAATTCTAATCAGAAGTTGTTAGGTTGGTAAAACCAGTATAAGCGTTTACGAAATGTAGTTCGAATCGGTCTGTAGATGTTTGTAAAAGCAGTCATTGTATCTTTTCGCGTTCGTTAAGTAAATCTGATCAGTCGGACCGAGGAATCCGAACAGATTTTTTGGATGTTTGAGAAGCAGAGTTTTTGTCATACGAGATTTGGAGGAAATTCAAAAAAAAAGTGGTCTCAACAATATTAAAATGGATGAATCTGACAAGTGAAATATTCATGTTATATGAATAATTTATTTTTTATTTTTTCAAACAAATCGAAAGACTGTGGCATTGATTATGTAAGTATGAATATTTATAATTTCGATATCTGAAGAAACAGGATTGAAATCTAGAGATATATCATTATTTTATGTTTAACGGCTCGAGGCATTGTGTTTTAGTATATTTCAAATTATTAATATTTACATTTTTGTAAGTTTGTTATCTGTCAACGATACAAACTGTATACAATAAGGGCACAAGGTGGCCACGGGGCACCCTAGTATATATATATATATATATATATATATATATATATATATATATATATATATATATATATATATATACTATATTTATTATATAGTTAACACATTTACATAATTAATTCATAATTGTTGAATCAGCGATTGTAAAAAATAATAAAAATTATTAATATTACAATGATGAAGGATGGACTATATATGATATGAGCACACGGTGCCTACGAGTTCACCTTTGTATAAAAGGTTTGCAAATATATTCCTTTAATAATCAATTCAACTAAAAAATTGAAACCGTAACTAAATGTATAATCCTGATTTTTGAAGAGTTAAAATGATAATCATATCGATTCATTGTCATTGACAAACAATAATAGAATGTGATAATACATTCTAGGAAACTGTCTTATTGCACGAGTAGTACAAGTGTTATTTATATATTGAAACTATGATTTACAAAAAAATTACAAGAAAATTCGCCACCCGTCAAAAGTGAACTATATTCTGTATGCAATACAACGGGTTACAGACTACTGAAAAAAATTAAATAGAAAGACAATAGCATAACTATAGAATTCTATTCCTTCCAATTCCACGATAGACTTCAATGTTAATTACTGACACTGTAATTCTATTAAAATGGTAATGCAACTTGAATTTCCAATGCATGTCCTTTATATGAGATATTAATGTGATTACGTTTCTATCTATTTTTATGGCTATGTTCACGGAATTTTTTGGTACGGCTATGTAACGGGAATATTAATATAATATATAACGCAAATTCTCTTTAATATTTATATTATATTCATTCAATGTCAATTACATGTATATACTTTGTTAATGTCAATGTGCTTCCAATGACTCGGTACTGATTATCTTTGGCAATATGATTTTAGTGTTATTCAAGTGTATTTTGTATATTACTTCTATGTTTAAATATTTAAAATAATGACAAACAATTTTTACAGAAAAATATTAATCTGCGCGTGCGCATGCTGACCGTGGCGTACTCAAGATTAGGAACTGTAAAAGTTTTATTCAGAGTTTGGAGACTGTTTTATCTTTATCTAGTTTTATCTGTGGTTCCTGTGCAATTGAAAAATAAATCCTATCGTACAAATGTATCAGACATTACAGTTATATATGGTTACATTAAATACAAACATGTGTTATCAAGTGAAAATATAATGTAATATATACAAGATGTTATTTTTTTGCTTATTTGTAAGTTACCAGGTGACCATTGACATGTATATGTATAATAAAATAGATATGTTTATATCGAAATATGTTTTTTGACCCTTATTGGATTGGCATAATATCGACACTAATATTTACTTGGAATGAAATCGGCACTAATATTCAATTCAAATGGAATCGACATAGATTGACGTTAACATAGTTATTTCCTATTGCACTTCTGTTTTTTTTTCCAGGGTAGTACAACATAATTATGTATATGCTCAATTGCAAATTTTAAATTTGTTGGTATCACTGCTACACAATATTGTACACATTAAAAGCAACAAACAAAGAAACGTACCGAAATGATTCTTCAAGAATAATGATGTTCCGTAGCACATAAGTTTGCTATGATGCATAATAGCTATTTTATCTCCCAAAATGTCTGCTTCTAACATATAATGTGTCGTTATGAAGATTGTTCGTTCGCCTCTCATGCTCTATGAAATAAAACAGTAAAATAAAGGGGTAAGGTTTGTTTCAAGTGACCATGTACGAGTAAAATGTTCCATATTTCTCGCCGGGCTTCTGGGTCCATCCCAGATGTGGGCTCGTCTAGTATTAGTACACGTGTGTGACCCATCAGCGCAATGCCTATCGACAATTTACGTCGCATACTCCCAGATAACTCAGACGCCATTGTGTTCGCTTTCGAACTCATATTTAAGCGCGATAAAAACTGCTCCGAATCCAATTTAGCAGCAGTTCTTGAGACACCTTTTAACTAAATATTACTATAATTAATACATGGTTCAACTAACCGTCCGTTTATAATCATTCAATACACTGGTAACAAAAGAGAATACAAGTTCTCTGAAAATAATATATAGAAAAAGAATAACAGATACATATAAATCTATTCCTATTAATTCCACGATAGAGTTCAATGTCAATTACACTGTAATTCTATTAATAGAAGTTCGAACGAATAGGAAAATATAATTTTTTTCGACTTATATGTTGCAATGACGTCATCATTGGCGGGGGTGGAGTTAAGAATCTGAAGACATTGGAGGAACGCAGTTTTATTTGGAGAAGGTAGTCAGATTTTCCCTGTCAAAAGCTTCAGTCGTTTAATATTGTTACCAAATAAAAAAGCTACGAATATTGTAAAACCTAGAGTACCAAGGTTTATCACAATTGTGTTGGATTTGTTTGGTGAAATGATTTCGTATGTGGATGTCCATTCGAGGCATCGTGTGAACCATGGAGGATGGTGATTCGATAAATAAATGATAATGAATATAATAAAGCAGCAGAGCAACAGAATACACGTCTATTGTCGACGTTATTCGAACAGTAATATGTTTACCTATTCAATTGACTGCTATCGAAACTGCCTTTCATAAACGTATGTTCAATAAATTGACTGTTATGTTAAAGGATTCAATTTCTTATTTATTTCGTTATCCTGTGCGACTTTAGATAAAAGAATTATGAAGTTACCACGAACACAAAGTAGGAGTTATTTTAGACGATCATTTGATAAATAAAGTAGACTCAAATCAGATATTTGTTAAAACAATTAGATTTAAAATAAAAACTGTTAATTTTATTAGTTTTAGTTCAATTTTAGTATTCAATTCAAGTATTTGTTCTTTTGTATTAAATGAATTTAAATTCATTAAAGGCAGGTTTCACCAACGTCAAATAGTTTACATGCGAATCCATGGCAACATAAACAAGATAATTATGATTTTTCGTAGCAGTTTTCTCGTAACTGGTACATTTTCTTGTAGAAACTTTTCAAACAAAATATTAAAATCTTTCATTAGGAATATAACTATTTTTGCCATAAGTGAAGCCGTTCTTGTGATTTGTGTAGTTTGGTGAAGTAAGTTCTACATTATTTTCATACTAGAAACTAGTACAAGTTTTAATACTAGAATCTAGTATGAAACTTGTGTAATGTAAATTAGACAAAATCACATCAAACTTTGTGTACTAGATACATCTTATAAACTAGGTCTGGTCCTATTTTTCATCCAAGTTCGATACTATTTTGGTAGATACCAACCTTGAAACAAATTACAGGCTTTGACGTTTAATAAAATTTATATTTGTTGTCACAACAAATAATCAAAACGTTAGTTAATTTATATGAAATTCAACCAGTGTTGTATAAGGTATAGTCTTATAATAAAAATAAGAGTAATATGTATATATTTATATTTTGTAATTTTCGGTTAGTTTGCCAGATTATCACAACAAAATTAATTATCAGCACTTAACCTCCAAATGTCAAATTTATAAAAAATTGTTGTAAACATTGGCAAAACTGTTTTAGACAAAGAACACGAATATCTCTATTTACATCACACTGTACTTTACTATTTTGTATCCAAATTTCATACTAGATTCTAGTATTAAAACTTGTACTAGTTTCTAGTATGAAACTTTTATAATGTAGAACGGGCTTAAGTTATATTTTTAAATGAAGACCAACTTGTTCTAAATTAAAATTAGGAATCATGCCGCTTGGAAATCGGACCTCGAGAACGTTTTGCCCTGTTTCCTCTTAATATGCGTAAAGCATTTTGAACCCCGGTGAATTAGACCATATCCCTATCCGAGATCCAATGCCCGGATTCTGGAAAGGGGGGCAAGCAAATCCAACTTTGTTCTTAATCCGTCAGCACTCACGTTATGAGCATTTTGCTCACGCTCGATTTAAAATGTTAATAACTTTTCTTTTTCAAATGGAATGGGTAGTTGAAACTTTTTCTATCTTCAAATAATATTATCTATTTTGAAATTATAAATTTCCCAAATCCGACAATTCTAAGTAAAGCTGAAATTTTTTTATTATTTTCATGCATTTCGGAAATTGTGAGCATTTCTCTCATCACGAGAGTAAACGTGTATGCATGAAAAATTTACTTTCGGTAGTGGTCGGGCTTGACCGTGCATCTTCGTTTGCCTCCGGATGTTCGGCTACATTCGCTATAGCGCATTAGTTTTAAAACTCATCCGTTACAAGTGCAATATACATTGTATAGACTGTGAAACTAAACTAAAAAAACACGAGGATTGTCAATTCAACTAGCTTTATGTGTTAAATTATTTTATAAAAATTACATTTAATTTTAATATTTAAAATGAATTAATAAAATTTTATATACAAATAGACTGACACCAATTAATAATCTGGGTTATGATTAAAAGAAATTTTAATTATTGCCTTCTACAATATTTTACCTTTTGAAGATCACATAAAAAAAAAACTATCTAAAAATATGTTGAGGTTATGATTTATAAATTTAAATAAAAACTAAGCGCGCGAGATATTTGGCGCATGCGCACAGAGCGTGAGCAAATCTCTCATCACGCAAGTAAAGATCACCGAAAAGTTCACGTGAGTTCTGACGGGTTAACAGGTTAGTTTTACTATTTTTAAATATGAGCGCAACCCGGTCCAAAACTCAATTAATGCTAAATTATATTTGTATCCAAAATAAATTAGGCTTTTTTAAAGTTTTTTTTTTTTCAATAAATATATATGAACTAAAGACACTCGTGGGCATCATGTGCCGAAATGGTTTTGTTTATAATACATTCGAAAATATCTGATTCAAGTCTAGATATGCCATGTGATAACGAAAAGGTTGCACAAATTGCATTATTATCCGTGTATATGATTATTTTTGTGATACAGTATATACATTAATATAAAATTGACATTAACCGACAGAAACAAAAATATGTGATTTAAAATTCGAATATCTTGAGTTTCTATATCTATAAGTTTTTCTGTAAATGCAGCCATTGCCAAGATAGTTAAAAAAAGACACGAGCAAACGAGCACTTCCGGTTGAAATATCTTTTCTATTCTGTGGTGCAGAAATCTTAAATTCAAAACATCATATTTTTACGTTGAACGGTATAGGCTGTAGGGCGATAACACACACATATAGACCACACACACAAACATCATTGAGAAAATAGTCAAAATGGATTTAGGGATCCTCAAATGGATATTTCCAATCAAATCTCGAGGTCGATTTGTTTGGTGATCCCTATATTTACTTATTACTAAAAAAGTAAAAATGGAATAAACTTGGGATTGAAGGAATGTAGCCATAGTTTTGAACAAAACCAAAACACAGAAGAAATTAAGTTGGGATTCTATAGAAATAGATTTGAAATAGAAGTGACGTTAAATCAATTATATTTCAATGCTACTTTTATCCTATTATTTACCAGGATGTGGATATGGAATGATTAATAACGGTCCTTAAATATACATTAAAAAAAGAATGGGGTGGTAAAAACCCCGAGTAAACTAACCATAGCAAAAAACATCAAATTTTCTAATACTGTCAGATCAGAAAATTGCAAATTGTGCTGGGGGCAATACCCCATAGATTCCCGGATTTTATTTATGTTTCTTCGCATATTAAATCCATTTACAATAACTGTCCCACTGTTTGGTGATATAATTCCTTAACATATATATTAAAATCAAAATCTTAATTCATAGTGAGATCTATAGACAATCCTATAAAATATTGTCAACGCTATAACAGTTTCATTCAATTTATAATTTAATTATCAAATTTATTAAATAAATTTAACGTTATCTGATTTATCCACAAATTGTGCTGTAAATCACAATTATTTTGAAACTATAAGCGTTTGAATATGTATAGAGTAATCAGGTTCAGATTAGCTCAGAATTCCGCCATTAATCCAAAAACATTTGAATTAAACTTACCCGTGATAATATTCATTGTAATCGTTTTTCCTGCCCCATTATGTCCCAACAATACCGTAATTTCATTTTCGTAAATATCCAGACTTAATTTATCAACTGCCATTTTTTTGTGAAATGATTTTGACAGATTACGGATCTGTATACCAGCTGATGTGTCCGCTGAGACACGTTGAATGCCCTCTCTGTTCCGTCCTTCAATATGCGCCAAATGACCGTCGCTTGTACTGACTTTCTTTGTGCACCAATAAGATTTCTAGAATTATGTTCAAGTTGACATCAATGCCAAAGTAACTATCGTTAGAATGTTTAGAAACGACTGATTCATGGCAATGGTAACATGAATTTAAAACACAATAATGCAAATGTATGTAGTGAAAATTAAGTCGAGTGAAGGCCACTCCTGATGAAAAAATACTACGGTTATTCATAGTTTGTTAGTCATTGATGAAATATGTTCAAGCAGATGCATTGAAAAAGAGATCTGTTGGAAGACCACGATCAACAAATACAGAACAAGATCTTTCGAAACGACTGGACAAGAAGATGTAATATATTTCATAAACAATAAAATATTTTTTGCAATTATTCAATAATGAATCAGCAAGTAAAAGGAAAGATTTATTATTATTTTCGACCTATCACTAAACTAATCATTATTTGGCACTAACTGCTGTAAGAAACCAGTTTCTTGGTTTATTATTTTAATATGTATATATTTAATTTAGTATCATATATCTGGGCATGAAACTAATCATCTGGCAGTCGTGTACGTGTGCGTCCGATATCTGTGGAATTTTGGTCATTTCGTGGTAATCTATCTGAATTCAGCCTCAGTTTTACGTACATGTTTGAACGCGTCGCTAAAGAACTATTGTACGTCTCAGGTTGAAATGACATAGCAATGTTAATCTTACGGAGAATTTTGAACAATGTTGCCACGTCTTCCAATACAATTATCTCGGTTTTAGGTTGTTATTTACTGTAAGGGTTCTATTCCTGTGAAGACGAATTTTTTTTATTTTTTGATAACTAAATACACAATTAATACTATTTATTTTTTAATTTACACATTAATAAACAAATCAAATAATACTTGACAACAAAATTTTAATTAAAAAGATCTGATAATATTCAACGAAAATGAGAAATAAATATTTTCAAGATCGTGTGCCTAAATTGGCAATTCAAAACTTTATTTTCGGTGAATATCATCCGATCTTTTTAATATACAAATTTCTTTTTCTAATTATTTCAATTTGATATTATTATGAAAATTTAAAAATATATTTCAATAAAAAATTGTAAAAATCATCATAGTATTGAAAATAAACCCTGCACACAATGGTATATAAAGTTAATAGCCCAATCTACTTACGAGTATATGTATCTTTTCTTAAGGGGGTAGTACACTGTGTGTTTTCAAAAAAATGCATTTTTTTTTGCTTAAAATGTTAATTGGGATGTATACTTTAATTTAGTAAAGATTCCAAGTCCGTCAGAATATTCCTTACCACTTTAGGAAGCGATTTTCTAAAAAATGAACCGGCGCGCTGAGAGAGCATTTGAGTGCACGAGAAAAATGAAACTTTATCTTTAAACGCGTTTATCTCGAAATGGGTTTTTTCAAACTTGCGGGGGAAATTACTCTAAACAATTTACATTAAATTTGGATGTCGCCTAGGTTTTCTTGTTCAGAATTAAATTCTGCTTAGAAATACGTATCCATATTTTCAATTTTTTCAAAAATGGATTTTTATCCACAATTTTGTAAGCATTCTTTGGGTGAAGAAATTGACTTAAAAAATCAATTTAAATTTAAATCGGAAAACGTATTTCTAACCGAAATATCATTACTAATCAGGAATTTGTTCGATTTTTGTTCCAGGATTACATGGGAAGGAGTTTTTTACCCCGCAGATTTTGGTCTTCCGCGCGAGGACGTCCGGGCGACCTGGTGTACCGGCCACGGAGGGCCGCCAACGAATTTGAAAAAAATACAAATTGTAGATCAAAGTATGATTAATAAATAGGTTACAAAACATTTGCCCTCCCTGAGAGTTTTATTGCCAAAAAAAATTAACGAAGATGACTTACTTTTCCGACGTACACAGTGTACTACCCCCTTAAGGCGGTATCACATTACGAGGATATCGATAGTTTCACATCGATTTTGCGATGTTTTTTCAGTTTTCCGATGTCATTTCTAATGTGATAGGGAACAAATAATAGGCGTTTAAATATGAAATGTGTTCGTATTCCTTGGCTTATCGATGTCTTGTGTTGTGCGCATAAGCAACTTAAAGAAAAGTCCCTGTTTTTGTTGTTAGCTGTCAGTTGTGTTGTTTGCATTCATTGTAGATTTATATACTGGTCGTGTTTGTTGATAATTATATTTATTTAAAATGGCGAATGCAAGAAAGAAAATAAAAATATCTCTGCTTGTTACCATATCATTTTTAAAACCAAATAGAATACCACCACCAAGTAAAGAAATTTACTAAATTTCTGATGTCAATTTGCTAATGTGATAGAAACAGATATCGATCATCGGTATCTCCTAAAGAAGGAGGATATCGATATCCTTGTAATGTGATACCGCCGAATAGGTATACATATTACAGTCTCTGTTCCACTCAGTGCTTATTTGAGAGATATTGCAACCCTGTTTTCCGTTTGGCCCTACAGTGCCATTTCAAAATTAAATTGGCTATAGGACTTCAGGGGTGATTTTAGATATAAAACAGGAATTTTACGCAGAATTGGGGAGTTGGTTCGCGTATCGGGTTCACGCCAGTCAGAAGTTTCGCGCTCATGTGCAAAATGTTATGTTTTAATTATTTAGACTTAGTATAGCTTTTAGGAAACATTTGTGGACTTCAGCTAATTCCACATGGAGCGTAGTAACCGTAGAAACGTTCGAAGTTACAGTCATTAGAGTTTTGATTGGCTGTGAGTAGTGATGGTGTACTCGAGTACAAAGAATCTGTATGTACTCGATTCTTGAAAGTACTCGCTGTACTCGACTACACTTTCCTGAGTATTCGAATACATTTTGTACTTGTTCGATACCAGCTGAAACGTGTGAGCATGGCGAAACGCGTACTCACCTGGTCTGTCCGATGCCACCGTATGCTTGTACTCGTACTCGTAGAGTATTCGAATACATCTGTACTCGGTCAAAACTCGATACCAGCTGTATCATTACTACATTGAGTACGCGTCTCGCCGTGCATACTCAATCTATCCTATTTCGCCGTACTTTGTTGGACTATTTCCGACTGCTCTGCCTTTTTTTATTATAGTATTCTTTATCTCTGTTATCTATATGCTTGATTTTGGCAGCGAAAGGTAGGGCACAGTGAATTGTGAAACGAAATTATTTGTTAATTGCCAATATGTTGAACATTTTTTAAATTTGACCAAGTGAGGGGGGGAGGGTGTGAGTGTATAACCAAATGAGTACGAAATAAAACGAAGTTAACATGTAAAGACGAATTAGGTAGGGGAGGGGGTTTCCCTTACAGAGTATTCGACTCTTAAAAGTATTCAATTCTTCCCATCACTAGCTGTGAGTCCTCAGTTGACATTTACTTCGTTGAGAACGCTGACGTCCGGAATTGAAATATATCAATTTATACGTATTTGGTGGACGTTATCCGACGTTTACCGTTTCTGCGCATTCTCTGTATGCATTCATTTTTCTACATTGTCAACCAGAGCGAAAATCATTAAGAAATTAATCATAATTAAAAAGCACCATAAGCTCATATATGCGCGAAATTTTCCTGGCCATTATCACCGAAGCTCATGCACCATTATCTTTATACAATAAAAAGAAATTGATAATATTGGCCAATGTTTCAATTAAGGTCATTGGAATTAAATTACAAATAACATTCAACTTGCTTGCATATATTTGCTCTATATTTATTCTATTTCTGTCCACAATTTATTTGTTAATAGAGATTTGTTCTTGTTTTTATCCCCACAATTGTACTTCAATAATGAATAATTCTAGAATTAATTACATTTTATGAGCTGCACCTGTCACAGTACTTAGTCACTTATGTAGTGTATTTTACACGTAGTGCTAACGTTGACGGATCTGCAAACGTTGTATGTAAACAGTTGCTCATTTTTTCGGCCGTTAGGTCCGCAACGTTATACGGTGACAACGCTCCATGTGGAATTAGCTTTAAGCCAATTACATGGAAGAAGCATTACACTGCCCCAAGGCAGGTACCACATAACTGGGACCACAGCCCACTATTTTCACTTTAGACTAAATTTGATTGCAAATTTAGTTTTAATGACCTAAAGTTAGCGTAATATGATTTGACAAAGATTTTTTTTTTTTAATTTTACGATCGAGACGAGACTTTAACCAATTGTTCAGTCATGAAATAAATCGCTTCTAAACTTTCCGACAGTAATGTTGTGTGTATTCTCACCGTAAATGGATAATTCCAAGGTCTTGGGATGCCATACTCACCCGGAAAAACATTTTCAATGTACCATGTAAATATTGAAAATATTATGCAATCTATTACTAGCATTAAGAAAACCAATCCCATAGATGGGTGTCGGCTAAACTCGCTGGGTACTTCCATGAAATTAGACCAAGTTAAACCTGTTCCTAATCGCACAAGTGAAAAGAAATGTTACGTTTAGGGCTGTTCTTTTTTCTAGAGGAATTTTACAACCTTTATTAAACTCGAATTCAGTAATAGTTATAAAACCGTAGCCAAGGCAAACATTGGGCCAAATCATCACAAAATATCGGTAAAACGTATATGCTTTTGGGTCAATATTCATAACCAAGTAGGAAAAAAGGAAATATGTTACTACCCATATCGTAATACCCAGTGTTGCTAATATGAAATAACAAACAAAAACCTACATATTTCCAATATTCAGATACCAAATTGGATAAAGAGGCTCGTCAATTGCGCAAAAAAAAAACTGGAGTTGCCTGCACTAGACTTTCTTTTACGCAGTTTTCACTAGATATATCAAACTAACCAATACTCTACAGAAATATTTAGAGATGTCATTTATCTAATTGAGTCTATTTTGTTTTCCTGTCAAAAAGATGATTTATTAAGCTACATGCGAATCCAAGGCAACGTAAACCAGATATTAATAATGTTTCGTAGCATTTTTCTCGCAATATCTTTCATTATGAACATAACTATTTTTGCCGTAAGTGTAGCCGTTCTAGGGATATTGGAGATAGAACAAAAAATGTATAGAGTAAACATGCACTACCGGTTTGAATATTCCTTTCAAAAATAAAAGGTGCACATCTAGGGCATATACAAGTCTTAAGTTTGAAGTTTCATAATTTTTCGTTCGACAGTTTTAGCTCTAGAGCGTTCACAGACAGACACACAGACGTCATTCCGAAATTAGTCACATTCGATTCAGGGAAGATCAAAACATGTATATCCGTTGAAATCTCGAGTTTGACAATTTTAATGATTACAATACTTACTTATTACTCTGTAAAAGAAAGTAATAAAGTCATCATATATATATATATATATATATATATATATATATATATATATATATATATATATATATATCTATATCTAGTGAAAACTGCGTAAAAGAAAGTCGAGTGCAGCCCACTCCAGATATTTATAGTAGTATAACACAACTAAATTAGGTTCGAGTACTTCTACAGCAGCTAATTCCCAATGTAATTCTATAAAGAGTTTTGTGATAGTATTTAATTGATTAAATTTAAAATCGTAGATGTTTCGACCATGTTTCATCAACTTTCTGCAAAAGGCAGATGCAATAGTGAAATTAGTAATGTTGTAACATATAAGTTCAGATTCACATAGAAAATGTTCACAGAAACATAAGAAAACATAAAACTAATTGTCCGATAGAATTGTTTCAATCTCTTCAGTCTTGTTTCGTATGCTTTGAATATTCAGATGATGTATACATTGAAATCAAGCTTATGGATGTTTCGGGATGTTGGGAGGCAATTCTTCGAAAAATATATTTTCGTATTAAAACTCCCCTTGCCCAAAATTCATAATCTTCTAGTTTTTCTTTTATTCGATAATCTACACCAATTTTAATACAACTATGTGCACCTCTTGTTTGCAAGCGTTCGCAGGAGAATTCTTCATCAGGTAATTGCCGCATTGTCGAACGAAAAATTATGACACTTCAAACTTAAGACTTGTATATGCCCTAGATGTACACCTTCTATTTTTGAAACGAATATTCAAACCGGAAGTGCATGTTTACTCTATGCATTTTTTGTTCTATCTCCAATATCACTAGAACTCTTACGGCGAAAATAGTTATTTTCATAATGAAAGATATTAATATTTCGCACAACTTTTGTAAAAAAAAATTCTAAATAAAATGTGCCAGTTCCGTGAAAAATGCTACGAAACATAAATATCTGGTTTTCGTTGCCATATATTCGCTTGTAGCTTATAAAATTGGATCATCTGCGCTTTTGATAGGAAAACAAAATAGACTCTATTAGATAAATGACATTTCAGAATATATCTGTAGAGTTTTGGTTAGTTTGATAGCTGGTTATGGGTATATATATATATATATATATATATATATATATATATATATATATATATATATATATATATATATATAACCAAAACCAGCTATCAAACTAACCAATACTCTACAGATATATATATATATATATATATATATATATATATATATATATATATATACATATATATATATATATATATATAAATGTGTGCGTTTAGTAGCAACTTGTAGACGAGCCACTTAATAAGACAGTGTACATACGTTTTTTGAACAATGTACTTATGAAAAAACAAAAACATACACTAGCTGAACAGTACAAAAATAAAAATATCCAAATAATACTAGGATCCATATTTTCGAAAATCGAACGAGAACCCATATTAACACTCAGTATTAGCGCAATAATTGTAATAACAATAATGTTGGTGACCATCGAATGTATAAACCAACTCAGCCATAACATCCAGGCGTCTAAGCCATTCATTTTCATGAAATCCTACACCAAAAAACAAACAATGACGTCACAGAGCACTGCCAAATACGTATAATCCTTAAAATATACAACAGAATTGAAAAAATGACATGTGACAGCATTAACTTATTCAGGGTCGGTGTCCTATTGGAGCAATTGTGTCGTCACAGATGATTTTAAAAGGCTAGTATCTCTGAAGTTATATGTGGGAGAAATATGAAAAAAAAATGAGGCTTAATTTATTTCAATTGTTCCTTGAAATGGACTAATAAAAAAATTATGTGCAGTGCCGTATTGAGATATTGTTTACCTTAATCCCAGTAGATTTTTCTTCGATAATTCGCGTTAATACGCTAGGGAACATAAATACAAATGCTAAAATTGTCCATAATGGTAGGAGAAATATATATTTTGAGAGTTGCCCTGGGACTGAGTAAGGCGGATACGGCATTTCTTGAAGCTTAATTTCAAATATATAATCGAATTTTCTATCTTGGTCTGGTTCTTTGTGTGCGACTTTGATAAACGCCATATCTAATGCATGTTGCGTTGGTATGAATTTTTCGAAGTAATTCTTTTTGCCTATTTTAAAGTTAATATATTATTAAATGTGTTTTAACATTCATTTTAACGGATTAATCTTACCATTAGACTGAAACGGCAGAGAATCATAATCAAATAGCGATTCTACTTGTATGCGTGAGTCTGTTCGAATTTGATATTTTAAGTGCTGCGGTAACTTATTCTTGGGAAATTCTTCGAAAACAACTCCAACTGGTATCGTAAACTTTTCTATATCTTTATTTGTGTCATAATATGCTTGCATCCCTTTCTCCATATCATTTACAGTTCCAAAAGGCTCTAAAACATTTTGAAAATATTTTGCGCAACATTTGAGTGATATTTGAGATTTCTAAAGCTTCAGGATAGGATGAAAAAGATTTGGTTCTAGATTTCTAGAAGTGATGATTAGAATAATATTTGACTTAAAGCAGAGCTGGGAATCACTTAAAGTAAAAGTACTGGAAGTAATACTTTGTATATCATATACTTAAAATACTTTTGTAAATGACTATTCTATACTGTACTTAAAATAGTGATGAAACGATTTTACGATTATGTAAAATCGTAATCGCAAATTATTGAACTATTTCCGGTTAATTGTAATCGCAGTTATAATAACAGTTTAACCCGTTGACTCTTTTCTTTTTTAATTTGCTAGATAGAATTTTTATTTCACCAGAATTATAAATAATACGCATATCTAAGTTATTTAAGTCAACTTATATCGTTCTTTTTTTGGTTATATAAAAATCGCTAGATTGTTTAAAATTACCATAGAAAATCATAAACATATTTAATTCATAATGCTGCGTAAAAAATATACTGTCCCTGCGGTGCAACCACGCCGTATTGCTATTGACAATAAAACCTTACCCCTCCTACCGCCTTGACAATGTTGTTTAAATTTGGTACTCTACCAAATTGACTTGATACCCTTCATACCCTTTCATCACTACTCCCCGATTGCCATGACTCGTAGCGTGAAAATATTCACACCGCTTTGTTGTTATTGATATACATTTATTTGTACATGTAAGACAGAATAAAGTATACCTTCGCAATTCAAGCATCGATCGTTACGTTGTTGGTAAATTATAACCTCAAAGGTAAATAATATAACACTGGAATAACTGTCTTCGCATTATCAAATAGTTGGCAGGTAGCATCTAGAACCCGATATAATTCGTAATGGAATTATATATTAAATATTAAAAGATCCTAGTTACCTTCGAAGTCCTTTTGAATATTGTATTAAATTTAAAGAATAATCAAAGATTATGAAAATTATATAAACATAAGTAACTGTAAATAAGAGCGTTTTACTCTGCCAAAAATTACAAAATTGGCTAATGTATTTATAAATGTCTTTACAAATAGAAATGTTCGTCGAAGTTACCCGAACTACTTATCAATCAGTACTACTGATTGATAAGTAGTAGTGACTGCTACTGATTCAGTAGCAGTCAATTAGGCGTAGTTTCAAATGGGTATTGCATCGACTAAAATAAGTTGCTACGGATGTCAATGCAATACCTAGTATCAATACGGCGTGGTTGCACCACAGGATTTCTTTTTTAAAGCAAACTGTCAGAGTTCAGAAAAGAGCTATTTATGTTTTTTCTATTAGTCTTAAAAACCATAAATATGTTTATTGGACCTAATTAGACAATGACCAACACCGTATTTTAATAATAATAATGTATTTAATTATATCTTAGAAATATAGGGTCACCCGTGGGCACCGTGTGCCCGTATGGTACACATGAAAATTTTCGAACTCGAGATTTCAATGGATATACACGTTTTGGCTTTCCCTTAATCGAATGTGACTATTTTCGGAATGACGTCTGTCGGTGTGTCTGTGAACGCTCTAGAGCCAAAACTGTCGAACTAAAATTATGAAACTTCAAACTTAAGACTTTTATAAGCCCTAGATGTGCACCTCCTATTTTTGAAAAGCTTTCTACACATACACACTCACATATGCATCTGGGTGTTTAAATTAATAATATCTTGAAGATATTTGTTAGGTTATAGAACGTTGCGCAACTATAAAATCTGCGCCAACGGCTTTTCTTTGGTAATGCAACATTGTGTTTCTATAAAATCTGGAAAATTTGTGTCCTGTGTGAACATACCTTTTGTTTCTTTATGAACACTGATTTCACTGTGAATCTCGTGAATTTTCTGTTACAATCATTAGAATTATATAAATAATTACCCAGAAATGTTTGTATGGGAGTAAGTGTGTATGGGTAGAACGCTTTTTTTAGCTCGCCGTACGAAGTACCGAAGAAGCTATAGCAATCGATCGTGTGTCTTTAACATTCTCGGATCAAAATAATTTCCTTAACAAAAAGGTCTTGTATTTTCGCCCTGAATCCAAAAATATATATAACTTATATACTTGGATGTTAGTCGTTGCTCGGTATCTCGTAAGACAAAATTTGTGCCCTCTACTCCTTTGAAGGTACCAGAGCGATTCATACCAAATTTGCTACACATATTATTTGGCATCCCATTTGAATCCGTTCGCAGTTTAAATCCAATCGCCCGTATACTTTCCGAGTTACAGGGCCCCAAAACGTAGAACCCCCCTAAATATTGCCCTTAGAAAAATAATTAAAACATTTAAAAATTCTACTACAAATTCTAAGATATTTTATATCAACAAGATTTTTCCTATTGCTAATCCAAAGCCCGAAATAAGTTATTAAATATTATAATTTATAATTTTAAGATATGTACAATTCTTTTTTATTAATATATTTTTCAGAAAATTGTAAGTCTTTTTATATCTATAACATTTTTTCAAATTGTTGCCTGAAAGGCAATAATAATTAAAAACCATTGCTCGCAACACATATCTTACCTAAAGGCGAGCTCTACGCGTTGGTGCGTTTTACGCGTACCAAATCTTGTTTTTTGTAAAAATTCAAATTGGCATAAATGGGAATCAAACTCAAAACCTCCAGGGTGAAAGACAAAACTTTTAACCTCTGCGCCATGGCGACTGTTAATAATGTTATATTAAATAATCAAATAGTCTATACTGAAATAAAATCATCACTACTCTTATGAAGTTGCTAGTTTGGGAAAACAAATTGAAAGTGACAATACAGATAAAAATCAAATATTATCAAATGACATTTATTTTCTGTCAATGTCATTAATTGTGAGTCGTTATTAAGCATTTATGTTAAAATGGTCGACCAAAGAGCAAATATAAATAAAAGTGCTACCACGTGAGCAAGAAATACGTCAAAAACAGTATTTCAATGTAAATTAATGACGTACGAGTTACGGAAACAATGTTTGAATTGTAAATCATAAGTTTAAGGGGAGTCACATGTTATTATTCAATTTTTAAGTATTTAATATGAAGAAAGTGCATATTTTTGCCTAATTAGCATATATTTTTAGCAAATACGTGTTTCCGTCCATTTATTTTAATTTATAGTTAATATTTTCACTTCAAAATGGCAAAAAAGTAGTGATTTTTGAAAATATGAGTTGCGGTAAGATTCTATAGTTGATCAAATTATAATAACTGCAAGTAAATATATAATTCTGATTATTAGAGAAATAATATCTTGAAGAGATAATTCAAACATATTTAGAAACATGATTGGTTGGCAATTTTATTCTTTTATTTTTGATGGCACAATCCATTGTATTTTAGCATATAACTAATTATCACTTTTAAAACTGCCGTTGTGGCACAGCAGTTTAATACTGCAAAATTCAGAATCTAGCCTGATTATTTAATTCAAATACAATAATGAATCAAATGCCAAATCATTAAAAATACTGTGTAAAAAAAGTTTGTAATACATATTTTAGAATAATCGATTCAAATAATAAACAGCAATCTTAAGTAAATTTATAATACTGTATTTTATGTAATAATACAATCATGGAAACTGTCTTAATGATACTTATGGTCAAAATCAAAGTTTAACAAAACTATGTTTAAATAAATCTTAGCTTAAATTTATCGGATGTTACACAGTGCATGATCGATTAGTTAATCTCAGCATAGTAATCTAAAAACAAAATAGCGTTCAAAAAATGGACTCGATCTTTTTTTTATTATTATTTGTGATGTATAAATTTGTATTGCTATTAAAGTCAAACGATACAAACCGAAGAAATATCGTGTAATTATTATTAAATTACATGAAAATTCGCCACCAGTCAAAACTGACTTATGTTCTGTATACCATATGGGCACATGGTGCACACGGGTGACCCTAGTTTCTTTTATTATATAAAAAAATATAAAAATAGCATAATATCGAGACTTATATTCAATTCGAAAAGAACCGACACTAATATTCAATTCAAATGGAAGCGACATAGATTGATAATAACACGAACATTTATTGGAAATTGACATTGCTAATTAATAGCACAGGCACAGAAATGGAACGGAATTAACAATGACATAATCGGCCAAAAAAGGATTAGAAGGACATTGCGTTTTACATTCAAAGAAAATCAAATTAACATAGTTATTTTCTATTGCACTTCTGTTCTTTTTTTTCCAGGGTAGTATTTAAATACTTTTTCTGGGTACTGGTCCCAACTCTTACTAAAGTAATGCAATAGGTACTTATGTAAATTATTTCTTTAATAGGGAATCGTTTTGAGCGATATCTCTCGTGTTTTTTGCTCAATATATGGGATTTCTATCAGAGATAGATTGAATAACACTTGATTTATTGAAGTGCAAAATATACATATGCAAATAAATTCTTGAAATAGGAATAATTTTGAGCGATATTTGTGGTGCGTCCCGAAGAGATCGAATACGGAAATGAAAGAAAACGCAATAATTGTTTAATGAAATTGGACTTACTTTTGTTTGAGAAAACAGTAATTTGGTCCATAAAACCTTTAACTCCATAGTGGTTAGGGGTGTAGAATAATTCGAATTCCATTTTCTTGATGACGTCCTTCTTATGATCTTTAGTTTTACTTGCAACCACTTTATTGAATTTGGGACTCGCAATGTACACAAAACTTAGCATTGAGAACATTAAGAGCGGCATCAGTATCTCGAAAATCGAGAGTTTGTAATGCCTTTTCCATATTATGAAATTTTTCCATAATACCAGTTTGAGTTTTAACGCAAAATTCGACATAGTGCCCGCTAAAACAACACTATATAATATGATAAACGATCGACAACTATTATTTCTTGTCACACAACGTTAAATGAGTAAAACAATATTTCAAAGATTTAATCACATTAAACACACTGGCAAATTTAATTTAGTCCACTTAAAACTCTAAAATCCTTCACAAATTTTAATAATTGCACTGACAGCCTTGAAAAATAATAGAACAAGTGCAATAGAAAATAGCTATGTTAACTTGATTCTTCTTCTTGTAAAGCGTCATATATTTCGACAAATTTATTGTCTTCATCAGAAGTGAATAGTTACGATGATGGGTGATGCAGTGTGTGCACACACAACATGGCATTAAAAACTAATGTGATAAAATGGTACATTTTTAACAGGGAAGTGATTTATTTTACTATTTTAGACAGAATAAAATTAATAATAAATTTCAATAAGCTTAGGTACAACGCACCTGTGTCTAGCTCGTCTTATAAGTAATTTATGGCGGAGTCCATCTTCCCATTCCGCGCTTTTTAAATAAAAAAATATTTGTTTTTAATTATTCTGGCCGTTTAGTTAACAATTTAAAAAAATGTTGGATACCGAGACTGGTATTTACGAGACTGTCGACGAAACCGATGAACTAATGTAGGCAACCAAAGTAACGCAACCGCATTATTGACAAATGTTCAATTAGAAATGAAGGGAGATAATACGGATATCGTAGACATTTTGTCTACGGTTCATCTACAAAGTTTCATTTATTACACACATTTAATACTTAAAATGTAACAACCTAATAATAGCAATTGTTAGGATTAAAATGAATATAATAAGCATATATGCAGGCACCAATGTCTTCAGCTCGCCTTATAATCCATATGGTGTATTGTTTGAGCTGAGCATGGTACAGACACATCAAACACTATAGCTGTCTGGTAATCAGGGAACAATTACATTTCTCAAAAAAAAAATTTTTTTCTAAATTATAGAAACTAATTTATATAGGATAATAATTTTTGTTTTACTAATTTTATTTATTTCAATTCACTTTAAAGTAGTAAACAATTCCACACAATACATAACTATTCTGTTAATAAAAAATACATATACTTTGTCTTTGTAAAAGCTGATGTTGAACAGTCACAAGTGCAACCGAGTATGCAATGTGTGCGCACGCACACAGGCGCCAGGATAATATAGGCTGTTGATGTTATTAACATCTTAATTTGTTATTTAATAACTACAATTATATTTTTGACATTAATCAAATCGACAGGATCCGCTATTCTTTTCTTTATAGTAAGAACTTAGGAACATAATAATAAACAATAATATAATTTTGTGAAGTGTAACAACAGTTTTTAAATATATCTTCTTAAAACATTGTAATTTGCTGGTTTTATTCAAAATACCCAACAGGTTATGGGCCCAGTAGCGCAATAAAATACATTGTATTTGTGAGAAAATAAAACACGGCAAGATTCTACGTTTTATTTGAAGAAATTTCCAAGGAACTGAACTCAAGGTTATCCCGTCACGCGGCGGATCCAACAAACAATGGAAGGATCTAGGATAATCAACGTCGGACTTCTTGAAGGAAAATCGAACTGGAGTACATGGAAGTACAAAATAGTAATTTACCTGCGAGGGATCTCCGGAGCACTGGATGTAATTGAAAGCAGGTTAGTCGCACCAAGTCCGCTTGTGGAAAATGCAACCGCTGACGAAAGAGCGGCGCATAAAACCGCACTAGATGCATTTAATAAAACAGACAGCAATATTTTGCTTATTCTAACAGCAAATATGTCTGAAGAAACGTTACAAAAGATTATGCGTTTCACAAATAAGCCGGGAAGTGTGGGTAGAACTCCACAAAATATTTGACGGCGTGTCTGAGGATAAAATTTATAATCTGTGTCTACAATTTTTCAGTTTCAAAAGAATTCCTGACAATGATATCGCAACACATATCTCAAAATTAAAGAATATGTGGAGCGAATTAAAACAGGAAATGATAAAAGATTCTAAAACAAATACAGAGATGCCAGATTTGTTTATAATATGTAAAATTCTAGGAACCCTGCCCGATGAATACTTTTCTTTTAAATCCAGTTGGTTACTGATGTCTAAAAGTGAACGCACTGTTGATAACTTAACAGATCAACTGTGCGCTTACGAAAGGGCTTTGAAGAACAAGGCAGCAGAACCCACCGAACAGGAAGCACTCGCCTTAGACTCGAAAAAGCCATCCCAGCAAGGAACATCAACTGATTCAAAGAAGAAGAAAAGAATAACGTGCAACTACTGTCATAAACCAAACCACTACATCAAAATGTGCAGAAAGTGGATTGCTGATGGCAGGCCGCCGAAATCAAGTAACCCGCAGCAGAACACAAATATGATTCTTGCTACAGTCACCTCGGATGTGACGAATACTGAAGTCACTGAATGCTGTTGTGATGATTGGTATGTAGACAATGGCGCGACAAGTCATATTTTAAATAAACGTGAGTATTTCAAAACACTTCAGCCATTCTCGACAGCGCATTCAGTGACTACCGCAAATGGCGACAAAATAGAAGCAATCGGAAAAGGCACAGTAGATATCGAAGCAGCGGTCGAAGGAAAATGGCACAAGATCACATTAACAGATGTATGGTGCGTACCCGGAATTCAGAAGAATTTGTTCTCTGTTCTCGCAGCGCAAGACCAGCACTCCAGAAGTAAGTTCATCTCAACTACAGAAGTTTGCAACTTCCGGGTCAATGAAGAGGTGAAACTAGTCGGAGTTCGTGAACGATATGGAGGACTCTTCAAACTGGTCGTGAGATGCGTAAAACTCAAGACAAATGAAGTCAACACTACAGGTAAAGACAATCTCTTACAGCTGTACCACGAAAGATTCGGACATCAAAACAAGCGTCATGTAAAGTCTCTGCTGAGCCGGGAACTGGAAATCAACGTAGAAATGGACAGCGAGCTGTGTGAAGGCTGCATTTATGGTAAAGCTCATCGCTTACCTTTCAGAACGAGAACTCGGACAACGAAACCAGGAGAGCGTATTCACACGGACATCTGTGGTCCATTTCAAGAATCTATAACTGGTTATCGGTATTTCGTGCTTTTCAAAGATGATTGCACGAAGTTCAGAACAATCGATTTCATGAGGGATAAATCTGAAGTTGCAGAGAAACTAAGTCGATTCGTAGCTGAAGCGAAGACTACAGGGCATACCATCAAGGAATTGCTGAGTGACAATGGACGCGAATTTGACAACAAGGAGGTCAGAAAAATTCTTCAAAAGGAAGGAATCAATCAACGGCTCACGATGCCGTACACTCCAGAGCAGAATGGATCCAGTGAAAGAGAAAATCGCACAGTAGTAGAAACTGCTAGAGCGATCATGCATGCGCACGGAAACATTCCACAGAAATTCTGGGCTGAAATGATACGGACGGCAAACTACATTCTCAACCGGACAGGACCTACTAATGCACCAGGAATATCACCATATGAACTGTGGTACGGCAAGAAATCAGGAATGAAACACCTACGGATCATAGGTTCAACTTGCTATGTTCATGTTCCAAAGCAAAAGAGGAAGAAAATGGACCGAAAAGCAATTAAAGGAATTCTCATTGGCTACGATCACGATGACGGATACAGGATTTACTGTGAGGAAGAAAACAAATTCATCAGATCTAGGGATGTCATCTTCGAAGAAGAAACGCTAACCAGGAAGGAAGGTGTTATAATTCCAGGAGATGTGCAAGACTCTGATCAACATCAGGGATCAAAAACCACAGATAAAGATTATGGTGACTGTGATGTTTCTGACGAAGAAGATAAATTCCGGGATCTTGATGATGACGCCAAGGATAAAGAAGCCATAGGAACTCCTGTAGCTGATAGTGAGGAAAATGTTGGAGGGATTGTGCAACGTTTGCGCAACCGGACGTCTCTTAAAGCTCCAACAAAATTGCAAGACTACGTCATGCACATTTCGACCATCCCAGAGGAACCGGAAACCTATAGCGAAGCCGTGAAGTCAGATCAACAGGATCACTGGCAGGAAGCCATGATTCACGAAATGAAAGCTCTCCAAGAAAACAAAACTTGGGAGTTAGTGGACCTACCTATAGGAAAAAGAGCCTTTTTAAGCAAATGGGTCTACAAAGTAAAGACAAATGCCGATGGATCGATTGATAAATTCAAAGCCCGACTAGTGATAAAGGGATATTCACAGCGAAAAGGAACTGACTACGATCAAACGTTCAGTCCAGTGGCCAGAACATCAACCATTCGAACGCTACTCAGTGTTGCTGCAAATGAAGGTATGATGTTGGCACAATTTGATGTGTCGACAGCATTTCTTTATGGTGATTTGAAAGAAAAAATATATATGCAGCAACCTGAAGGATATGGTGATGGGTCTGGGAAAGCGTGTCAATTGAAGAAAAGCCTATATGGGCTGAAACAGGCTCCTCGATGCTGGAATGAGAAGTTCAGCAATTATGTCCTCAGTTTGGGATTTCAACGGAGCGAAGCTGATCCCTGTTTTTTCATAAGAAAAAGGGGTTCTAAGAGGATGTTCTTCGTACTGTACGTTGATGATGGACTGATTGCTGGTGATGACGAAAATGAACTACAAGATTTCATAAATGATTTAAAAAGGGGATTCAAAATCACTTCAAAACCGGCGTCGTACTACCTTGGACTGGAAATTGAACGAGAAAAGGATGGCTCTGTTCGTGTCAGTCAGCCTAACTACACGGAGAAACTACTGGAACGATTCAACATGAGTGATTGCAAGGCAGTGACCACTCCCATCGTCAAAGACAATGTTGTAGAAGAAAGCCCTCGCAACTCTAACTTCCCGTACAGACAGGTTGTTGGAGTATTGATGTTTCTAATGTGTGGAACTCGCCCAGATATCGCCTACGCTGTTAGTGTGGTATCCAGAAATCTTGAAAGTCCAACCGAGCGTGATGTAATAAGGGTTAAAAGGATTCTTCGGTACCTGAGGGGTACAACAAACCATGGACTTCTCTACAAGAACAACCACGGTGGAGGGGGGGTATTTTATTGTTTCAGCGATGCAGATCACGGTGGTGACATAGGCACGGGTACTGTTTGTACTCCGGAGCGCCCATTTCTTGGATGAGTCAAAGGCAACAATTCGTTGCCATATCAACGACCGAGGCTGAAGTAGTAGCTGCCAGTGAGGCAGCTCGCGAAATCATCTGGATCAAGAGACTCTTAAATGAGCTGGGTCAATTGAAAGAAGTACCTGCTCTTCAAGTTGACAATGAAGCTGCCATTCGACTTGCACAGAACCCTGAATTCCACAGACGAACCAAACACATTCGAATAAGGCACTTCGTTGTCCGGGAATTAGTTACTGCTGGAGAAATTACAGTCTCAAAATTAGATACTGAGAAACAACTCGCGGATATATTAACGAAACCATTATTTTCAACTCGTTTTCGTGATTTATGTAGTCAAATGGGAGTATTTAAATTATTAAATTAGGGAGAGTGTTGATGTTATTAACATCTTAATTTGTTATTTAATAACTACAATTATATTTTTGACATTAATCAAATCGACAGGATCCGCTATTCTTTTCTTTATAGTAAGAACTTAGCAACATAATAATAAACAATATTATAATTTTGTGAAGTGTAACAACAGTTTTTAAATATATCTTCTTAAAACATTGTAGTTTGCTGGTTTTATTCAAAATACCCAACATAGGCGCCAATGATTTCAGACGAAAAGGAATTATATTATAAATATCTTAAGCAAATTATTTATGACTTATTTGTTACAATATTAGTTATTTGCTCGCAATACGAAGTACTGAAGAAGCTAAAGCATTCGGTCGTGTGTCTGTAGCATTCTCGGATCAAAAATTTTCATTAGTAAAAAGTGTTTGTTTACGCGCCCAGAATCCAAATATATATATATATATATATATATATATATATATATATATATATATATAACTTATATACTTGGATGTTAGTCGTCGCTCGCTCGTAAGACCAAATTTGTACCGTCTACTCCTCTGAAGGTACTGGAGCGATTCACACCAAATTTGCAACACATATTATTTGGCTTCTCATTTGAGTCCGTTCGCAGTTAAAATCCAATCGCCCGTATAATTCCCCAAAATTTGGAGTCCCCTTAATACTGCCCTTATAAAAATAATTAAAACACTCAAAATTTCTACTAAAAATTCTAAGATATTTTATGTCTACAAGTTTTTTTTAATATTGTTAATTCAATTTTAAAATATGTACTAAAATAGTTTTATTATTTTATTAAAATAATTTACAAAAAATTGTTAGATCTATAACATTTTTTCAAATTGTTAACCAGAAGACCATAATAGTTATAAACCGCTACTCGCATCGTACAAACTCGAGCAAGGATACGAATACACAGAAACGACACATGGACGCAGAAACTCACCGAACTCAAACCACATGACAATTCCTTTTGGAAAATAACACGCGCCCTCAAAAAGCCATACACTCATATACCAACGATGACTCACAACAATGCTGTACTCGCCACTGACGAAGAGAAAGCTGAAACCTTAGCATGTATCTTCGAAAGTGTGCACAAAACAGATGACAACAACACACAAGAACAGACCAGCATCATACAACGCACACATGACTACTTAAACACAGATCAAACAATGACAACCAAAGAACTAACAAAAATCCTAACATCCCATAATGAAATCAGAAACTTCATTAGAGTCCTGCCCAACCGAAAATCTCCCGGTCCCAATCACATAGAAAACCTAATCCTCAAAAACCTATCAACAAAAGCAACTGTCCAACTAACCTACATAATTAACTCCATAATTAAACTACACCACTTCCCTGCTGCCTGGAAAACTGCTACTATACTCCCTATACCAAAACCCAACAAAAACCCTAAAAACGCTGCAAACTATAGACCTATTAGTCTCCTTAACACCCTAGCCAAATTCACCGAAAAGGTTATCCTCGCCCGCATAAATGACATAGACCACAAAAACAAAATAACCCCTGACTGCCAGTATGGTTTCAGACCGAAACACAACACTGTGCAGCAGGCAAGTAGAATAGTGACAGACGTGACGTATAACTTCAACAAAAACAATGTCACTGCTGTGACCCTATTAGATATCGAAAAAGCCTTCGACAAAGTATGGATAGTAGGGCTCATTAGCAAACTAATTGACTATAACTTCCCATCAATCCTAACCAAACTTATTTATTCATACCTAACCCAACGACAATTCCAAGTTAAAATCAACCACACAAAATCTTCCCTGAAACCCATAGTGGCAGGAATTCCACAAGGCAGCGTCCTAGGCCCTAAACTCTTCAACATATACCTAAGTGACTTCCCTACATTCCCAAAAACCAATACCGCTTTGTACGCTGACGATACCAGCCTGTATGCGCATTCATTCAGTGCGCAGGTGGCAAACAAACAAATACAAACTCACATAAACATACTACAACAATACTGGGACAAATGGAAAATAAAAATATACGCCACCAAAACTGAATCCATAATATTCTCTCGAAAATTCACAAACCACCAAATATTCACCCCACTCACTATATACAACCAAAAAATCACACCTACACCTACACGAACTGTTAAGTACTTGGGTTTCCACCTTAACCATACGCTGGGACACACACAACATATACGCAACACGATCATAAAAACACAATTCGCCATTAAAAGCATATATCCTCTCCTCGTCCACAGTAGTCCAATCACAACAAAAAGCAAATTACTCATGTACACAACACTTATCAGACCCATAATGACTTACGCAGCCCCAGTATGGTGTAACGCCTCAATCACTGCACTCACCCCACTACAAAGACTACAAAACAAATGCTTAAGAAGCCCGTCTTCGCCCGAAAGAAGTCTTGTTTCGTATTTATGCAACCCGTACTGCATACGGGACGTGTGAAGGGCTAGGGGAAGCACTAAGCATGTGGTGGGGCCACAGGTTATATCTATGGCTGGGGCGTTGTTTCAATGTACCGTGTTACGCGCACTATTTTTACACAATATTAATGATAATAGAAAAATTCTTTTTATAATGTAACTAACAACGTTTTATTATATTTGATGTCAAAAAGTTGAGAAAATAGTTTAATATGTCAAGAACTTTAAAAAGAATAATACATTTTGAAAGAAGAAGTTTAAACAAATTTATAATAAATAACAAAATTTATAATAATATTTATCGCACATGTTTGTACCTGATATTTAAATTAGATGTATATCACGAATACAATATTAGATTTTATTTCAAATTATTATTTTGTTTTTTGTTATATATGAAGATGATTATAAATAATAATAGTTGAACATGCCGTTGTTATTAATTTCACAATTCACTTATTAATTATATAGGTGTCATTGCAGTGGAAAATTATTGAGACGTACATACGTAACATAAAGTTACACGTATAGCACCCGATGAAGAGGGAACATTCCTTATAGCAGTGCGTACGATAAATAAATAAATAATATTAATTGTACATTTACATTTTAACTGTTTATATCACGCTCACGCAAGGGAAGTGATCTTCTGTAGTGCAGATCAATAAGCTCTGGCAATATGCATTCCATATAAAATTGAACTAATTTGTTTTCCAAAAATTATCATCTTTTTCTATTTCCTCTATTGAAATTCCTTTCGGAGTCCATACTACAAACATACACTTCTTTCTGTTAGAAATATGCAACTGGCCTTGCACCTGGTAATAATACGGACAGTTGGTTTTCAAAATTAAATTTCCACCAATTATTTGACAATATTTAATTTCCTTTTGTAAGACCGCATCCTGAAGAGTAACATTTTTAGCTGACGCTGGACATTTAATTTCAATCAAATCATGTTCTCCTATCAAACCATAACCTCTGGATTTGCGCCCAAAAATAGAATTCTTTTATCGATAAAAAGACCTGATGGTAAAACTCGCAAATCGCTTTTGATTTCGAAATCTCTTCGAGCTATAGGTTCACTTTCAATGCCATATCGTGTTGCTGCGTTTCCAGTGAATTTATTATAGATAATTGATACAACTGTAGATTTACAGGATGTTGTACATCGTATTCTACAAATTTGCCCAAAATGTGATGCAGTCAGCCTTTTAATCCGCTCGGTTTGCCACACCTGACTTTGACTTGGAAGTAGTGTATCTCTAAATATTTGCTCTCGTTGCGCATCTGATTTTTCTAATGATTTTAATAAGTTAACATCATATTCAATTTAATTGGATAGATTAGAGGCTGATAAACTTTCACTATCAGATGAAGAATAATAAATTTCGTCTGCAGGTAATTTTGTCTCGGTTGTCGTGTCCACTGAATTTAAAATATTTCTTTTAAAATTTTTACGGTGTGATTTTCTTTTAGCATAAAGAAATAACTTGCCCTTTTTGCTCAGACGACGATTCATATTTAAACAAAATACTATAATAATAAGTCACAGCAATATAAAATAAATTGCACAATTTGTATGCAATATTTTGTAATGCTTGGAACTTGGTTTGACTAAGGCAATGAGCGTCCCCACTTCCTTGAAACCACGCCTATCTCGTACCCGTTCTACCGCGTACCCTGCCTGACCTTAATATAGGCAATGCTTCGAGATTCAATTTACCCTAGAAAAACGTACAATTTTCGTATTCTTCGCATAATTTCTTAATGTGTTAACATTTTTCAAAATAAAAAAATGTATATGGTTTGTGTGACAATTCTTCTATTCCCTATTGTCTTATTTTCTTTTTAAAGTTTACCTAAATCTAGAAAAAAAATGGTAAAAATTACACAATAAACAAAAAATGCATAAATTAAAAAAATTGAAATGGAAGGGAAATACTTTGATCTTTTTTAAACAACTTTTATATTTTGTAATTTTACAAAAAAAAAAAATTATTAAAAAAATTATTTGGAGAATAAGAAACCTCTGTATTATGACGGAAGGCGGGCCTCTTAAGATTAGCCACCAATTCAAACCGCTACATTAGAATAACAGACTTACATAACATAACCAAAATACCATACATCACAGAATACATAAACGCCACGTTACAAAATTTTTACAAAACACAACTAAGTGCTAACCAAATAACAACAAGGGATATTGTAAATTAGTTTGATATAAAGACAAGCACTGCCGCTACCGCCAGTGCTATCAGCTCGCCATTCCGGCGAGCCCGGTCACAACAATAAATAGAAAACTAAAAGCGATAGCAATTATTATATACAAAATTTATTGTTATTATGACATTTCATCGGCTTTTAATATGAAATTAATAAATTTCTAAGTTTACGTATATAATTCTAAATCATCGACATTATACTCACATAGCCCATTGAACCAATCTAACCAATTATGATCCCGACATTTATTTATTCCTGTACCATAACAGTTTTAATTTCCAAAAACCCCACATTTAAAATTGCACACATCTACATGGGTAACGTTAATATCGTTCGTTTCGTGATTAGCAAAGGATATTGAACATTATTTGATGAACATTTCCTAATTTTATAAATTAAAACACAGAAGAAAATGGTTTATACATTGGAAAATATAACCAAACAAATTACTGTCACATAAACATAACTTCTTCATTTTACTAACAGATGGCGATCAATGTCTGATATACTTCAAAATATATTTATATATTTTTAGCTCGTCGTACAGTAAGTACAAAAGAGCTATAGTGATTGGTCGTGTGTCTGTAACATGCTCGGATCGAAAAAAAATCTTAACAAAAAGTTCTTGTATTTTCGCCCTGAATCCAAAAATATATATAACTCATATACTTGGATGTATGTATCTCGCTCGCTCGCTCGGTCGGTCCGTCGTAAGACCTGAGTTTGTGACCGTAACTCGTCTGAAGGTACCGGGCCGATTTTGATGAAATTTGGTATACATATAATTTCCATGCCCGTGATGTTCCCGTCGCATTTTAAATCCAATCGTCTGTACAGGACCGGCGTTATAGGCCCCCAAAATTTAGAACCCTCCTAAATACTGCCCTCAGTCAACTTTTAAAAATTTTAGAATTTTCTACTCAACATTCTAAGATATTTTATGTGAATAAAGTTTTTTCAAATTGTGAGCCCATAGGCTTAAAAAAAATAATATAAATATATTTTGAAGTATATCAGACATTGATCGCCATCTGTTAGTGAAATGAAAAAGTTGTCTATTTGACAGTAATTTGTTTGGTTATATTTTCCAATGTATAAACCATTTGCTTCTGTGTTTTAATTAATAAAATTAGGAAATGTTCATCAAATAATTATCAATATCCTTGGCAAATCACGAAACGAACAATACTAACGTTACCCATGTGGATGTGTGCAATTTTAAATGTGGGGTTTTTGGAAATTAAAACTGTTATGGTACAGGAATAAATAAATGTTGGGATCATAATTGGTTAGATTGGTTCAATGGGCTATGTGAGTATAATGTCGATGATTAATGCCCGATTTCACCAACAAGTTCTTAAATTTAAGAAGTTCCTAAATCTATTTAGGAATTACCTAACTCCAATTTCAATTTCACAACGGATAAGCAATTTCTAAACTGACCTAAGCATTACCTAAATTAGGTACTGCTAAAAGAAGAACTTATATCCCGTAGGTATTACTTAGCATGCTTGACAGGTTCAACTGTCCGGCTAAAATATGGATATTGTTGAATTTATTGATAATTTGGATAATTATGATGAAGATGAAGTAATAAGGCGTCCTCGTATTATACGAAATCGCTTAAATTACTTTGAACAATACGATGAACAAGATTTTTTTCGATGATTTCGGTTAAGTAAAACAACCGCGCTGTATATTCTGCATCAAATATATAATCGAATTATATTTTTCAGTCAAAATTTTCCATGCATTATCCTTTTTTTTACATATTATTTTATCATTGCCTATTAATATAATTAATCTTGCTTTTTCTTCTGCAGCAAAATTGTTGGATCTTTTTCGTTTAATATGTTCCATTCTATTGTAATTCACACTTTGTTGTTATATTCCAAACAATAACCTCACAAAACATATATTAAATGTCAAAAATATGACAAACCAATATAGCGGCGAAAAAGAAACTAGAAACCGATACCTAGCAAAGTTTTTCTTAACTAGGTAATACTTAGCTTGGTGAAAGCAAAATACTCGTTTAAGCAATTCCTAATACTAAGAATTTCTTAGTTAGGTAATGCTTTAAGAACTCTTGGTGAAATCGGCCATAAGAATTATATACGTAAACTTAGAAATTTATTCATTTCATATTAAATGCCGATGAAATATCATAACGATAAATTTTGTACTTTAATAATTGCTATCGCTTTTAGTTTTGTATTTATTGATTTGACCGAGCTGATAGCACTGGCGCTAGAGCCAGTTCTTGTTTTTAAGCCTATAGGCTCACAATTTGAAAAAACTTTAATCACATAAAATATCTTAGAATGTTGAGTAAAAAATACTAAAAATTTTAAAAGTTGACTAAGAGCAGTATTTAGGAGGGTTTTAAATTTTGGGGGCGTATAACGCCGGTCCTGTACAGACGATTGGATTTAAAATGCGACGGGAACATCACGGGCATGGAAATTATATGTATACCAAATTTCATCACAATCGGCCCGGTACCTTCAGACGAGTTGCGGTCACAAACTCAGGTCTTACGACGGACTGACCGAGCGATCGAGCGAGATACATACATCCAAGTAAACAAAACAAAATCCAAACAAGAACTGGCGCTAGCGCCAGTGCTATCAGCTCGCCGTTCCGGCGAGCGCGGTCACATCAATAAATACAAAACTAAAAGCGATAGCAATTATTATATTACAAAATTTATTGTTGTTATGATATTTCATCGGCATTTAATATGAAATTAATAAATTTCTAAGTTTACGTATATAATTCTTAATCATCGACATTATACTCACATAGTCCATTGAACCAATCTAACCAATTATGATCCCGACATTTATTTATTCCTGTACCATAACAGTTTTAATTTCCAAAAACCCCACATTTAAAATTGCACACATCCACATGGCTAACGTTAATATCGTTCGTTTCGTGAATTGCCAAGGATATTGATAATTATTTGATGAACATTTTCTAATTTTATTAATTAATACACAGAAGCAAATGGTTTATACATTGGAATTTATAACCAAACAAATTACTGTCACAATAGACATAACTTCTTTATTTCACTAACAGATGGCGATCAATGTCTGATATACTTCAAAATATATTTATATTATTTTTTTTAAGCCTATGTGCTCACAATTTGAAAAAACTTTAATCACATAAAATATCTTAGAATGTTAAGTAGAAAATTCTAAAATTTTTAAATGTTGGCTAAGGGCAGTATTTAGGAGGGTTCCAAATTTTGGGGGCCTATAACGCCGGCCCTGTACTGACGATTGGATTTAAAATGCGACGGGAACATCACGGGCATGGAAATTATATGCATACCAAATTTCATCAAAATCGGCCCGGTACCTTCAGACGAGTTGCGGTCACAAACTCAGGTCTTACGACGGACCGACCGAGCGAGCGAGCGAGATACATACATCCAAGTATATGAGTTATATATATTTTTGGATTCAGGGCGAAAATACAAGAACTTTTTGTTAATATTTATTTTCGATCCGAGCATGTTACAGACACACGACCAATCACTATAGCTCTTTTGTACTTACTGTACGACGAGCTAAAAATAACACCCAAACAAACAACAAATATCTCACATTCATCAATCACCCAGCCATACATTGTATGCATGCGTGTATATAATAATGTATATCTGTATACATTTAAATATACGCATGCATTACAATGTATGACCATCATTAATATAATAACCCAGAAATGTTTGTATGTGAGTGTGTATGTGAGTAAGTGAGTGATGGCCGATTTCACCAAGAGTTCTTAAAGCATTACCTAACTAAGAAATTCTTAGTATTAGGAATTGCTTAAACGAGTATTTTGCTTTCACCAAGCTAAGTATTACCTAGTTAAGAAAAACTTTGCTAGGCATCGGTTACTAGGTTCTTTTTCGCCGCTATATTGGTTTGTCATATTTTTGACATTTAATATATGTTTTGTGAGGTTATTGTTTGGAATATAACAACAAAATGTTGGTGAATTACAGTGAATTATAATAGAATGGAACATATTAAACGAAAAAGATCCAACAATTTTGCTGCAGAAGAAAAAGCAAGATTAATTATATTAATAGGCAATGATAAAATAATATTATGTAAAAAAAAGGATAATGCATGGAAAATTTTGACTGAAAAATATAATTCGATTATCTATTTGATGCAAAATATACAGCGCGGTTGTTTTACTTAACAGAAATCTTCGAAAAAAATCTTGTTCATCGTATTGTTCAAAGTAATTTAAGCGATTTCGTATAATACGAGGACGCCTTATTACTTCATCTTCATCATAATTATCCAAATTATCAATAAATTCAACAATATCTATATTTTAGCCGGACAGTTGAACCTGTCAAGCATGCTAAGTATGTTAATACCTACGCGATATACATAAGTTCTTCTTTTAGCAGTACCTAATTTAGGTAATGCTTAGGTCAGTTTAGGAATTGCTTATCCGTTGTGAAATTGAAATTGGAGTTAGGTAATTCCTAAATAGATTTAGGAACTTCTTAAATTTAAGAAATCTATGACGCTACACTCTGATCCAAAACAACATATTACAATATATACTAAAATCACGTGCAGCGCACACAATTTAATGTTATTTATTTTATTATGTTTGATGTAGGTACATACATATATAGTTGCAATATTTTGGTAACGTAATAAGTTAATAATTATACATATACTGAAAAAGGTGTATAAATAAATATAAAATATATAATTAGATAACTCGTATTCTAATGCCCGATTTCACCAAGAGTTCTTAAAGCATTACCTTACTAAGAAATTCTTAGTATTAGGAATTGCTTAAACGAGTATTTTGCTTTCACCAAGCTAAGTATTACCTAGTTAAGAAAAACTTTGCTAGTCATCGGTTTCTAGTTTCTTTTTCGCCGCTATATTGGATTGTCATATTTTTGACAATTAATATATGTTTTGTGAGGTTATTGTTTGGAATATAACAACAAAGTGTTGGTGAATTACAGTGAATTATAATAGAATGGAACATTTTAAACGAAAAAGATCCAACAATTTGTGCAATTAATAATTGGATTATTGGAGAAATAGACGTATTTCTGTAAAATATTGTATGTCCAATAATAATAAGATAACTTATTAGTAACATGTAACAGAATTAAATATATACCTATCATTTACAAACTCCAAACGATTATCTATTTGATGCAGAATATACAGCGCGGTTGTTTTACTTAACCGAAATCTTCGAAAACAAGATTTGGTACGCGTAAAACGCACCAACGCGTAGAGCTCGCCCTTAGGTAAAATATGCGTTGCGAGCAGTGCTTTTTAATTATTATGGCCTTTTGGTTAACAATTTGAAAATATGTTATAGGTGTAAAAAGTCTTACATTTAATTTTAGATTGTATTAATAAAAAAAAAATTGAGTTCATACTTTAAAATTCAAAACTATAATATTGAATAATTTTTTTCGGGCTTTGTATTAACAAATAGAAAAAATCTTGTAGATATAAAATATCTTAGAATTTTTAGTAAAATTTTTAAGTGTATAAATTATTTTTATAAGGGCAGTATTAAGGGGGGCTCTAAATTTTGAGGCCCTATAACTCGGGAAGTATACTGGCGATTGGATGTATACTGCGAGCGAATTCAAATGGGATGCTAAATAATATGTGTACCAAATTAAGATTATATTGATAAAACAAAAATTTAGTGCATATTTTAAAATTCAAAATTATAATATTAAATCATTTTTTTCGGGCTTTGGGTTAACAAAATGAAAACATCTTGTAGATATAAAATATCTTAGAATTTTTAGTAGAATTTTTAAGTGTTTCAATTATTTTTATAAGGGCAGTATTAAGGGGGGCTCCAAATTTTGGGGCCCTATAACTCGGGAAGTATAAGGGCGATTGGATTTAAAATGCGAGCGGTTTCAAATGGGATGCCAAATAATATGTGTTCTTAATTTGGAGTGAATCGCTCCAGTACCTTCAGAGGAGTAGAGGGCACAAATTTGGTCTTACGAGATACCGAGCGACGACTAACATCCAAGTATATAAGTTAAATACATTTTCGGAATCAGGGCAACGAGACGAACACTTTTTCTTTATGAAATTTTATGATCCGAGAATGCTACAGACACACGACCGAATGCTTTAGCCTCTTCGGTACTACGTACGGCGAGCTAAAAAGAGCACAAAAGCAGGTTTTTAACCTTAAACAACTTTCCTGCACAATCAAATAAGAACAAAAAACCAAAAACAAAACCAAAACAAACACACACACACACACACTATCATAAGTGCACCAACAGAACAAATAACACGCACAAATACACTCACACGAGTAGGAAATGTGAATGAACTCGACACGCAAACACTAGAACACATTTTATATATAAGTATATATATGTATTAGTATATGTTAAGTTGAAAAACAATAAAGATGATTTGAAATGAAAGAAAGATGTACCCTACGTTGTGGCCGTAGTAACCCAGATTCGAATCCTGGTCGCGGCAAAGGAACATACATTATTTTAAATAATATAAGTCGGATACATTGTGAAAGTAATTGCATGGGTATTGAGGAACATCAGGTAGAAGCCGTGATCGTCTAGTGGTTAGGACCCTACGTTGTGGCCGTAGTAACCCAGGTTCGAATCCTGGTCGCGCATAGGAACATACATTCTTTTAATTAATATCTTAAGTCGGATACATTGTGAAAGTAATTGCATGGGTATTGAAGAGCATCAGGTAGAAGCTGTGATCGTCTAGTGGTTAGGACCCTACGTTGTGGCCGTAGTAACCCAGGTTCGAATCCTAGTCGCGCATAGGAACATACATTCATTTAAATAATATCTTAAGTCGGATACATTATGAAATTAATTGCATGGGTATTGAGGAACATCAGGTAGAAGCCGTGATCGTCTAGTGGTTAGGACCCTACGTTGTGGCCGTAGTAACCCAGGTTCGAATCCTGGTCGCGCATAGGAACATACATTCTTTTAATTAATATCTTAAGTCGGATACATTGTGAAAGTAATTGCATGGGTATTGAGGAACAACAGGTAGAATCCGTGATCGTATAGTGGTAAAGACCCTACGTTGTGGCCGTAGTAACCCAGGTTCGAATCCTGGTCGCGCATAGGAACATACATTCATTTAAATAATATCTTAAGTCGGATACATTATGAAAGTAATTGCATGGGTATTGAGGAACATCAGGTAGAAGCCGTGATCGTCTAGTGGTAAGGACCCTACGTTGTGGCCGTAGTAACCCAGGTTCGAATCCTGGTCGCGCATAGGAACATACATTCTTTTAATTAATATCTTAAGTCGGATACATTGTGAAAGTAATTGCATGGGTATTGAGGAACATCAGGTAGAAGCCGTGATCGTCTAGTGGTTAGGACCTTACGTTGTGGCCATAGTAACCCAGGTTCGAATCCTGGTCGCGCATAGGAACATACATTCTTTTAATTAATATCTTAAGTCGGATACATTGTGAAAGTAATTGCATGGGTATTGAGGAACAACAGGTAGAATCCGTGATCGTCTAGTGGTAAAGACCCTACGTTGTGGCCGTAGTAACCCAGGTTCGAATCCTGGTCGCGCATAGGAACATACATTCATTTAAATAATATCTTAAGTCGGATACATTATGAAAGTAATTGCATGGGTATTGAGGAACATCAGGTAGAAGCCGTGATCGTCTAGTGGTAAGGACCCTACGTTGTGGCCGTAGTAACCCAGGTTCGAATCCTGGTCGCGCATAGGAACATACATTCATTTAAATAATATCTTAAGTCGGATACATTGTGAAAGTAATTGCATGGGTATTGAGGAACATCAGGTAGAAGCCGTGATCGTCTAGTGGTAAGGACCCTACGTTGTGGCCATAGTAACCCAGGTTCGAATCCTGGTCGCGCATAGGAACATACATTCTTTTAATTAATATCTTAAGTCGGATACATTGTGAAAGTAATTGCATGGGTATTGAGGAACATCAGGTAGAAGCCGTGATCGTCTAGTGGTTAGGACCCTACGTTGTGGCCGTAGTAACCCAGGTTCGAATCCTGGTCGCGCATAGGAACATACATTCTTTTAATTAATATCTTAAGTCGGATACATTGTGAAAGTAATTGCATGGGTATTGAGGAACATCAGGTAGAAGCCGTGATCGTCTAGTGGTTAGGACCCTACGTTGTGGCCGTAGTAACCCAGGTTCGAATCCTGGTTGCGGCATAGGAACTTACATTAATTTTATTAATATCTTGCGTCGGGTTCATTGGGAAAGTAATTGCATGGGTATTGAGGAACATCAGGTAGAAGCCGTGATCGTCTAGTGGTAAGGACCCTACGTTGTGGCCGTAGTATTCCAGGTTCGAATACTGGTCGCGCATAGGAACATACATTCTTTTAATTAATATCTTAAGTCGGTTACATAGTGAAAGTAATTGCATGGGTATTGAGGAACATCAGGTAGAAGCCGTGATCGTCTAGTGGTTAGGACCCTACGTTGTGGCCGTAGTAACCCAGGTTCGAATCCTGGTCGCGCATAGGAACATACATTCTTCTAATTAATATCTTAAGTCGGATACATTGTGAAAGTAATTGCATGGGTATTGAGGAACATCAGGTAGAAGCCATGATCGTCTAGTGGTTAGGACCCTACGTTGTGGCCGTAGTAACCCAGGTTCGAATCCTGGTCGCGCATAGGAACATACATTCATTTAAATAATATCTTAAGTCGGATACATTATGAAAGTAATTGCATAGGTATTGAGGAACATCAGGTAGAAGCCGTGATCGTCTAGTGGTTAGGACCCTACGTTGTGGCCGTAGTATCCCAGGTTCGAATCCTGGTCGCGGCATAGGAACTTACATTAATTTTATTGATATCTTGCGTCGGGTTCATTGTGAAAGTAATTGCATGGGTATTGAGGAACATCAGGTAGAAGCCGTGATCGTCTAGTGGTTAGGATCCTACGTTGTGGCCGTAGTAACCCAGGTTCGAATCCTGGTCGCGGCATAGGAACTTACATTAATTTTATTAATATCTTGCGTCGGGTTCATTGTGAAAGTAATTGCATGGGTATTGAGGAACATCAGGGAGAAGCCGTGATCGTCTAGTGGTTACTACGTTGTGGCCGTAGTAACCCAGGTTCGAATCCTGGTCGCGCATAGGAACATACATTCTTTTAATTAATATCTTAAGTCGGATACATTGTGAAAGTAATTGCATGGGTATTGAGAAGCATCAGGGAGAAGCCGTGATCGTCTAGTGGTTACTACGTTGTGGCCGTAGTAACCCAAGTTCGAAACCTGGTCGCGGCATAGGAACTTACATTAATTTTATTAATATCTTGCGTCGGGTTCATTGTGAAAGTAATTGCATGTGTATTGAGGAACATCAGGTAGAAGCCGTGATCGTCTAGTGGTTAGGACCCTACGTTGTGGCCGTAGTAACCCAGGTTCGAATCCTGGTCGCGCATAGGAACATACATTCTTCTAATTATTATCTTAAGTCGGATACATTGTGAAAGTAATTGCATTGGTATTGAGGAACATCAGGTAGAAGCCGTGATCGTCTAGTGGTTAGGACCCTACGTTGTGGCCGTAGTAACCCAGGTTCGAATCCTGGTCGCGCATAGGAACATACATTCTTTTAATTAATATCTTAAGTCGGATACATTATGAAAGTAATTGCATAGGTATTGAGGAACATCAGGTAGAAGCCGTGATCGTCTAGTGGTTAGGACCCTACGTTGTGGCCGTAGTAACCCAGGTTCGAATCCTGGTCGCGCATAGGAACTTACATTAATTTTATTAATATCTTGCGTCGGGTTCATTGTGAAAGTAATTGCATGGGTATTGGGGAACATCAGGTAGAAGCCGTGATCGTCTAGTGGTTAGGACACTACGTTGTGGCCGTAGTAACCAAGGTTCGAATCCTGGTCGCGCATAGGAACTTACATTAATTTTATTAATATCTTGCGTCGGGTTCATTGTGAAAGTAATTGCATGGGTATTGAGGAACATCAGGTAGAAGCCGTGATCGTCTAGTGGTTAGGACCCTACGTTGTGGCCGTAGTAACCCAGGTTCGAATCCTGGTCGCGCATAGGAACATACATTCTTTTAATTAATATCTTAAGTCGGATACATTATGAAAGTAATTGCATAGGTATTGAGGAACATCAGGTAGAAGCCGTGATCGTCTAGTGGTTAGGACCCTACGTTGTGGACATAGTAACCCAGGTTTAATCCTGGTCGCGGCATAGGAACTTACATTAATTTTATTAATATCTTGCGTCGGGTTCATTGTGAAAGTAATTGAATTGGTATTGAGGAACATCAGGTAGAAGCCGTGATCGTCTAGTGGTTAGGACCCTACGTTGTGGCCGTAGTATCCCATGTTCGTATCCTGGTCGCTGCATAGGAACTTACATTCTTTTAATTAATATCTTAAGTCGGATACATTGTGAAAGTAATTGCATGGGTATTGAAGAGCATCAGGTAGAAGCCGTGATCGTCAAGTGGTTAGGACCCTACGTTGTGGCCGTAGTAACCCAGGTTCGAATCCTGGTCGCGCATAGGAACATACATTCTTTTAATTAATATCTTAAGTCGGATACATTGTGAAAGTAATTGCATGGGTATTGAAGAGCATCAGGTAGAAGCCGTGATCGTCTAGTGGTTAGGACCCTACGTTGTGGCCATAGTAACCCAGGTTCGAATCCTGGTCGCGCATAGGAACATACATTCTTTTAATTAATATCTTAAGTCGGATACATTGTGAAAGTAACTGCATGGGTATTTAGGAACAACAGGTAGAATCCGTGATCGTCTAGTGGTAAAGACCCTACGTTGTGGCCGTTGTAACCAAGGTTCGAATCCTGGTCGCGCATAGGAACATACATTCATTTAAACAATATCTTAAGTCGGATACATTATGAAAGTAATTGCATGGGTATTGAGGAACATCAGGTAGAAGCCGTGATCGTCTAGTGGTTAGGACCCTACGTTGTGGCCGTAGTAACACTGGTTCGAATCCTGGTCGCGCATAGGAAGATACATTCATTTAATTAATATCTAAAGTCGGATACATTGTGAAAGTATTTGCATGGGTATTGAGGAACATGAGGTAGAAGCCGTGATCGTCTAGTGGTTAGGACCCTACGTTGTGGCCGTAGTAACCCAGGTTCGAATCCTGGTCGCGCATAGGAACATACATTCTTTTAGTTAATATCTTAAGTCGGATACGTTGTGAAAGTAATTGCATGGGTATTGAGGTACATCGGGTAGAAGCCGTGATCGTCTAGTGGTTAGGACCCTACGTTGTGGCCGTAGTAACCCAGGTTCGAATTCTGGTCGCGGCATAGGAATTTACATTAATTTTATTAATATCTTGCGTCGGGTTCATTGTGAAAGTAATTGCATGGGTATTGAGGAACATCAGGTAGAAGCCGTGATCGTCTAGTGGTTAGGATACTACGTTGTGGCCGTAGTAACCCAGGTTCGAATCCTGGTCGCGGCATAGGAACTTACATTAATTTTATTAATATCTTGCGTCGGGTTCATTGTGAAAGTAATTGCATGGGTATTGAAGAGCATCAGGTAGAAGCCGTGATCGTCTAGTGGTAAGGACCCTACGTTGTGGCCATAGTAACCCAGGTTCGAATCCTGGTCGCGGCATAGGAACTTACATTAATTTTATTAATATCTTGCGTCGGGTTCATTGTGAAAGTAATTGCATGGGTATTGAGGAACATGAGGTAGAAGCCGTGATCGTCTAGTGGTAAGGACCCTACGTTGTGGCCGTAGTAACCCAGGTTCGAATCCTGCACGCGCATAGGAACATACATTCTTTTAATTAATATCTTAAGTCGGATACATTGTGAAAGTAATTGCATGGGTATTGAGGAACATCAGGTAGAAGCCGTGATCGTCTAGTGGTTAGGACACTACGTTGTGGCCGTAGTAACCCAGGTTCGAATCCTGGTCGCGCATAGGATCATACATTCTTTTAATTAATATCTTAAGTCGGATACATTGTGAAAGTAATTGCATGGGTATTGAGGAACATCAGGTAGATGCCGTGATCGCCTAGTGGTTAGGACCCTACGTTGTGGCCGTAGTAACCCAGGTTCGAATCCTGGTCGCGGCATAGGAACTTACATTAATTTTATTAATATCTTGCGTCGGGTTCATTGTGAAAGTAATTGCGTGATCGTCTAGTGGTTAGGACCCTACGTTGTGGCCATAGTAACCCAGGTTTAATCCTGGTCGCGGCATAGGAACTTACATTAATTTTATTAATATCTTGCGTCGGGTTCATTGTGAAAGTAATTGAATGGGTATTGAGGAACATCAGGTAGAAGCCGTGATCGTCTAGTGGTTAGGACCCTACGTTGTGGCCGTAGTAACCCAGGTTCGAATCCTAGTCGCGCATAGGAAAATACATTCATTTAAATAATATCTTAAGTCGGATACATTATGAAATTAATTGCATGGGTATTGAGGAACATCAGGTAGAAGTTGTGATCGTCTAGTGGTTAGGACCCTACGTTGTGGCCGTAGTAACCCAGGTTTAATCCTGGTCGCGGCATAGGAACTTACATTAATTTTATAAATATCTTGCGTCGGGTTCATTGTGAAAGTAATTGCATGTGTATTGAGGAACATCAGGTAGAAGCCGTGATCGTCTAGTGGTTATGACCCTACGTTGTGGCCGTAGTAACCCAGGTTCGAATCCTGGTCGCGGCATAGGAACTTACATTAATTTTATTAATATCTTGCGTCGGGTTCATTGTGAAAGTAATTGCATGGGTATTGAGGAACATGAGGTAGAAGCCGTGATCTTCTAGTGGTAAGGACCCTACGTTGTGGCCGTAGTAACCCAGGTTCGAATCCTAGTCGCGCATAGGAACATACATTCTTTTATTTATTATCTTAAGTCGGATACGTTGTGAAAGTAATTGCATGGGTATTGAGGAACATCAGGTAGAAGCCGTGATCGTCTAGTGGTTAGGACCCTACGTTGTGGCCATAGTAACCCAGGTTTAATCCTGTTCGCGGCATAGGAACTTACATTAATTTTATTAATATCTTGCGTCGGGTTCATTGTGAAAGTAATTGCATGGGTATTGAGGAACATCAGGTAGAAGCCGTGATCGTCTAGTGGTTAGGACACTACGTTGTGGCCGTAGTAACCCAGGTTCGAATCCTGGTCGCGGCATAGGAACTTACATTAATTTAATTAATATCTTGCGTCGGGTTCATTGTGAAAGTAATTGAATGGGTATTGAGGAACATCAGGTAGAAGCCGTGATCGTCTAGTGGTTAGGACCCTACGTTGTGGCCGTAGTATCCCATGTTCGTATCCTGGTAGCGCATAGGAACATACATTCTTTTAGTTAATATCTTAAGTCGGATACGTTGTGAAAGTAATTGCATGGGTATTGAGGAACATCAGGTAGAAGCCGTGATCGTCTAGTGGTTAGGACCCTACGTTGTGGCCGTAGTAACCCAGGTTCGAATCCTGGTCGCGGCATAGGAACTTACATTAATTTTATTAATATCTTGCGTCGGGTTCATTGTGAAAGTAATTGCATGGGTATTGAGGAACATCAGGTAGAAGCCGTGATCGTCTAGTGGTTAGGACCCTACGTTGTGGCCGTAGTAACCCAGGTTCGAATCCTGGTCGCGGCATAGGAACTTACATTAATTTTATTAATATCTTGCGTCGGGTTCATTGTGAAAGTAATTGCTTGGGTATTGAGGAACATCAGGTAGAAGCCGTGATCGTCTAGTGGTTAGGACCCTACGTTGTGGCCGTAGTAACCCAGGTTCGAATCCTGGTCGCGGCATAGGAACTTACATTAATTTTATTAATATCTTGCGTCGGGTTCATTGTGAAAGTAATTGCATAGGTATTGAGGAACATCAGGTAGAAGCCGTGATCGTCTAGTGGTTAGGACCCTACGTTGTGGCCGTAGTAACACTGGTTCGAATCCTGGTCGCGCATAGGAAAATACATTCTTTTAATTCATATCTTAAGTCGGATACATTGTGAAAGTAATTGCATGGGTATTGAGGAACATCAGGTAGAAGCTGTCATCGTCTAGTGGTTAGGACCCTACGTTGTGGCTATAGTCACCCAGGTTCGGATCCTGGTCGCGGCATAGGAACTTACATTAATTTTGTTAATATCTTGCGTTGGGTTCATTGTGAAAGTAATTGCATGGGTATTGAGGAACATCAGGTAGAAGCCGTGATCGTCTAGTGGTTATGACCCTACGTTGTGGCCGTAGTAACCCAGGTTCGAATCCTGGTCGCGCATAGGAACATACATTCTTTTAATTAATATCTTAAGTCGGATACATTGTGAAAGTAATTGCATGGGTATTGAGGAACATGAGGTAAAAGCCGTGATCTTCTAGTGGTTAGGACCCTACGTTGTGGCCGTAGTAACCCAGGTTCGAATCCTAGTCGCGCATAGGAACATACATTCTTTTAGTTATTATCTTAAGTCGGATACGTTGTGAATGTAATTGCATGGGTATTGAGGAACATCAGGAAAAGCCGTGATCGTCTAGTGGTTAGGACCCTACGTTGTGGCCGTAGTAACCCAGGTTCGAATCCTGGTCGCGCATAGGAACATACATTCTTTTAATTAATATCTTAAGTCGGATACATTGTGAAAGTAATTGCATGTGTATTGATGAACATCAAGTAGAAGCCGTGATCGTCTAGTGGTAAGGACCCTACGTTGTGGCCGTAGTAACCCAGGTTCGAATCCTGGTCGCGCATAGGAACATACATTCTTTTAATTAATATCTTAAGTCGGATACATTGTGAAAGTAATTGCATGGGTATTGAGGAACATCAGGTAGAAGCCGTGATCGTCTAGTGGTTAGGACCCTACGTTGTGGCCATAGTAACCCAGGTTTAATCCTGGTCGCGGCATAGGAACTTACATTAATTTTATTAATATCTTGCGTCGGGTTCATTGTGAAAGTAATTGCATGGGTATTGAGGAACATCAGGTAGAAGCCGTGATCGTCTAGTGGTTATGACCCTACGTTGTGGCCGTAGTAACCCAGGTTCGAATCCTGGTCGCGGCATAGGAGCTTAAATTAATTTTATTAATATCTTGCGTCGGGTTCATTGTGAAAGTAATTGCATAGGTATTGAGGAACATCAGGTAGAAGCCGTGATCGTCTAGTGGTTAGGACCCTACGTTGTGGCCGTAGTAACACTGGTTCGAATCCTGGTCGCGCATAGGAACATACATTCTTTTAATTCATATCTTAAGTCGGATACATTGTGAAAGTAATTGCATGGGTATTGAGGAACATCAGGTAGAAGCTGTCATCGTCTAGTGGTTAGGACCCTACGTTGTGGCTATAGTAACCCAGGTTCGAATCCTGGTCGCGGCATAGGAACTTACATTAATTTTGTTAATATCTTGCGTTGGGTTCATTGTGAAAGTAATTGCATGGGTATTGAGGAACATCAGGTAGAAGCCGTGATCGTCTAGTGGTTATGACCCTACGTTGTGGCCGTAGTAACCCAGGTTCGAATCCTGGTCGCGCATAGGAACATACATTCTTTTAATTAATATCTTAAGTCGGATACATTGTGAAAGTAATTGCATGGGTATTGAGGAACATGAGGTAAAAGCCGTGATCTTCTAGTGGTTAGGACCCTACGTTGTGGCCGTAGTAACCCAGGTTCGAATCCTAGTCGCGCATAGGAACATACATTCTTTTAGTTATTATCTTAAGTCGGATACGTTGTGAAAGTAATTGCATGGGTATTGAGGAACATCAGGAAAAGCCGTGATCGTCTAGTGGTTAGGACCCTACGTTGTGGCCGTAGTAACCCAGGTTCGAATCCTGGTCGCGCATAGGAACATACATTCTTTTAATTAATATCTTAAGTCGGATACATTGTGAAAGTAATTGCATGGGTATTGAGGAACATCAGGTAGAAGCTGTCATCGTCTAGTGGTTAGGACCCTACGTTGTGGCTATAGTAACCCAGGTTCGAATCCTGGTCGCGGCATAGGAACTTACATTAATTTTGTTAATATCTTGCGTTGGGTTCATTGTGAAAGTAATTGCATGGGTATTGAGGAACATCAGGTAGAAGCCGTGATCGTCTAGTGGTTATGACCCTACGTTGTGGCCGTAGTAACCCAGGTTCGAATCCTGGTCGCGCATAGGAACATACATTCTTTTAATTAATATCTTAAGTCGGATACATTGTGAAAGTAATTGCATGGGTATTGAGGAACATGAGGTAAAAGCCGTGATCTTCTAGTGGTTAGGACCCTACGTTGTGGCCGTAGTAACCCAGGTTCGAATCCTAGTCGCGCATAGGAACATACATTCTTTTAGTTATTATCTTAAGTCGGATACGTTGTGAAAGTAATTGCATGGGTATTGAGGAACATCAGGAAAAGCCGTGATCGTCTAGTGGTTAGGACCCTACGTTGTGGCCGTAGTAACCCAGGTTCGAATCCTGGTCGCGCATAGGAACATACATTCTTTTAATTAATATCTTAAGTCGGATACATTGTGAAAGTAATTGCATGTGTATTGATGAACATCAAGTAGAAGCCGTGATCGTCTAGTGGTAAGGACCCTACGTTGTGGCCGTAGTAACCCAGGTTCGAATCCTGGTCGCGCATAGGAACATACATTCTTTTAATTAATATCTTAAGTCGGATACATTGTGAAAGTAATTGCATGGGTATTGAGGAACATCAGGTAGAAGCCGTGATCGTCTAGTGGTTAGGACCCTACGTTGTGGCCATAGTAACCCAGGTTTAATCCTGGTCGCGGCATAGGAACTTACATTAATTTTATTAATATCTTGCGTCGGGTTCATTGTGAAAGTAATTGCATGGGTATTGAGGAACATCAGGTAGAAGCCGTGATCGTCTAGTGGTTATGACCCTACGTTGTGGCCGTAGTAACCCAGGTTCGAATCCTGGTCGCGGCATAGGAACTTAAATTAATTTTATTAATATCTTGCGTCGGGTTCATTGTGAAAGTAATTGCATGGGTATTGAGGAACATGAGGTAGAAGCCGTGATCTTCTAGTGGTTAGGACCCTAAGTTGTGGCCGTAGTAACCCAGGTTCGAATCCTAGTCGCGCATAGTAACATACATTCTTTTAGTTATTATCTTAAGTCGGATACGTTGTGAAAGTAATTGCATGGGTATTGAGGAACATCAGGTAGAAGCCGTGATCGTCTAGTGGTTAGGACCCTACGTTGTGGCCGTAGTAACCCAGGTTCGAATCCTGGTCGCGGCATAGGAACTTACATTAATTTTATTAATATCTTGCGTCGGGTTCATTGTGAAAGTAATTGCTTGGGTATTGAGGAACATCAGGTAGAAGCCGTGATCGTCTAGTGGTTAGGACCCTACGTTGTGGCCGTAGTAACCCAGGTTCGAATCCTGGTCGCGGCATAGGAACTTACATTAATTTTATTAATATCTTGCGTCGGGTTCATTGTGAAATTAATTGCATAGGTATTGAGGAACATCAGGTAGAAGCCGTGATCGTCTAGTGGTTAGGACCCTACGTTGTGGCCGTAGTAACACTGGTTCGAATCCTGGTCGCGCATAGGAACATACTTTCTTTTAATTAATATCTTAAGTCGGATACATTGTGAAAGTAATTGCATGGGTATTGAGGAACATCAGGTAGAAGCCGTCATCGTCTAGTGGTTAGGACCCTACGTTGTGGCTATAGTAACCCAGGTTCGAATCCTGGTCGCGGCATAGGAACTTACATTAATTTTATTAATATCTTGCGTCGGGTTCATTGTAAAAGTAATTGCATGGGTATTGAGGAACATCAGGTAGAAGCCGTGATCGTCTAGTGGTTAGGAACCTAAGTTGTGGTTGTAGTAACCCAGGATCGAATCCTGGTCGCGGCATAAGAACTTACATAAATTTTATTAATATCTTGCGTCGGGTTCATTGTGAAAGTAATTGCATGGGTATTGAGGAACATCAGGTAGAATCCGTAATCGTCTAGTGGTTAGGACCCTACGTTGTGGCCGTAGAAACCCAGGTTCGAATCCTGGTCGCGGCATAGGAACTTACATTAATTTTATGAATATCTTGCGTCGGGTTCATTGTGAAAGTAATTGCTTGGGTATTGAGGAACATCAAGTAGAAGCCGTGATCGTCTAGTGGTTAGGACCCTACGTTGTGGCCGTAGTAACGCAGGTTCGAATCCTGGTCGCGGCATAGGAACTTACATTAATTTTATTAATATCTTGCGTCGGGTTCATTGTGAAAGAATTTGCAAGGGTATTGAGGAACATCAGGTAGAAGCCGTGATCGTCTAGTGGTTAGGACCCTACGTTGTGGTCGTAGTAACCCAGGTTCGAATGCTGGTCGCGCATAGGATCATACATTCTTTTAGTTAATATCTTAAGTCGGATACGTTGTGAAAGTAATTGCATGGGTATTGAGGAACATCAGGTAGAAGCCGTGATCGTCTAGTGGTTAGGACCCTACGTTGTGGCCGTAGTAACACTTGTTCGAATCCTGGTCGCGCATAGGAAGATACATTCATTTAATTAATATCTTAAGTCGGATACATTGTGAAAGTAATTGCATGGGTATTGAGGAACATCAGGTAGAAGCCGTGATCGTCTAGTGGTTAGGACCCTACGTTGTGGCCGTAGTAACCCTGGTTCAAATCCTGGTCGCGGCATAGGAACTTACATTAATTTTATTAATATCTTGCGTCGGGTTCATTGTGAAAGTAATTGCTTGGGTATTGAGGAACATCAGGTAGAAGCCGTGATCTTCTAGTGGTTAGGACCCTACGTTGTGGCCGTAGTAACCCAGGTTCGCATCCTGGTCGCGGCATAGGAACTTACATTAATTTTATTAATATCTTGCGTCGGGTTCATTGTGAAAGTAATTGCATGGGTATTGAGGAACATCAGGTAGAAGCCGTGATCGTCTAGTGGTTAGGACCCTACGTTGTGGCCGTAGTAACCCAGGTTCGAATCCTGGTCGCGGCATAGGAACTTACATTAATTTTATTTATATCTTGCGTCGGGTTCATTGTGAAAGTAATTGCTTGGGTATTGAGGAACATCAGGTAGAAGCCGTGATCGTCTAGTGGTTAGGACCCTACGTTGTGGCCGTAGTAACCCAGGTTCGAATCCTGGTCGCGGCATAGGAACTTACATTAATTTTATTAATATCTTGCGTCGGGTTCATTGTGAAAGTAATTGCATAGGTATTGAGGAACATCAGGTAGAAGCCGTGATCGTCTAGTGGTTAGGACCCTACGTTGTGGCCGTAGTAACCCAGGTTCGAATCCTGGTCGCGGCATAGGAACTTACATTAATTTTATTAATATCTTGCGTCGGGTTCATTGTAAAAGTAATTGCATGGGTATTGAGGAACATCAGGTAGAAGCCGTGATCGTCTAGTGGTTAGGAACCTACGTTGTGGCCGTAGTAACCCAGGTTCGAATCCTGGTCGCGGCATAGGAACTTACATTAATTTTATTAATATCTTGCGTCGGGTTCATTGTGAAAGTAATTGCATGGGTATTGAGGAACATCAGGTAGAAGCCGTGATCGTCTAGTGGTTAGGACCCTACGTTGTGGCCGTAGTAACCCAGGTTCGAATCCTGGTCGCGGCATAGGAACTTACATTAATTTTATTTATATCTTGCGTCGGGTTCATTGTGAAAGTAATTGCTTGGGTATTGAGGAACATCAGGTAGAAGCCGTGATCGTCTAGTGGTTAGGACCCTATGTTGTGGCCTTAGTAACCCAGGTTCGAATCCTGGTCGCGCATCGGAACATACATTCTTTTAGTTAATATCTTAATTCGGATACGTTGTGAAAGTAATTGCATGGGTATTGAGGAACATCGGGTAGAAGCCGTGATCGTCTAGTGGTTAGGATCCTACGTTGTGGCCGTAATAACCCAGGTTCGAATCCTGGTCGCAGCATAGGAACTAACATTAGTTTTATTAATATCTTGCGTCGGGTTCATTGTGAAAGTAATTGCATGGGTATTAAGGAACATCAGGTAGAAGCCGTGATCGTCTAGTGGTTAGGACCCTACGTTGTGGACGTAGTAACCCAGGTTCGAATTCTGGTCGCGGCATAGGAACTTACATTAATTTTATTAATATCTTGCGTCGGGTTCATTGTGAAAGTAATTGCATGGGTATTGAGGAACATCAGGTAGAAGCCGTGATTGTCTAGTGGTTAGGACCCTACGTTGTGGCCGCAGTAACCCAGATTCGAATCCTGGTCGCGCATAAGAACACACATTCTTTTAATTAATTTCTTAAGTCGGATACCTTGTGAAAGTAATTGAATGGGTATTGAGCATCAGGTAGAAGCCGTGATCGTCTAGTGGTTAGGACCCTACGCTGTGGCCGTAGTAACCCAGGTTCGAATCCTAATCGCGGCATAGGAACTTACATTAATTTTATTAATATCTTGCGTCGGGTTCATTGTAAAAGTAATTGCATGGGTATTGAGGAACATCAGGTAGAAGCCGTGATCGTCTAGTGGTTAGGAACCTAAGTTGTGGTTGTAGTAACCCAGGATCGAATCCTGGTCGCGGCATAGGAACTTACATAAATTTTATTAATATCTTGCGTCGGGTACATTGTGAAAGTAATTGCATGGGTATTGAGGAACATCAGGTAGAATCCGTAATCGTCTAGTGGTTAGGACCCTACGTTGTGGCCGTAGAAACCCAGGTTCGAATCCTGGTCGCGGCATAGGAACATACATTAATTTTATGAATATCTTGCGTCGGGTTCATTGCGAAAGTAATTGCTTGGGTATTGAGGAACATCAAGTAGAAGCCGTGATCGTCTAGTGGTTAGGACCCTACGTTGTGGCCGTAGTAACGCAGGTTCGAATCCTGGTCGCAGCATAGGAACTTACATTAATTTTATTAATATCTTGCGTCGGGTTCATTGTGAAAGAATTTGCAAGGATATTGAGGAACATCAGGTAGAAGCCGTGATCGTCTAGTGGTTAGGACCCTACGTTGTGGTCGTAGTAACCCAGGTTCGAATGCTGGTCGCGCATAGGATCATACATTCTTTTAGTTAATATCTTAAGTCGGATACGTTGTGAAAGTAATTGCATGGGTATTGAGGAACATCAGGTAGAAGCCGTGATCGTCTAGTGGTTAGGACCCTACGTTGTGGCCGTAGTAACACTGGTTCGAATCCTGGTCGCGCATAGGAAGATACATTCATTTAATTAATATCTTAAGTCGGATACATTGTGAAAGTAATTGCATGGGTATTGAGGAACATCAAGTAGAAGCCGTGATCGTCTAGTGGTTAGGACCCTACGTTGTGGCCGTAGTAACCCAGGTTCAAATCCTGGTCGCGGCATAGGAACTTACATTAATTTTATTAATATCTTGCGTCGGGTTCATTGTGAAAGTAATTGCTTGGGTATTGAGGAACATCAGGTAGAAGCCGTGATCTTCTAGTGGTTAGGACCCTACGTTGTGGCCGTAGTAACCCAGGTTCGAATCCTGGTCGCGGCATAGGAACTTACATTAATTTTATTAATATCTTGCGTCGGGTTCATTGTGAAAGTAATTGCTTGGGTATTGAGGAACATCAGGTAGAAGCCGTGATCGTCTAGTGGTTAGGACCCTACGTTGTGGCCGTAGTAACCCAGGTTCGAATGCTGGTCGCGGCATAGGAACTTACATTAATTTTATTAATATCTTGCGTCGGGTTCATTGTGAAAGTAATTGCATAGGTATTGAGGAACATCAGGTAGAAGCCGTGATCGTCTAGTGGTTAGGACCCAACGTTGTGGCCGTAGTAACCCAGGTTCGAATCCTGGTCGCGGCATAGGAACTTACATTAATTTTATTAATATCTTGCGTCGGGTTCATTGTAAAAGTAATTGCATGTGTATTGAGGAACATCAGGTAGAAGCCGTGATCGTCTAGTGGTTAGGAACCTAAGTTGTGGTTGTAGTAACCCAGGATCGAATCCTGGTCGCGGCATAGGAACTTACATAAATTTTATTAATATCTTGCGTCGGGTTCATTGTGAAAGTAATTGCATGGGTATTGAGGAACATCAGGTAGAATCCGTAATCGTCTAGTGGTTAGGACCTTATGTTGTGGCCGTAGAAACCCAGGTTCGAATCCTGGTCGCGGCATAGGAACTTACATTAATTTTATGAATATCTTGCGTCGGGTTCATTGTGAAAGTAATTGCTTGGGTATTGAGGAACATCAAGTAGAAGCCGTGATCGTCTAGTGGTTAGGACCCTACGTTGTGGCCGTAGTAACCAAGGTTCGAATCCTGGTCGCGCAAAGGAACATACATTCTTTTAATTAATATCCTAAGTCGGATACATTGTGAATGTAATTGCATGGGTATTGAGGAACATCAGGTAGAAGCCGTGATCGTCTAGTGGTTAGGACCCTACGTTGTGGCCATAGTAACCCAGGTTTAATCCTGGTCGCGGCGTAGGAACTTACATTAATTTTTTAAATATCTTGCGTCGGGTTCATTGTGAAAGTAATTGCATGGGTATTGAGGAACATCGGGTAGAAGCCGTGATCGTCTAGTGGTTAGGATCCTACGTTGTGGCCGTAATAACCCAGGTTCGAATCCTGGTCGCAGCATAGGAACTAACATTAATTTTATTAATATCTTGCGTCGGGTTCATTGTGAAAGTAATTGCATGGGTATTGAGGAACATGAGGTAGAAGCCGTGATCTTCTAGTGGTTAGGACCCTTCGTTGTGGCCGTAGTAACCCAGGTTCGAATCCTAGTCGCGCATAGGAACATACATTCTTTTAGTTATTATCTTAAGTCGGATACGTTGTGAAAGTAATTGCATGGGTATTGAGGAACATCAGGTAGATGCCGTGATCGTCTAGTGGTTAGGACCCTACGTTGTGGCCGTAGTAACCCAGGTTCGAATCCTGGTCGCAGCATAGGAACTTACATTAATTTTATTAATATCTTGCGTCGGGTTCATTGTGAAAGAATTTGCAAGGGTATTGAGGAACATCAGGTAGAAGCCGTGATCGTCTAGTGGTTAGGACCCTACGTTGTGGTCGTAGTAACCCAGGTTCGAATCCTGGTCGCGCATAGGAACATACATTCTTTTAGTTAATATCTTAAGTCGGATACGTTGTGAAAGTAATTGCATGGGTATTGAGGAACATCGGGTAGAAGCCGTGATCGTCTAGTGGTTAGGACCCTACGTTGTGGCCGTAGTAACCCAGGTTCGAATCCTGGTCGCGGCATAGGAATTTACATTAATTTTATTAATATCTTGCGTCGGGTTCATTGTGAAAGTAATTGCATGGGTATTAAGGAACATCAGGTAGAAGCCGTGATCGTCTAGTGGTTAGGACCCTATGTTGTGTCCTTAGTAACCCAGGTTCGAATCCTGGTCGCGCATCGGAACATACATTCTTTTAGTTAATATCTTAAGTCGGATACGTTGTGAAAGTAATTGCATGGGTATTGAGGAACATCGGGTAGAAGCCGTGATCGTCTAGTGGTTAGGATCCTACGTTGTGGCCGTAATAACCCAGGATCGAATCCTGGTCGCAGCATAGGAACTAACATTAGTTTTATTAATATCTTGCGTCGGGTTCATTGTGAAAGTAATTGCATGGGTATTAAGGAACATCAGGTAGAAGCCGTGATCGTCTAGTGGTTAGGACCCTACGTTGTGGACGTAGTAAAACAGGTTTGAATTCTGGTCGCGGCATAGGAACTTACATTAATTTTATTAATAGCTTGCGTTGGGTTCATTGTGAAAGTAATTGCAAGGGGTATTGAGGAACATCAGGTAGAAGCCGTGATCGTCTAGTGGTTAGGACCCTACGTTGTGGCCGTAGTAACCCAGGTTCGAATCCTGGTCGCGCATAGGAACATACTATCTTTTAATTAATATCTTAAGTCGGATACATTGTGAAAGTTATTGCATGGGATCTGAGGAACATCAGGTAGAAGCCGTGATCGTCTAGTGGTAAGGAGGTTACGTTGTGGCTGTAGTAACCCAGGTTCGAATCCTGGTCGCGGCATAGGAACTTACATTAATTTTATTAATATCTTGCGTCGGGTTCATTGTGAAAGTAATTGCATGGGTATTGAGGAACATCAGGTAGAAGCCGTAATCGTCTAGTGGTTAGGACCCTAAGTTGTGGCCGTAGTAACCCAGGTTCGAATCCTGGTCGCGGCATAGGAATTTACATTAATTTTATTAATATCTTGCGTTGGGTTCATTGTGAAAGTAATTGCATGGGTATTGAGGAACATCAGGTAGAAGCCGTGATCGTCTAGTGGTAAGGAGGTTACGTTGTGGCTGTTGTAACCCAGGTTCGAATCCTGGTCGGGGCATAGGAACTTACATTAATTTTATTAATATCTTGCGTTGGGTTCATTGTGAAAGTAATTGCATGGGTATTGAGGAACATTAGGTAGAAGCCGTGATCGTCTAGTGGTTAGGACCCTACGTTGTGGCCGTAGTAACCCAGGTTCAAATCCTGGTGGCGGCATAGGAACTTACATTAATTTTATTAATATCTTGAGTCGGGTTCATGGTGAAAGTAATTGCATGGGTATTGTGGAACATCAGGTAGAAGCCGTGATCGTCTAGTGGTTAGGAACTTACATTGTGGCCGTAGTAACCCAGGTTCGAATCCTGGTCGCGCATAGGAACTTACATTCTTTTAATTAATATCTTTAGTCGGATACTTTGTGAAATTAATTGCATGGGTATTGAGGAACATCAGGTAGAAGCCGTGATAGTCTAGTGGTTAGGACCCTACGTTGTGGCCGTAGTAACACTGGTTCGAATCCTGGTCGCGCATTGGAAGATACATTCATTTAATTAATATCTTAAGTCGGATACATTGTGAAAGTAATTGCATGGGTATTGAGGAACATCAGGTAGAAGCCTTGATCGTCTAGTGGTTAGGACCCTACGTTGTGGCCGTAGTAACCCAGGTTCGAATTCTGGTCGCGGCATAGGAACTTACATTAATTTTATTAATATCTTGCGTCGGGTTCATTGTGAAAGTAATTGCATGGGTATTGAGGAACATCAGGTAGAAGCCGTGATCGTCTAGTGGTTAGGTCCCTACGTTGTGGCCGTAGTAACCCAGGTTCGAATCCTGGTCGCGGCATAGGAACTTACATTAATTTTATTAATATCTTGCGTCGGGTTCATTGTGAAAGTAATTGCATGGGTATTGAGGAACATCCGGTAGAAGCCGTGATCGTCTAGTGGTTAGGACCCTACGTTGTGGCCGTAGTAACCCAGGTTCGAATTCTGGTCGCGGCATAGGAACTTACATTAATTTTATTAATATCTTGCGTCGGGTTCATTGTGAAAGTAATTGCATGGGTATTGAGGAACATCAGGCAGATGCCTTGATCGTCTAGTGGTTAGGACCCTACGTTGTGGCCGTAGTAACCCAGGTTCAAATACTGGTCGCGGCATAGGAACTTACATTAATTTTATTAATATCTTGCGTTGGGTTCATTGTGAAAGTAAATGCATGGGTATTGAGGAACATCAGGTAGAAGCCGTGATCGTCTAGTGGTTAGGACCCTACGTTGTGGCCGTAGTAACCCAGGTTCGAATCCTGGTCGCGCATAGGAACATACATTCTTTTAATTAATATCTTAAGTCGGATACTTTGTGAAAGTAATTGCATGGGTATTGAGGAACATCAGGTAGAAGCCGTGATCGTCTAGTGGTTAGGACCCTACGTTGTGGCCGTAGTAACCCAGGTTCGAATCCTGGTCGAGCATAGGAACATACTATCTTTTAATTAATATCTTAAGTCGGATACATTGTGAAAGTTATTGCATGGGATCTGAGGAACATCAGGTAGAAGCCGTGATCGTCTAGTGGTAAGAAGGTTACGTTGTGGCTGTAGTAACCCAGGTTCGAATCCTGGTCGGGGCATAGGAACTTACATTAATTTTATTAATATCTTGCGTCGGGTTCATTGTGAAAGTAATTGCATGGGTATTGAGAAACATCAGGTAGAAGCCGTGATCGTCTAGTGGTTAGGACCCTACATTGTGGCCGTAGTAACCCAGGTTCGAATCCTGGTCGCGGTATAGGAATTTAAATTAATTTTATTAATATCTTGCGTTGGGTTCATTGTGAAAGTAATTGCATGGGTATTGAGGAACATCAGGTAGAAGCCGTGATCGTCAAGTTGTTAGGACCCTACGTTGTGGCCGTAGTAACCCAGGTTCGAATCCTGGTCGCGCATAGGAACATACCTTCTTTTAATTAATATCTTATGTCGGATAAATTGTGAAAGTAATTGCATGTGTATTGAGCAACATCAGGTAGAAGCCGTGATCGTCTAGTGGTTAGGACCCTACGTTGTGGCCGTAGTAACCCAGGTTCGAATTCTGGTCGCGGCATAGGAACTTACATTAATTTTATTAATATCTTGCGTCGGGTTCATTGTGAAAGTAATTGCATGGGTATTGAGGAACATCAGGTAGAAGCCGTGATCGTCTAGTGGTTAGGACCCTACGTTGTGGCCGTAGTAACCCAGGTTCGAATCCTGGTCGCGGCATAGGAATTTACATTAATTTTATTAATATCTTGCGTCGGGTTCATTGTGAAAGTAATAGCATGGGTATTGAGGAACATCAGGTAGAAGCCGTGATCGTCTAGTGGTTAGGACACTACGTTGTGGCCGTAGTAACCCAGGTTCGAATTCTGGTCGCGGCATAGGAACTTACATTAATTTTATTAATATCTTGCGTCGGGTTCATTGTGAAAATAATTGCATGGGTATTGAGGAACATCAGGTAGAAGCCGTGATCGTCTAGTGGTAAGGACCCTACGTTGTGGCCGTAGTAACCCAGGTTCGAATTCTGGTCGCGGCATAGGAACTTACATTAATTTTATTAATATCTTGCGTTGGGTTCATTGTGAAAGTAAATGCATGGGTATTGAGGAACATCAGGTAGAAGCCGTGATCGTCTAGTGGTTAGGTCCCTACGTTGTGGCCGTAGTAACCCAGGTTCGAATCCTGGTCGCGGCATAGGAACTTACATTAATTTTATTAATAACTTGCGTCGGGTTCATTGTGAAAGTAATTGCATGGGTATTGAGGAACATCAGGTAGAAGCCGTGATCGTCTAGTGGTTAGGAACCTACGTTGTGGCCGTAGTAACCCAGGTTCGAATCCAGGTCGCGGCATAGGAACTTACATTAATTTTATTAAAATCTTGCGTCGGGTTCATTGTGAAAGTAATTGCATGGGTATTGAGGAACATCAGGCAGAAGCTGTGATCGTCTAGTGGTTAGGACCCTACGTTGTGGCCGTAGTAACATAGGTTCGAATTCTGGTCGCGGCATAGGAACTTACATTAATTTTATTAATATCTTGCGTCGGGTTCATTGTGAAAGTAATTGCATGGGTATTGATGAACATCAGGTAGAAGCCGTGATCGTCTAGTGGTTAGGACCCTACGTTGTGGCCGTAGTAACCCAGGTTCGAATCCTGGTCGCGGCATAGGAACTTACATTAATTTTATTAATATCTTGCGTCGGGTTCATTGTGAAAGTAATTGCATGGGTATTGAGGAACATCCGGTAGAAGCCGTGATCGTCTAGTGGTTAGGACCCTACGTTGTGGCCGTAGTAACCCAGGTTCGAATCCTGATCGCGGCATAGGAACTTACATTAATTTTATTAATATCTTGCGTCGGGTTCATTGTGAAAGTAATTGCATGGGTATTGAGGAACATCAGGCAGAAGCCTTGTTCGTCTAGTGGTTAGGACCCTACGTTGTGGCAGTAGTAACCCAGGTTCGAATCCTGGTCGCGGCATAGGAACTTACATTAATTTTATTAATATCTTGCGTTGGGTTCATTGTGAAAGTAAATGCATGGGTATTGAGGAACATCAGGTAGAAGCCGTGATCGTCTAGTGGTTAGGACCCTACGTTGTGGCCGTAGTAACCCAGGTTCGAATCCTGGTCGCGGCATAGGAACTTACATTAATTTTATTAAAATCTTGCGTCGGGTTCATTGTGAAAGTAATTGCATGGGTATTGAGGAACATCAGGTAGAAGCCGTGATCGTCTAGTGGTTAGGACCCTACGTTGTGGCCGTAGTAACCCAGGTTCGAATCCTGGTCGCGGCATAGGAACTTACATTAATTTTATTAATATCTTGCGTCGGGTTCATTGTGAAAGTAATTGCATGGGTATTGAGGAACATCCGGTAGAAGCCGTGATCGTCTAGTGGTTAGGACCCTACGTTGTGGCCGTAGTAACCCAGGTTCGAATCCTGGTCGCGGCATAGGAACTTACATTAATTTTATTAATATCTTGCTTCGGGTTCATTGTGAAAGTAATAGCATGGGTATTGAGGTACATCAGGTAGAAGCCGTGATCGTCTAGTGGTTAGGACCCTACGTTGTGGCCGTAGTAACCCAGGTTCGAATCCTTGTCGCGCATAGGAACATACATTCTTTTAATTAATTTCTTATGTCGGATACATTGTGAAAGTAATTGCATGTGTATTGAGGAACATCAGGTAGAAGCCGTGATCGTCTAGTGGTTAGGACCCTACGTTGTGGCCGTAGTAACCCAGGTTCGAATTCTGGTCGCGGCATAGGAACTTACATTAATTTTATTAATATCTTGCGTCGGGTTCATTGTGAAAGTAATTGCTTGGGTATTGAGGAACATCAAGTAGAAGCCGTGATCGTCTAGTGGTTAGGACCCTACGTTGTGGCCGTAGTAACGCAGGTTCGAATCCTGGTCGCGGCATAGGAACTTACATTAATTTTATTAATATCTTGCGTCGGGTTCATTGTGAAAGAATTTGCAAGGGTATTGAGGAACATCAGGTAGAAGCCGTGATCGTCTAGTGGTTAGGACCCTACGTTGTGGTCGTAGTAACACTGGTTCGAATCCTGGTCGCGCATAGGAAGATACATTCATTTAATTAATATCTTAAGTCGGATACATTGTGAAAGTAATTGCATGGGTATTGAGGATCATCAGGTAGAAGCCGTGATCGTCTAGTGGTTAGGACCCTACGTTGTGGCCGTAGTAACCCTGGTTCAAATCCTGGTCGCGGCATAGGAACTTACATTAATTTTATTAATATCTTGCGTCGGGTTCATTGTGAAAGTAATTGCATAGGTATTGAGGAACATCAGGTAGAAGCCGTGATCGTCTAGTGGTTAGGACCCTACGTTGTGGCCGTAGTAACCCAGGTTCGAATCCTGGTCGCGGCATAGGAACTTACATTAATTTTATTTATATCTTGCGTCGGGTTCATTGTGAAAGTAATTGCTTGGGTATTGAGGAACATCAGGTAGAAGCCGTGATCGTCTAGTGGTTAGGACCCTACGTTGTGGCCGTAGTAACCCAGGTTCGAATCCTGGTCGCGGCATAGGAACTTACATTAATTTTATTAATATCTTGCGTCGGGTTCATTGTGAAAGTAATTGCATAGGTATTGAGGAACATCAGGTAGAAGCCGTGATCGTCTAGTGGTTAGGACCCTACGTTGTGGCCGTAGTAACCCAGGTTCGAATCCTGGTCGCGGCATAGGAACTTACATTAATTTTATTAATATCTTGCGTCGGGTTCATTGTGAAAGTAATTGCATGGGTATTGAGGAACATCAGGTAGAAGCCGTGATTGTCTAGTGGTTAGGACCCTACGTTGTGGCCGTAGTAACCAAGGTTCGAATCCTGGTCGCGCATAGGAACATACATTCTTTTAATTAATATCCTAAGTCGGATACATTGTGAATGTAATTGCATGGGTATTGAGGAACATCAGGTAGAAGCCGTGATCGTCTAGTGGTTAGGACCCTACGTTGTGGCCATAGTAACCCAGGTTTAATCCTGGTCGCGGCGTAGGAACTTACATTAATTTTTTAAATATCTTGCGTCGGGTTCATTGTGAAAGTAATTGCATGGGTATTGAGGAACATCGGGTAGAAGCCGTGATCGTCTAGTGGTTAGGATCCTACGTTGTGGCCGTAATAACCCAGGTTCGAATCCTGGTCGCAGCATAGGAACTAACATTAATTTTATTAATATCTTGCGTCGGGTTCATTGTGAAATTAATTGCATGGGTATTGAGGAACATGAGGTAGAAGCCGTGATCTTCTAGTGGTTAGGACCCTTCGTTGTGGCCGTAGTAACCCAGGTTCGAATCCTAGTCGCGCATAGGAACATACATTCTTTTAGTTATTATCTTAAGTCGGATACGTTGTGAAAGTAATTGCATGGGTATTGAGGAACATCAGGTAGATGCCCTGATCGTCTAGTGGTTAGGACCCTACGTTGTGGCCGTAGTAACCCAGGTTCGAATCCTGGTCGCAGCATAGGAACTTACATTAATTTTATTAATATCTTGCGTCGGGTTCATTGTGAAAGAATTTGCAAGGGTATTGAGGAACATCAGGTAGAAGCCGTGATCGTCTAGTGGTTAGGACCCTACGTTGTGGTCGTAGTAACCCATGTTTGAATCCTGGTCGCGCATAGGAACATACATTCTTTTACTTAATATCTTAAGTCGGATACGTTGTGAAAGTAATTGCATGGGTATTGAGGAACATCAGGTAGAAGCCGTGATCGTCTAGTGGTTAGGACCCTACGTTGTGGCCGTAGTAACCCAGGTTCGAATCCTGGTCGCGGCATAGGAACTTACATTAATTTTATTAATGTCTTGCGTCGGGTTCATTGTAAAAGTAATTGCATGGGTATTGAGAAACATCAGGTAGAAGCCGTGATCGTCTAGTGGTTAGGATCCTACGTTGTGGCTGTTGTAACCCAGGTTCGAATCCTGGTCGCGGCATAGGAACTTACATTAATTTTATTAATATCTTGCGTCGGGTTTATTGTGAAAGTAATTGCATGGGTATTGAGGAACATCAGGTAGAAGCCGTGATTGTCTAGTGGTTAGGACCCTACGTTGTGGCCGCAGTAACCCAGATTCGAATCCTGGTCGCGCATAAGAACACACATTCTTTTAATTAATTTCTTAAGTCGGATACATTGTGAAAGTAATTGAATGGGTATTGAGCATCAGGTAGAAGCCGTGATCGTCTAGTGGTTAGGACCCTACGTTGTGGCCGTAGTAACCCAGGTTCGAATCCTGTTCGCGGCATAGGAACTTACATTAATTTTATTAATATCTTGCTTCGGGTTTATTGTGAAAGTAATTGCATGGGTATTGAGGAACATCGGGTAGAAGCCGTGATCGTCTAGTGGTTAGGACCCTACGTTGTGGCTGTAGTAACCCAGGTTCGAATTCTGGTCGCGGCATAGGAACTTACATTAATTTTATTAATATCTTGCGTCGGGTTCATTGTGAAAGTAATTGCATGGGTATTGAGGAACATCAGGTAGAAGCCGTGATTGTCTAGTGGTTAGGACCCTACGTTGTGGCCGTAGTAACCCAGGTTCGAATCCTGGTCGCGCATAGGAACATACATTCTTTTAGTTAATATCTTAAGTCGGATACGTTGTGAAAGTAATTGCATGGGTATTGAGGAACATAGGGTAGAAGCCGTGATCGTCTAGTGGTTAGGACCCTACGTTGTGGCCGTAGTAACCCAGGTTCGAATCCTGGTCGCGGCATAGGAATTTACATTAATTTTATTAATATCTTGCGTCGGGTTCATTGTGAAAGTAATTGCATGGGTACTGAGGAACATCAGGTAGAAGCCGTGATCGTCTAGTGGTTAAGACACTACGTTGTGGCCGTGGTAACCCAGGTTCGAATCCTGGTCGCGCATAGGATCATACATTCTTTTAGTTAATAACTTAAGTCGGATACGTTGAGAAAGTAATTGCATGGGTATTGAGGAACATCAGGTAGAAGCCGTGATCATCTAGTGGTTAGGACCCTATGTTGTGGCCTTAGTAACCCAGGTTCGAATCCTGGTCGCGCATCGGAACATACATTCTTTTAGTTAATATCTTAATTCGGATACGTTGTGAAAGTAATTGCATGGGTATTGAGGAACATCGGGTAGAAGCCGTGATCGTCTAGTGGTTAGGATCCTACGTTGTGGCCGTAATAACCCAGGTTCGAATCCTGGTCGCAGCATAGGAACTAACATTAGTTTTATTAATATCTTGCGTCGGGTTCATTGTGAAAGTAATTGCATGGGTATTAAGGAACATCAGGTAGAAGCCGTGATCGTCTAGTGGTTAGGACCCTACGTTGTGGACGTAGTAAAACAGGTTTGAATTCTGGTCGCGGCATAGGAACTTACATTAATTTTATTAATAGCTTGCGTTGGGTTCATTGTGAAAGTAATTGCATGGGTATTGAGGAACATCAGGTAGAAGCCGTGATCGTCTAGTGGTTAGGACCCTACGTTATGGCCGTAGTAACCCAGGTTCTAATCCTGGTCGCGCATAGGAACATACTATCTTTTAATTAATATCTTAAGTCGGATACATTGTGAAAGTAATTGCATGGGTATTGAGGAACAATAGGAAGAAGCCGTGATCTTCTAGTGGTTAGGACCCTACGTTGTGGCCGTAGTAACCCAGGTTCGAATCCTGGTCGCGCATAGGAACATACATTCTTTTAATAAATATCTTAAGTCGGATACATTGTGAAAGTAATTGCATGGGTATTGAGGAACATCAGGTAGAAGCCGTGATCGTCTAGTGGTTAGGACCCTACGTTGTGGCCGTAGTAACCCAGGTTCGAATCCTAATCGCGGCATAGGAACTTACATTAATTTTATTAATATCTTGCGTCGGGTTCATTGTAAAAGTAATTGCATGGGTATTGAGGAACATCAGGTAGAAGCCGTGATCGTCTAGTGGTTAGGAACCTAAGTTGTGGTTGTAGTAACCCAGGATCGAATCCTGGTCGCGGCATAGGAACTTACATAAATTTTATTAATATCTTGCGTCGGGTACATTGTGAAAGTAATTGCATGGGTATTGACGAACATCAGGTAGAATCCGTAATCGTCTAGTGGTTAGGACCCTACGTTGTGGCCGTAGAAACCCAGGTTCGAATCCTGGTCGCGGCATAGGAACTTACATTAATTTTATGAATATCTTGCGTCGGGTTCATTGCGAAAGTAATTGCTTGGGTATTGAGGAACATCAAGTAGAAGCCGTGATCGTCTAGTGGTTAGGACCCTACGTTGTGGCCGTAGTAACGCAGGTTCGAATCCTGGTCGCGGCATAGGAACTTACATTAATTTTATTAATATCTTGCGTCGGGTTCATTGTGAAAGAATTTGCAAGGGTATTGAGGAACATCAGGTAGAAGCCGTGATCGTCTAGTGGTTAGGACCCTACGTTGTGGTCGTAGTAACCCAGGTTCGAATGCTGGTCGCGCATAGGATCATACATTCTTTTAGTTAATATCTTAAGTCGGATACGTTGTGAAAGTAATTGCATGGGTATTGAGGAACATCAGGTAGAAGCCGTGATCGTCTAGTGGTTAGGACCCTACGTTGTGGCCGTAGTAACACTGGTTCGAATCCTGGTCGCGCATAGGAAGATACATTAATTTTATTAATATCTTGCGTCGGGTTCATTGTGAAAGTAATTGCTTGGGTATTGAGGAACATCAGGTAGAAGCCGTGATCTTCTAGTGGTTAGGACCCTACGTTGTGGCCGTAGTAACCCAGGTTCGAATCCTGGTCGCGGCATAGGAACTTACATTAATTTTATTAATATCTTGCGTCGGGTTCATTGTGAAAGTAATTGCATGAGTATTGAGGAACATCAGGTAGAAGCCGTGATCGTCTAGTGGTTAGGACCCTACGTTGTGGCCGTAGTAACCCAGGTTCGAATCCTGGTCGCGGCATAGGAACTTACATTAATTTTATTAATATCTTGCGTCGGGTTCATTGTGAAAGTAATTGCTTGGGTATTGAGGAACATCAGGTAGAAGCCGTGATCGTCTAGTGGTTAGGACCCTACGTTGTGGCCGTAGTAACCCAGGTTCGAATGCTGGTCGCGGCATAGGAACTTACATTAATTTTAATAATATCTTGCGTCGGGTTCATTGTGAAAGTAATTGCATAGGTATTGAGGAACATCAGGTAGAAGCCGTGATCGTCTAGTTGTTAGGACCCAACGTTGTGGCCGTAGTAACCCAGGTTCGAATCCTGGTCGCGGCATAGGAACTTACATTAATTTTATTAATATCTTGCGTCGGGTTCATTGTAAAAGTAATTGCATGGGTATTGAGGAACATCAGGTAGAAGCCGTGATCGTCTAGTGGTTAGGAACCTAAGTTGTGGTTGTAGTAACCCAGGATCGAATCCTGGTCGCGGCATAGGAACTTACATAAATTTTATTAATATCTTGCGTCGGGTTCATTGTGAAAGTAATTGCATGGGTATTGAGGAACATCAGGTAGAATCCGTAATCGTCTAGTGGTTAGGACCTTACGTTGTGGCCGTAGAAACCCAGGTTCGAATCCTGGTCGCGGCATAGGAACTTACATTAATTTTATGAATATCTTGCGTCGGGTTCATTGTGAAAGTAATTGCTTGGGTATTGAGGAACATCAAGTAGAAGCCGTGATCGTCTAGTGGTTAGGACCCTACGTTGTGGCCGTAGTAACCAAGGTTCGAATCCTGGTCGCGCAAAGGAACATACATTCTTTTAATTAATATCCTAAGTCGGATACATTGTGAATGTAATTGCATGGGTATTGAGGAACATCAGGTAGAAACCGTGATCGTCTAGTGGTTAGGACCCTACGTTGTGGCCATAGTAACCCAGGTTTAATCCTGGTCGCGGCGTAGGAACTTACATTAATTTTTTAAATATCTTGCGTCGGGTTCATTGTGAAAGTAATTGCATGGGTATTGAGGAACATCGGGTAGAAGCCGTGATCGTCTAGTGGTTAGGATCCTACGTTGTGGCCGTAATAACCCAGGTTCGAATCCTGGTCGCAGCATAGGAACTAACATTAATTTTATTAATATCTTGCGTCGGGTTCATTGTGAAAGTAATTGCATGGGTATTGAGGAACATGAGGTAGAAGCCGTGATCTTCTAGTGGTTAGGACCCTTCGTTGTGGCCGTAGTAACCCAGGTTCGAATCCTAGTCGCGCATAGGAACATACATTCTTTTAGTTATTATCTTAAGTCGGATACGTTGTGAAAGTAATTGCAAGGGTATTGAGGAACATCAGGTAGAAGCCGTGATCGTCTAGTGGTTAGGACCCTACGTTGTGGTCGTAGTAACCCAGGTTCGAATCCTGGTCGCGCATAGGAACATACATTCTTTTAGTTAATATCTTAAGTCGGATACGTTGTGAAAGTAATTGCATGGGTATTGAGGAACATCGGGTAGAAGCCGTGATCGTCTAGTGGTTAGGACCCTACGTTGTGGCCGTAGTAACCCAGGTTCGAATCCTGGTCGCGGCATAGGAATTTACATTAATTTTATTAATATCTTGCGTCGGGTTCATTGTGAAAGTAATTGCATGGGTATTAAGGAACATCAGGTAGAAGCCGTGATCGTCTAGTGGTTAGGACCCTATGTTGTGTCCTTAGTAACCCAGGTTCGAATCCTGGTCGCGCATCGGAACATACATTCTTTTAGTTAATATCTTAAGTCGGATACGTTGTGAAAGTAATTGCATGGGTATTGAGGAACATCGGGTAGAAGCCGTGATCGTCTAGTGGTTAGGATCCTACGTTGTGGCCGTAATAACCCAGGATCGAATCCTGGTCGCAGCATAGGAACTAACATTAGTTTTATTAATATCTTGCGTCGGGTTCATTGTGAAAGTAATTGCATGGGTATTAAGGAACATCAGGTAGAAGCCGTGATCGTCTAGTGGTTAGGACCCTACGTTGTGGACGTAGTAAAACAGGTTTGAATTCTGGTCGCGGCATAGGAACTTACATTAATTTTATTAATAGCTTGCGTTGGGTTCATTGTGAAAGTAATTGCAAGGGGTATTGAGGAACATCAGGTAGAAGCCGTGATCGTCTAGTGGTTAGGACCCTACGTTGTGGCCGTAGTAACCCAGGTTCGAATCCTGGTCGCGCATAGGAACATACTATCTTTTAATTAATATCTTAAGTCGGATACATTGTGAAAGTTATTGCATGGGATCTGAGGAACATCAGGTAGAAGCCGTGATCGTCTAGTGGTAAGGAGGTTACGTTGTGGCTGTAGTAACCCAGGTTCGAATCCTGGTCGCGGCATAGGAACTTACATTAATTTTATTAATATCTTGCGTCGGGTTCATTGTGAAAGTAATTGCATGGGTATTGAGGAACATCAGGTAGAAGCCGTAATCGTCTAGTGGTTAGGACCCTACGTTGTGGCCGTAGTAACCCAGGTTCGAATCCTGGTCGCGGCATAGGAATTTACATTAATTTTATTAATATCTTGCGTTGGGTTCATTGTGAAAGTAATTGCATGGGTATTGAGGAACATCAGGTAGAAGCCGTGATCGTCTAGTGGTAAGGAGGTTACGTTGTGGCTGTAGTAACCCAGGTTCGAATCCTGGTCGGGGCATAGGAACTTACATTAATTTTATTAATATCTTGCGTTGGGTTCATTGTGAAAGTAATTGCATGGGTATTGAGGAACATTAGGTAGAAGCCGTGATCGTCTAGTGGTTAGGACCCTACGTTGTGGCCGTAGTAACCCAGGTTCAAATCCTGGTGGCGGCATAGGAACTTACATTAATTTTATTAATATCTTGAGTCGGGTTCATTGAGAAAGTAATTGCATGGGTATTGTGGAACATCAGGTAGAAGCCGTGATCGTCTAGTGGTTAGGAACTTACATTGTGGCCGTAGTAACCCAGGTTCGAATCCTGGTCGCGCATAGGAACTTACATTCTTTTAATTAATATCTTTAGTCGGATACTTTGTGAAATTAATTGCATGGGTATTGAGGAACATCAGGTAGAAGCCGTGATAGTCTAGTGGTTAGGACCCTACGTTGTGGCCGTAGTAACACTGGTTCGAATCCTGGTCGCGCATTGGAAGATACATTCATTTAATTAATATCTTAAGTCGGATACATTGTCAAAGTAATTGCATGGGTATTGAGGAACATCAGGTAGAAGCCTTGATCGTCTAGTGGTTAGGACCCTACGTTGTGGCCGTAGTAACCCAGGTTCAAATACTGGTCGCGGCATAGGAACTTACATTAATTTTATTAATATCTTGCGTTGGGTTCATTGTGAAAGTAATTGCATGGGTATTGAGGAACATCAGGCAGAAGCCGTGATCGTCTAGTGGTTAGGACCCTACGTTGTGGCCGTAGTAACCCAGGTTCGAATTCTGGTCGCGGCATAGGAACTTACATTAATTTTATTAATATCTTGCGTCGGGTTCATTGTGAAAGTAATTGCATGGGTATTGAGGAACATCAGGTAGAAGCCGTGATCGTCTAGTGGTTAGGTCCCTACGTTGTGGCCGTAGTAACCCAGGTTCGAATCCTGGTCGCGGCATAGGAACTTACATTAATTTTATTAATATCTTGCGTCGGGTTCATTGTGAAAGTAATTGCATGGGTATTGAGGAACATCCGGTAGAAGCCGTGATGGTCTAATGGTTAGGACCCTACGTTGTGGCCGTAGTAACCCAGGTTCGAATCCTGATCGCGGCATAGGAACTTACATTAATTTTATTAATATCTTGCGTCGGGTTCATTGTGAAAGTAATTGCATGGGTATTGAGGAACATCAGGCAGATGCCTTGATCGTCTAGTGGTTAGGACCCTACGTTGTGGCCGTAGTAACCCAGGTTCAAATACTGGTCGCGGCATAGGAACTTACATTAATTTTATTAATATCTTGCGTTGGGTTCATTGTGAAAGTAAATGCATGGGTATTGAGGAACATCAGGTAGAAGCCGTGATCGTCTAGTGGTTAGGACCCTACGTTGTGGCCGTAGTAACCCAGGTTCGAATCCTGGTCGCGGCATAGGAACTTACATTAATTTTATTAATATCTTGCTTCGGGTTCATTGTGAAAGTAATAGCATGGGTATTTAGGAACATCAGGTAGAAGCCGTGATCGTCTAGTGGTTAGGACCCTACGTTGTGGCCGTAGTAACCCAGGTTCGAATCCTGGTCGCGCATAGGAACATACATTCTTTTAATTAATATCTTATGTCGGATACATTGTGAAAGTAATTGCATGTGTATTGAGGAACATCAGGTAGAAGCCGTGATCGTCTAGTGGTTAGGACCCTACGTTGTGGCCATAGTAACCCAGGTTCGAATTCTGGTCGCGGCATAGGAACTTACATTAATTTTATTAATATCTTGCGTCGGGTTCATTGTGAAAGTAATTGCATGGGTATTGAGGAACATCAGGTAGAAGCCGTGATCGTCTAGTGGTTAGGACCCTACGTTGTGGCCGTAGTAACCCAGGTTCGAATCCTGGTCGCGGCATAGGAATTTACATTAATTTTATTAATATCTTGCGGCGGGTTCATTGTGAAAGTAATAGCATGGGTATTGAGGAACATCAGGTAGAAGCCGTGATCGTCTAGTGGTTAGGACACTACGTTGTGGCCGTAGTAACCCAGGTTCGAATTCTGGTCGCGGCATAGGAACTTACATTAATTTTATTAATATCTTGCGTCGGGTTCATTGTGAAAATAATTGCATGGGTATTGAGGAACATCAGGTAGAAGCCGTGATCGTCTAGTGGTAAGGACCCTACGTTGTGGCCGTAGTAACCCAGGTTCGAATCCTGGTCGCGGCATAGGAACTTACATTAATTTTATTAATAACTTGCGTCGGGTTCATTGTGAAAGTAATTGCATGGGTATTGAGGAACATCAGGTAGAAGCCGTGATCGTCTAGTGGTTAGGAACCTACGTTGTGGCCGTAGTAACCCAGGTTCGAATCCAGGTCGCGGCATAGGAACTTACATTAATTTTATTAAAATCTTGCGTCGGGTTCATTGTGAAAGTAATTGCATGGGTATTGAGGAACATCAGGCAGAAGCCGTGATCGTCTAGTGGTTAGGACCCTACGTTGTGGCCGTAGTAACCCAGGTTCGAATTCTGGTCGCGGCATAGGAACTTACATTAATTTTATTAATATCTTGCGTCGGGTTCATTGTGAAAGTAATTGCATGGGTATTGATGAACATCAGGTAGAAGCCGTGATCGTCTAGTGGTTAGGACCCTACGTTGTGGCCGTAGTAACCCAGGTTCGAATCCTGATCGCGGCATAGGAACTTACATTAATTTTATTAATATCTTGCGTCGGGTTCATTGTGAAAGTAATTGCATGGGTATTGAGGAACATCAGGTAGAAGCCGTGATCGTCTAGTGGTTAGGACCCTACGTTGTGGCCGTAGTAACCCAGGTTCGAATCCTGGTCGCGGCATAGGAACTTACATTAATTTTATTAATATCTTGCGTCGGGTTCATTGTGAAAGTAATTGCATGGGTATTGAGGAACATCCGGTAGAAGCCGTGATCGTCTAGTGGTTAGGACCCTACGTTGTGGCCGTAGTAACCCAGGTTCGAATCCTGATCGCGGCATAGGAACTTACATTAATTTTATTAATATCTTGCGTCGGGTTCATTGTGAAAGTAATTGCATGGGTATTGAGGAACATCAGGCAGAAGCCTTGTTCGTCTAGTGGTTAGGACCCTACGTTGTGGCCGTAGTAACCCAGGTTCGAATCCTGGTCGCGGCATAGGAACTTACATTAATTTTATTAATATCTTGCGTTGGGTTCATTGTGAAAGTAAATGCATGGGTATTGAGGAACATCAGGTAGAAGCCGTGATCGTCTAGTGGTTAGGACCCTACGTTGTGGCCGTAGTAACCCAGGTTCGAATCCTGGTCGCGGCATAGGAACTTACATTAATTTTATTAAAATCTTGCGTCGGGTTCATTGTGAAAGTAATTGCATGGGTATTGAGGAACATCAGGTAGAAGCCGTGATCGTCTAGTGGTTAGGACCCTACGTTGTGGCCGTAGTAACCCAGGTTCGAATCCTGGTCGCGGCATAGGAACTTACATTAATTTTATTAATATCTTGCGTCGGGTTCATTGTGAAAGTAATTGCATGGGTATTGAGGAACATCCGGTAGAAGCCGTGATCGTCTAGTGGTTAGGACCCTACGTTGTGGCCGTAGTAACCCAGGTTCGAATCCTGGTCGCGGCATAGGAACTTACATTAATTTTATTAATATCTTGCTTCGGGTTCATTGTGAAAGTAATAGCATGGGTATTGAGGTACATCAGGTAGAAGCCGTGATCGTCTAGTGGTTAGGACCCTACGTTGTGGCCGTAGTAACCCAGGTTCGAATCCTTGTCGCGCATAGGAACATACATTCTTTTAATTAATATCTTATGTCGGATACATTGTGAAAGTAATTGCATGTGTATTGAGGAACATCAGGTAGAAGCCGTGATCGTCTAGTGGTTAGGACCCTACGTTGTGGCCGTAGTAACCCAGGTTCGAATTCTGGTCGCGGCATAGGAACTTACATTAATTTTATTAATATCTTGCGTCGGGTTCATTGTGAAAGTAATAGCATGGGTATTGAGGAACATCAGGTAGAAGCCGTGATCGTCTAGTAGTTAGGACCCTACGTTGTGGCCGTAGTAACCCAGGTTCGAATCCTGGTCGCGCATAGGAACATACATTCTTTTAATTAATATCTTATGTCGGATACATTGTGAAAGTAATTGCATGTGTATTGAGGAACATCAGGTAGAAGCCGTGATCGTCTAGTGGTTAGGACCCTACGTTGTGGCCGTAGTAACCCAGGTTCGAATTCTGGTCGCGGCAAAGGAACTTACATTAATTTTATTAATATCTTGCGTCAGGTTCATTGTGAAAGTAATAGCATGGGTATTGAGGAACATCAGGTAGAAGCCGTGATCGTCTAGTGGTTAGGACCCTACGTTGTGGCCGTAGTAACCCAGGTTCGAATTCTGGTCGCGGCATAGGAACTTACATTAATTTTATTAATATCTTGCGTCAGGTTCATTGTGAAAGTAATAGCATGGGTATTGAGGAACATCAGGTAGAAGCCGTGATCGTCTAGTGGTTAGGACCCTACGTTGTGGCCGTAGTAACCCAGGTTCGAATTCTGGTCGCGGCATAGGAACTTACATTAATTTTATTAATATCTTGCGTCGGGTTCATTGTGAAAGTAATAGCATGGGTATTGAAGAACATCAGGTAGAAGCCGTGATCGTCTAGTGGTTAGGATCCTAATATTTGGTCCGATAAACTTAAATAAATAATTATACTTATTGTGTATAATTTTATATATATATATATATATATATATATATATATATATATATATATATATATACATATGACGCAGGCCAATTATAAATTCAGTGTAACGTCTAGTCAGTTTCAAAATGATTTGGCAAATTGGGATGATGCATTCTTTTGCCATGCACGGTGTCCCTGAAAATCTTTAATGAAGGTACCGACAAGGTTTTTTTTTTTCTCTTTTAATTGATAACCTCATCATTCAAGAGTAAGAAGAGAATAAAATGAAAATAATCCGTACGACACTTTTTTCGAAATGTCATTTTGTCTATTTTTCGATTTCATAATTTTAAGAAATTTTTATATAAATTATTAATATGAACAATTATAATACTTTAGTAACATGAACTCTTTTATAATTTAAAAACATAATATAGATATTATTTGTAAATTTCTTTAATATCTCAAAACAAGCAATTAGTGCATATTATAAAATTCAAAATTATAATATTTAATATATTTTCATGGCCTTTGGCTTACCAATATGAAAAAATCTTGTTGACAAAATATCTCAGAATTATTTGTAGAATTTTTGAGAGTTATAATTTTTTTCATAAAGGCAGTATTAAGGGAGCCTTCAAATTTTGGACCCCTATAACTCGGGAAATATACGGGCGATCGGATTTATACTGCGAGGGGATTCAAATGGGACTTTTTGTAAATGACTATTTTGATCCGAGATTGCTTCTGTACTTCGTCACAGACAGACACACAGACGTCATTCCGAAAATAGTCACATTCGATTCAGCGAGAGTCAAAACGTGAATATTCGTTGAAATCTAAAATTCGAAATATTTCGTGATTACAATACTGATTTATTACATCGTATAAGAAAGTATAAAAGCAAACTAGCAAGCATACCGTACCTACTTGATTTAACAACCTATTATTTAACAAAATTAGTAAGAAATTGTAAGAAACATGTTAGGAAATGCGATTTGGTGTAATATAATATATGCTATAATATAGTATTCAAATATTATTAACCAATTGGTTCCTTTTCTTCTGGTGTATTGTTCTTATTTAACGGTCGTCTATTTTTTTGTACATTATAATTTTTATGATGCGCTTGTGCTTCTTCACGGGTTGTTCTACTTTTAATTTTCGGACGTAAATCGGGAATTATAACTTCGTTTTTTTGTTCTGCTGCGCGCATGCGTTGTTTAGATTTTAACAAAGCTTCTTGTAAACTTGTATGACTCACAGTTTTTAGCTCGCCGTACGTAGTACCGAAGAGGCTAAAGCATTCGGTCGTGTGTCTGTAGCATTCTCGGATCAAAAAATTTCATAAAGAACAAGCTTAGGTACGACGCACCTATGCGTCCAGCTCGCCTTATAAGTAATATATGCGATGCGAGCAGTTTTTAATAATTATGGCCTTTTGGTTAACTAATTGAAAAAATGTTATAGATTTAAAAAGTCTTACATTTAATTTAAGATTATATTAAAAAAAAAAAAAAAATTTTTCAAATTTTGAAATTCAAAATTATAATATTTAATAATTTTTTTCGGGCTTTGGGTTAACAAAATGAAAAAATCTTGTAAACAAAAAATATCTTAGAATTTTTAGTAGAATTTTTAAGTGTTTCAATTATTTTTATATAGGCAGTATTAAGGGGGGCTCCAAATTTTGGGGCCCTATAACTCGGGAAGTATACGGGCGATTGGATTTAAACTGCGAACGGATTCAAATGGGATGCCAAATAATATGTGTACCAAATTTGGAGTGAATCGCTCCGGTACCTTCAGAGGAGTAGAGGGCACAAATTTGGTCTTACGAGCGAGCGACGACTAACATCCAAGTATATAAGTTATATACATTTTCGGAATCAAGGCGACGAGACGAACACTTTTTCTTAATGAAATTTTTTGATCCGAGAATGCTACAGACACACGACCGAATGCTTTAGCCTCTTCGGTACTACGTACGGCGAGCTAAAAATCAATTGCAACTATTATTTAGAGAATGATACAGTTTAGAAGAAATTTTTTGAAATAAAACTTGTTTAAAATTAGAATATCTTGAATAGTTAGAAAATGACACGAGTAAACGAGCACTTCCGGTTGAAATATTCTTTTCAAAATAGGACATTTTCTATTCTGAGGTACAAAAATCTTAAATTCAATACATCATATTTTACGTTGAACAGTATAGGCTGTAGCGTGTAGCTCGTTCACACACACACACATACAAACAGACACAGTCAAATTCAGGTATCCTCAAAATGGATATTTCCATTAAAATCTCGAGGTTGATTTTTATGGTGATCCCTATACTTACTTATTACTCCGTAAAAGAAAGTAATACACTATTAATAATTCATATATACATTATACAAATAATATGCTTAGGTAGATTGAACAAATTATAAAAATACTTTGAAGCCACAATGATTTTAAACAAACAGAATTATTACAAGTACAAAACATTTTCTTAAAAACTTTTCTAAGTCTCACAACGCTAAACGAAAAAAATATTCCATATAAAAATGATTTAAATCAAATAAAACCATTTTCACAAGACGAAAGCAAAAATATTCAAAGTTCAAAAGATTTAAATAAAACAAAACTATTCAAACAAAAAAATTCCGTAAACGTTTCAAACAAAAACTTCCAAAACGTTTAAACCATAAATTCACATAAGTACACAAACCACATTTAATTCACCCACACACACGCACGAACCATCGAACGACTTTTCTGCGTTTTTTATAGCTAAACTCAACCAGAAAATATACTGATTTCACCCCTCACATCATAGTCTTGTAATGACGCGTTCAAACCGTGCATACATATTAAAATATAAAATAAACCAAGGACTGGTTTCTTACAAATACTATTAGTAAACAAAGCGATACTCTACTCGTAAAACGGTCATCTATCTGTGAAATTCAGAACCAAATTCGTTAGTTCCTTGTTATGCTACTGGACAGAGAGGCGCTACTATGCAGCTATGTAAATTCGATGCATTTTAAAACGCTGAAAAATTCACCAGATCAGAAATTACCTGTTTTTACTCGAAAATAAAGAAATTCTGCTGAATATTGTATATGAAGGAATTACGGACACATTGTTACACTTTTGGTCAAAGTTATATTCTTAATTACATAAAACTACTCAAAATCTATCATGATTAAACAAACCTCGATTACGCAAAAAAAAACCGACTCACCCTTATAAAAACAAGTCTTAAGTTTGAAGTCTCATAATTTTACGTTGGACAGTTTCGGCTCTAGAGCGTTCACATACGCACACACACAGACACACAGACGTCACTCCGAAAATAGTCACATTCGATTCAGGGAAGCTCAAAACATGTATATCCGTTGAAATCTCGAGTTCGATTTTTTTGGTGTTCCCTATACTTACTTATTACTCTGTAAAAGAAAGTAAAAATATCAGTAAATTCGTAATTGCATAAATAATGCCTGGTAAAATATTAATTTTTTTGATCGTACAGTTTCGAAGATAAAAAATAAAAACTATAAAAAATGACCTATTTTTGGGATTTTTATTTTTTATCTTCGAAACTGTGCGATCAAAAAAATAAACATATTTACCAGGCCTTATTTATGCAATTACAAATTCACTGATATTTTTTACCAGGCCTTATTTATGCAATTACAAAATCACTGATATTTTTTACTTTCTACTACAGAGTAATAAGTAAGTACACCTATCCCCCGATTTACACGGTAGATACGTCTCTGAGAAAAATGTGTAAATCGAAAATTAAAAATTTTCAAGTCAAAACCGTGTAAATCGAAAAGCTTGCAGAAAATGCATAATTTTGCTATTTAACAGTTGTGATTTATTTCAATATTTTTAGGTGTACACAGAAATAAAATTAAAATGCATTGACAGGTTAAAATATGTAATATATTACAGAAACACTGTTTTTACTTTCTTTTACAGAGTAATAAGTAAGTATTGTAATCATGAAAAATTTCGAACTTGAGATTTCAACGGATATACATGTTTTGACCTTCCCTGAATCGAATGTGACTATTTTCGGGATGACGTCTGTGTGTCTTCAAACTTAAGACTTGTATATGCCCTAGATGTGCACCTCCTATTTTTAAAAAATAATATTCAAACCGGAAGTGCATGTTTGCTCTATACATTTTTTGTTTTATCTCCAATATCACTAGAACGGCTACACTTACGGCAAATATAGTCATGTTTATAATGAAAGATATTAATATTTCGCACAACTTTTGTTTGAAACATTTCTTCAAAAAATGTGCCAGTTGCGAGAAAAATGCTACGAAACATTATAAATATGTTGTTTACGTTGCCATGGATTCGCATGTACCTTATAAAATCGGATCTTCTGCTTTTTTGACAGGAAAACAAAAGACTCTATTAGATAAATGACATTTCAGAATATTTCTGTAGAGAATTGGTTAGTTTGACAGCAGGTTTTGGAAATATTTATATTTATATATAAATACATATATATATATATACATATATCTATATATACATATATCTATATCTAGTGAAAACTGCGTAAAAGAAAGTTGAGTGCAGGCCAATAGTGTTTCTGTAATATATTACATATTTTAACCTGTCAATGCATTTTAATTTTATTTCTGTGTACACCTAAAAATATTGAAATAAATCACAACTGTTAAATAGCAAAATTATGCATTTTCTGCAAGCTTTTCGATTTACACGGTTTTGACTTGAAAATTTTTAATTTTCGATTTACACATTTTTCTCAGAGACGTATCTACCGTGTAAATCGGGGGATAGGTGTACTTACTTATTACTCTGTAAAAGAAAGTAAAAAATATCAGTGATTTTGTAATTGCATAAATAAGGCCTGGTAAAAAATATCAGTGAATTTGTAATTGCATAAATAAGGCCTGGTAAATATGTTTATTTTTTTGATCGCACAGTTTCGAAGATAAAAAATAACAAGCTTAGGTACAACGCACCTATGCGTCCAGCTCGCCTTATAAGTAATATATGCGATGCGAGCAGTTTTTAATAATTTTGGCCTTTTCGTTAACTAATTGAAAAAATGTTATAGATATAAAAAGTCTTACATTTAATTTAAGATTAAATTAAAAAAAAAAAATTCAAATTTTGAAATTCAAAATTATAATATTTAATAATTTTTTTCGGGCTTTGGGTTAACAAAATGAAAAAATCTTGTAAACAAAAAATATCTTAGAATTTTTAGTAGAATTTTTAAGTGTTTCAATTATTTTTATAAGGGCAGTATTAAGGGGGGGTCCAAATTTTGGGGCCCTATAACTCGGGAAGTATACGGGCGATTGGATTTAAACTGCGAACGGATTCAAATGGGATGCCAAATAATATGTGTACCAAATTTGGAGTGAATCGCTCCGGTACCTTCAGAGGAGTAGAGGGCACAAATTTGGTCTTACGAGCGAGCGACGACTAACATCCAAGTATATAAGTTATATACATTTTCGGAATCAAGGCGACGAGACGAACACTTTTTCTTAATGAAATTTTTTGATCCGAGAATGCTACAGACACACGACCGAATGCTTTAGCCTCTTCGGTACTACGTACGGCGAGCTAAAAAGTGTTCGTCTCGTCGCCCTGATTCCGAAAATGTATATAACTTATATACTTGGATGTTAGTCGTCGCTCGGTATCTCGTAAGACCAAATTTGTGCCCTCTACTCCTCTGAAGGTACCGGAGCGATTCACTCCAAATTTGGTACACATATTATTTGGCATCCCATTTGAATCCGCTCGCATTTTAAATCCAATCACCCGTATACTTCCCGAGTTATAGGGCCCCAAAATTTGGAGCCCCCCTTAATACTGCCCTTATAAAAATAATTGAAACACTTAAAAATTTTACTAAAAATTCTAAGATATTTTATATCTACAAGATTTTTTCATTTTGTTAATCCAAAGCCCGAAAAAAATTATTCAATATTATAATTTTGAATTTTTAAAGTATGAACTCAATTTTTTTTTTATCAATACAATCTAAAATTAAATGTAAGACTTTTTACACCTATAACATATTTTCAAATTGTTAACCAAAAGGCCATAATAATTAAAAACCACTGCTCGCAACGCATATTTTACCTAAGGGCGAGCTCTACGCGTTGGTGCGTTTTACGCGTACCAAATCTTGTTTCTAACTGTGTTTCACCACTTTGTTCAGAAGATGTAATAATTTCATTGTCTTTTATTGAATCTGTACTTGAATCCATTTTTGAGAAACTTGAATTGGAGTATTGAGTTTTGTCACTGGTGGAGTCTAATTCGGGAATGTTTGAATTGGAATTCAATCTTTCTGCTAATTCATAAAAAATTTCGGGAATATTGTGCTTTTTTGGCGAAACACTTTCAAAGCTCTGGTCAAATCTTGGATAAAAACTTTTCGGATCTAATACACTTTGTTGGAAAACATGCCGTGATTTCGATACATTTTCTTTAATATTTTGTTCCATACTTTACGTTTGTTCTAATTCATGAAATCAATAATCACAAATCGGATTTATGAGCATTTTGTTCGTTTCTTGTATGTTTTAAATCATGAACTAATTCGGAAATTATTGTATGTTTTTGAATGTTTTGTTCGTGATTTGAATTAAAATATTGTTTTTGGTCCTGATTGAATTCAGAATTAGTTAGAATTACATTTTCTACGTGTTTTGAATTAAAACATTGAAACGAATGAAATGATTCCGGAAAATTTTTATTAGGAGATGGGAAATTCTGGATACATTGGTCGTGTATTAAATTAAAACGCTGTGTTTGTTCAATTTCATCAATAAATTCGGCAATTTTTCGACGGTTATCTAATTTGTGAACATATTCTTTTGGATATTTTGAAATATTTTGAATAGTCTGTTTTATAATTAAATTTTGTGTTTGTTCAGATTCATGAACGAATTCGGAAACAGAACTCTTCGATGGAAATGGTTCAACGTTTTGGGAATGTTTAAAATTAAAAGATGTTTCTTCAAATTTTGCAGAATGATCAGGAATATTTTGATTTTTTGATGGAACATTACGCGGTGCATGCACAAGTCTTGGTATTTTGTGATGGACTACTTGGAGGTTGTTCAATTTTTGAGAAACTTTGCTGTCCATCAGATACTTCATCACTCTCTTGGACAATATTACTAGCACTTATTTGTCGATTGTGACCTATATTCTTCATATTTCTCTAATCGATGAATATTGATTTCGTAATCAACTTTTGCACTCGTATCTGATGGGTTTAAAGTAAACTCATGCGTGGATTTCTCCAGAAAAGCAATAATATCTCGTTCTTTCGTTTCGGAGATGTACGCAGATAAATCGCGATTACTGACACTAGCAGAAATTGCACCATTTACGTGATTGCTAATGTGTGCGTCAACTAATTCAAGAAAAAACACTTCAAACCAACAATTTTGATCCAATTTTATGTATAATTTATTCAAATACTCATATATACTAGACTAGAGTAACATCTTAGTTTATTTATATTTGTTAATTGTACAAATGATGCATGTGCATTCTCAGACTAGAACATGAATGTTTGAGTTGCAATCATAAGTTGGTGATATACCTGCTCTTTGATCCGATGTAAATATTCTATTATTTTCTCACATTCTACACTTATATTATTATGAATTGTGTACAATTCTTTATTTCGCCCGTTCGAATTCATCTCAAGATTTCACAAGATAACTGACTCATGAGTCACGTACACACGCACACGACAATGTCGGTAAAGTTATCCACAGCTTTCTACAGCATACAATTTTTGTTGCCAACATAAAAAACTAAAAATCCCCTAGATTTTTGTTTCGCTTAATACGTGGTATTAAGACCTCAATTGTGTTTCATTTTGTGTAGAATATCAATAATTAGCTATATATAATCAAATACTGTAGAAATATGTTCAGGAATTATGAATTATCATTAAAAACCCCCTTCTCATAGGAACAAACAGCACGTCGTCCGAGGTTTCCCTGATTTAAAAAAAATCTAAATGTCTAAGAAACAAGGGAGAACTGTTTTTGTAATCTACACACTGACACCTTTCAGAAAATGTATAAAACATATAAATTCACTTAGTGCACGTATTAAACAAGATTTGGTAAGCGTAAAACGCACCAACGCGTAGAGTAAGATATGCATTGCGAGCAGTGGCTTTTAATTATTATGGCCTTTTGGTTAACAATTTGAAAAGATGTTATAGATATAAAAAGTTTTACAATTTTTTGTAGATTATATTGATACAAAAATATATAAAGCAATCGGTCGTGTGTCTGTAGCATTCTCGGATTAAAAAATATCTGAAGACAACAAGGGTTTGTCTCGTCGCCCTGAATCCAAAAATATATATAACTGGATGTTAGTCGTCGCTCGTAAGACCAAATTTGTAACTCCTCTGAAGGTACCGGAGCGATTCACACCAAATTTGCTACACATATTATTTACTATCCCATTTGTATCCACTTGCAGTTTAAATTCAATCGCCCGTATACTTTCCGAGTGATAGGCCCCCAAAATTTAGAGCCCCCCTTAATACTGCCCTTATAAAAATAATTTAAACACCCAACAATTTTACTAATAATTCTAAGATATTTTATGCCTACATGATTTTTTCATATTGTTAACTCAAAGGCCATAAAAAAATATTATAATTTTGAATTTTGTTAACCAAAAGGCTCGCATCGTATATATTACACTTAAAAGGCGAACTGAACGCATTGATGCGTTGTACGCGTACCAAATCTTATTTATATAAAAATAAATTGAATTAGAAAATGAGATGGTATGCTTAAAATTTATATAATTATCTTTTTAAGTCGAATTTTGCAAAACACTTTTAAGAATATATTCTAGACATATTAAGACAAAAAAAAATCGATTCTTTTTCTTTTCACAATGTGAATACCCCCTTAATAAACCGAATATATTTTATGCAAAGTTAAACTCATTTAAGATTTAAGAAACGTGGCAAACTTGTTAAAATATCGACATAACTTTGACAGTATAGTTATCTTTTGTCGAGTTTTTGTTATACATAAAAAACAAATTGCATATTTTAAAATTAATAATTATTATATTCAAAGATGTCTTTATGGACCTTGGGTTCACAATATGAAGAAATATCTTTATCTTTACGTCGGACGTTCTTATGTGAACATGTAACTGATGGTTACTGTTCACGAGTTCGCCTTTTTGAATGTGATGTGGATTAAGGAAATAAAATACACAAATAAAATATAATTTAATTAACAAAACATTCATTAAATTCAGATAAAATATACATTAATAATCACAGAGTTATATTTAATAAAAGTTAAACAATACGAATAAAAAGTTTAGGTAAATTGAACAAATTATAAAAATACTTTGAAGCCACAATGATTTAAAACAAACAGAATTATTCCATGTACAAAATATTTACTTAAAAATTATTCAAACTCTCAGAACGCTAATCGCAAATATATTCAATATAAAAATTATTTAAAGCAAATAAAACTAAAACATTTACTGATAAACTACAACAAAAAATTATGTAATTCTAGTTTTAGTTAATTTACTTGGGTTTTTTTTACTATATTTCTGCGTATAATTATATGATTTATAATTGTAACTTTACATGGACTTGTAAATTTATATCCATTATTTACATAGTGTTGCTGTCTTTTAAAAATCGTATTTAACAAAATGTTTATTATAATATGAATTGAATATTCAAAATCAATATTTGGAATGTAGTATTTGGAAAAAAAAAGAAGTGATTTTTATGAAACCTGTTAGTTGCATCAATCAGTATTTGAATAATAGTGATTGATGCTTAAGCCCTGCCACCTCGACAAGGTCGGTTCCACGTCGGCAGGGACCCGCCTCCCCCCTGAAATTCGTCACTTTAGTAAGAGTTGCAATCGCGAGTACTCGCCGCAGACTTGGACTTAACTATCGCGCGAGCCCCACCGAACAGACAGAGCCCCTGCTTCTTCTGATCTAGTCGACACGACACGCCTCAACGACGCTAACCCATTTAAGGATACGCACGGCGATCAAACTTAAAGTTCGTTTTACCAAGGACTTACAGGACTTGGATCAGTACAGGTAGCGCTGCCGGGCCGCCAACTGGTGAACGAGTACCTTTGATTGCAACGTTACTACATTGCGAATTATATATTATTCGTCGCTCGTTGGGTGCCCACTATTACATTTAATTCCATTTATTCAACACTTAAGTAAGAGTTTGTTTCTTCCAACCGCGGAATAGCCAAATTCTGTGGTCTTTTTGCGCGCGACGATATGATTTTATACTCCAGCAGGAGATCACACGGGGCCACTGAATATTTTGAGTACCTTTGGTTTGCAAACAGTTACATAAGTGTGAATACCCCTTAAAGTTCAAACATTTGGTGCACCATACACAGCTGTAAAATAATTATACAAATTAATACAAATTAAATTAAATAAAATTAAATACTCGTAGGGCCCTACTGTAGACCTGAAAACATAATTTAATAATTAGAAGTTGGGGAAATAAGTGGCCTGAAAACCGCAATCATTCCCATTTATATCACACACAGCATACCACACACAGCATACCACACACAGCATACCATACAAAGCATACCATACACAGCATACCACACACAGCATACCACACATAGCATACAAAACAGAACGGACACATTATATAGGAATACAATAGGTTAACAATTAGCGCTTTTAAATCGTCGATTTTACCTCGATATCGATATCGTAAATAATACCTCGACTGGAACTGGAACTGGAACTGGAACTGGAACTGGAACACGTCCGATTGCTTCCCTCGATGTTTTAATACTGTTTATAAATGTTCATTATAACTATAGGACTGGTTCAATTTATAAAAATCAAGTTTTTCGACATAAACACACACACACACACACATACACACATTCAATAATTATGTGATTCTGACATTCTGTTAATGAAACTAGTCATTATAATGTTTCTACATAATAGTTACGTATTCACGATTTTAAATATTTATGGCGATTTGAGACATTGACAAGTACAGAAGAGCTGTGGTATTCGGTACGTACAATGCACCAATGCGTCCAGCTCGCCCTTAGGTAAGATACGCAATGCGAGCAGTAGAAGGGAGCTTCTACTTCACGCTTGGCATTAAAATTAAAAAATAATTGTTTTTAATTATTATGAACTATGGGTTCACAATTTGAAAGAAACAAGTAGCGAGCATAATAATAAACTGTAAAGCCATCTATTGATGACTAGATAACTGCTCGCATCGCATTACTTATAAGGCGAGCTGAACGCATAGGTGCGTTGTTTAATAAATGAGTCTCTTTAAATATTTGCAATTCCGGGGAGCGAACGTTAACTATATACTGGTTGTGGTTAGATATTAAATTCTTTATATTACGAATATATTTCATATTTACGAAACATTTTGCGTATAATGTTCTCATATTGCAAACAATAAATAATTTAAAAAAAAACAAGATTTGGTACGCGTAAAACGCACCAACGCGCAGAGCTCGCCCTTAGGTAAAATATGCGTTGCGAGCAGTGCTTTTTAATTATTATGGCCTTTTGGTTAACAATTTGAAAATATGTTATAGAAATAAAAAGTCGCACATTTAATTTTAGATTTAATTGATAAAAAAAAATTAGTTAATATTTTAAAATTCAAAATTATATTTAATTTTTTTTTTCGGGCTTTGGATTAACAAAATTAAAAAATCTTGTGTTCATAAAATATTTTTAGTAGAATTTTTAAGTGTATTAGTTATTTTTATAAGGGCAGTATTAAGGGGGGCTCTACATTTTGGGGCCCTATAACTCGGTAAGTATACGGGCGATTGGATTTATACTGCCAACGGATTCAAATGGGATGCCAAATAATATGTGTACCAAATTTGGTCTGAATCGCTCCGGTACCTTCAGAGTAGAGAGCACAAAATTTGGTCTTATTTTCAATCACTGATGTTTAAATAAATAAACCTATTTATAAACACTGAATTTTGTAAAAATAAGAACATTAATGACAATTATTATTGCTTGATTCAACCAATAGCCAGTTGTTTATAAATATTCTACTCTTCCAAAATCTTAGGCCAACACCCTTTACTTAAAATTTGGTTACTTACAAACCTACAAATAATTATACGATCTTTTTGGCGATAAAGCAAGTGACCAATATGTATTGCACACACACAGCTATAATGCACCGTCGGCTCCAGTGGTGGCGTGGCGCAGCGGCTCTTTTGACTTTGTGACTGCACGTATAATATTTTCGACCCCGCAATGAGGTACAAGTGTTGCGCGGCTCGTTTGATCCTAAAAAGGATGGTTCTTCGAATTACAAAAATTAATTATGCCGGTGGTGGCGGAGGCGGAGGCGGCAGCATGCCTTTGCTGCACACGGGCAAAAAGGTGGGAAGTATATAGGACATAGTTGTATATAAAAAGGAGCAAAATTTAGCTTTGCATCATTCAAGTTTTGAACAGGCGCACGCTCTGTCTCTCCGTACTCGTATAATCATCACCATCATCATGGACGTCATGAACAAGGTATGCCAACGTGATACGTTCAAGCCGACGCGAAAAATTTCACAGTTGCTTGTCGATCAGCCGTACCTAATTACCGAGGCCATAAAGCTAGGCACAAAATTTGGTGACATAGTTGTTTGTGATTGCGAAAACAATAAATGCAACGCCAAACAATGCCATTGTGTTTCATAGACCTTGCACCGACCCCTCGGATCAAAACCCAGTCAACATTGTAAAATTTGTACAAGTACTACCTAGGAGTGCAGAGGCCCAGATGGCAGCGGTTGCAGCTGATGCAATAGGTAGCGACGATGCTAAGGTTGCTTTTAATTATATAATAAGAAATTGCTTATTACCTACAAATAGCCATCATTTCCCCCACACATACACGCATATACAAACATATACATACATTTCCATAGTTATACATACAAATACATACAATAACATACATTTACTTACAAATACATATATAAACATACATATACATACATATACATACATATACATACATATGCATACATATGCATACATATGCATACATATTCATACATAAACATACATGTACATACATATACATACAAATACATACGAATACATGCATTTACATATAAATACATACATAAGCATACATATATACTTAAACATACATTTCCATACTTATACATACAAATACATTATTATACATATACAAAGAAATACACACATAAACATATATATATATATATATATATATATATATATATATATATATATATATATATATATATATATATATATATATATATATATATATATATACTTTTCCATACTTATAAATACATAAACAACGTCATATACATACATAAACATACATTAACATACTTACTTATACATACATTTACAAACACATACATACATATAAATACTTAGACATTCATTTAATACTTATACATACATTTTCATACATATACATACGTATATGCTTACAAATACATACATATTGCTACATAAACATACATATACGTATTTAAACATACATTTGCATACTTATACATACAAATACATACGTGAACATACATTTACATACATCATATCTTCGCGCGCAAAAAGACCACAGAATTTGGCTATTCCGCGGTTGGAAGAAACAAACTCTTACTTAAGTGTTGAATAAATGGAATTAAATGTAATAGTGGGCACCCAACGAGCGACGAATAATATATAATTCGCAATGTAGTAACGTTGCAATCAAAGGTACTCGTTCACCAGTTGGCGGCCCGGCAGCGCTACCTGTACTGATCCAAGTCCTGTAAGTCCTTGGTAAAACGAACTTTAAGTTTGATCGCCGTGCGTATCCTTAAATGGGTTAGCGTCGTTGAGGCGTGTCGTGTCGACTAGATCAGAAGAAGCAGGGGCTCTGTCTGTTCGGTGGGGCTCGCGCGATAGTTAAGTCCAAGTCTGCGGCGAGTACTCGCGATTGCAACTCTTACTAAAGTGACGAATTTCAGGGGGGAGGCGGGTCCCTGCCGACGTGGAACCGACCTTGTCGAGGTGGCAGGGCTTAAGCATCAATCACTATTATTCAAATACTGATTGATGCAACTAACAGGTTTCATAAAAATCACTTCTTTTTTTTTCCAAATACTACATTCCAAATATTGATTTTGAATATTCAATTCATATTATAATAAACATTTTGTTAAATACGATTTTTAAAAGACAGCAACACTATGTAAATAATGGATATAAATTTACAAGTCCATGTAAAGTTACAATTATAAATCATATAATTATACGCAGAAATATAGTAAAAAAAACCCAAGTAAATTAACTAAAACTAGAATTACATAATTTTTTGTTGTAGTTTATCAGTAAATGTTTTAGTTTTATTTGCTTTAAATAATTTTTATATTGAATATATTTGCGATTAGCGTTCTGAGAGTTTGAATAATTTTTAAGTAAATATTTTGTACATGGAATAATTCTGTTTGTTTTAAATCATTGTGGCTTCAAAGTATTTTTATAATTTGTTCAATTTACCTAAACTTTTTATTCGTATTGTTTAACTTTTATTAAATATAACTCTGTGATTATTAATGTATATTTTATCTGAATTTAATGAATGTTTTGTTAATTAAATTATATTTTATTTGTGTATTTTATTTCCTTAATCCACATCACATTCAAAAAGGCGAACTCGTGAACAGTAACCATCAGTTACATGTTCACATAAGAACGTCCGACGTAAAGATAAAGATATTTCTTCATATTGTGAACCCAAGGTCCATAAAGACATCTTTGAATATAATAATTATTAATTTTAAAATATGCAATTTGTTTTTTATGTATAACAAAAACTCGACAAAAGATAACTATACTGTCAAAGTTATGTCGATATTTTAACAAGTTTGCCACGTTTCTTAAATCTTAAATGAGTTTAACTTTGCATAAAATATATTCGGTTTATTAAGGGGGTATTCACATTGCGAAAAGAAAAAGAATCGATTTTTTTTTTGTCTTAATATGTCTAGAATATATTCTTAAAAGTGTTTTGCAAAATTCGACTTAAAAAAATAATTATATAAATTTTAAGCATACCATCTCATTTTTTAATTCAATTTATTTTTATATAATTAAGATTTGGTACGCGTACAACGCATCAATGCGTTCAGTTCGCCTTTTAAGTGTAATATATACGATGCGAGCCTTTTGGTTAACAAAATTCAAAATTATAATATTTTTTTATGGCCTTTGAGTTAACAATATGAAAAAATCATGTAGGCATAAAATATCTTAGAATTATTAGTAAAATTGTTGGGTGTTTAAATTATTTTTATAAGGGCAGTATTAAGGGGGGCTCTAAATTTTGGGGGCCTATCACTCGGAAAGTATACGGGCGATTGGATTTAAACTGCGAGTGGATACAAATGGGATAGTAAATAATATGTGTAGCAAATTTGGTGTGAATCGCTCCGGTACCTTCAGAGGAGTTACAAATTTGGTCTTACGAGCGACGACTAACATCCAGTTATATATATTTTTGGATTCAGGGCGACGAGACAAACCCTTGTTGTCTTCAGATATTTTTTAATCCGAGAATGCTACAGACACACGACCGATTGCTTTATATATTTTTGTATCAATATAATCTACAAAAAATTGTAAAACTTTTTATATCTATAACATCTTTTCAAATTGTTAACCAAAAGGCCATAATAATTAAAAGCCACTGCTCGCAATGCATATCTTACTCTACGCGTTGGTGCGTTTTACGCTTACCAAATCTTGTTTAATACGTGCACTAAGTGAATTTATATGTTTTATACATTTTCTGAAAGGTGTCAGTGTGTAGATTACAAAAACAGTTCTCCCTTATTTCTTAGACATTTAGATTTTTTGTAAATTGGGGAAATGTCTATAGTCGCAGGTGCACCATTTTGATTCTATGCAATGTACGTTGACTACACTCGCTCGATTTCTATGTATTATATCTTAAATGATAGCAAAAATTGCACTGATTAAGATGATGTATCACATTTGCATAAGGACTGTGTAGATCTTCATACAAATTAAGAAGATGTAGCAAATAGCCAATTCCATTTTAAAATATTATTTTTTTAATGCATGCACTAAGTAAATTCATATGTTTTATACATTTTCTGAAAGGTGTCAGTGTGTAGATTACAAAAACACTTCTCCCTTGTTTCTTAGACATTTAGATTTTTTGTAAATCAGGGAAACCTCGGACGACGTGCTGTTTGTTCCTATGAGACGGGGGTTTTTAATGATAATTCATAATTCCTGAACATATTTCTACAGTATTTGATTATATATAGCTAATTATTGATATTCTACACAAAATGAAACACAATTGAGGTCTTAATACCACGTAGTAAGCGAAACAAAAATCTAGGGGATTTTTAGTTTTTTATGTTGGCAACATAAATTGTATGCTGTAGAAAGCTATGGATAACATTACCGACATTATTTTCTTGTATAATGTGAGTGTCATGTCTCGTGTTGTGGGAACTTTCGTGAAGAAATAGAACAAAGTCTTTTGTTTTAGTGGCGTTGCATTTAATTATCTATGTATGTAATTTTGTAATATATTGTGACGGCTATTATTCCTTTACTAGGGTTACCCGTGGGCACAAAGTGCCCATATGGTATACAGGAGATAGGTCAGTTTTCACAGGTGGCGAATTTTCATGTAATTTAATAATAATTATGTACACGTTTTTCCTTCAGATAACTAACCTAAAAAAATTATTAAATATTAATCATTTGAAATATGTATTTTTGCCAGCCAGCCAGCCAGCCAGTCAGCCACTCACGGCTCCAAAATATATATATGGATTAAATTCTACTACACTCCGATTCGACTACACATCGTAAACTCTTATAGAATCTGTATTTCTACAATACAAAAAAAAATATATATTTGCTTCTTGATCGGTCATTTTAACACAAATGCATAACAGAGAATTACAATTAAATCACAATAAATTAAATTTGCAGGTTATATCGTCGTATACGTAAACGATATGAATGTCAGAGAGTAGCCTGAATTTAGCATCTAGTGTTAGGTTTTACCAACCTAACAACTTCAAATTAGAATAAATAAAACTTAAATTTATTAACTAACATTAATTATTTATATTTCTTATTGACGACACACAATATCAATATATTATTGCAACTGCCACTCTGTGTAAAGTACACAACACATTGAATACACTTCAAATCATCAAATTAATTGAAAAATTAGTTATCACAAAAACTTTTTTGACATTACATTCTGACGTTTGATTCAGACTGAACTTCAGAATCGAAGTGATTGTTTTATTTCAGTATAAACTATTTGATAATTTTTGTTATACAATTATTAACAGTAGCCATGGTGCAGTGGCCTTTCACCCTAGGGGTCGTGAGTTCGATCCTCGTTTATGCCAATTTGCATTTTTACAAAAAAAAAGCGTTCTACACACACTCACTCACTCACATACAAACAAACATTTCTGGCTTATTATATTAATGATGATATGATATTCAGTATAAACATACATTGTTGCATGAAATGATGGTGGAATAGGTGTAGTAAGTGTGTTATAAATTATGCACCGTTTTCAAGTGAACGCATATTTAGATATATTAATTTGATATAATAAATATACGATTACGGGTAATTTAGCTGAGGCTAATACGAAATAAGCTTGATGCTGAACCCATAGTTATATCATGATTTTATATATTGATTTTCTAATTGCAATTACTGAATTACAGTTGAATTTATATCATATAGTTAATAAACATTAACACATTATTCATATATTAATGCTGAAAATTAAATTTTAATAATGGTACATGAATTACGTTCATTAATATGTTACCATAACACTTTCTTCATGGACACCCATGTAGTTATGTACAAAATATCAAGCAATACATTTATTCAACAGTTAATTGGAAAGAAAATAGGTAAACAACTGTTCATTAGCATATTGGTTAATTGTCAATTTTAAATTTTGTTTCAGATACTATTTAATAATTGAATAAAGAACAAAATTTGAACGAACGTTTCTTGCTATCCTAATCGAAACAGTGGTTGGTACACGTTCGCGGTGACCGTTTTCGCTGCCGTTCGGTTGTACGACCGACACACAATCTCTCAAGTTCCAACCAACAATTCAAGTTAGTAACTGCTATTATTGAAAAGTTAAAATGGCTGATATTGCTGTAGCTGTAACTTCAAATGCGGAAACGCAACAGAGTACTTCGAAGAAAATTGCGACCAAAAAGGACAAAAAAATCGATCGTCCTAAAACCTCTCATCCAACTACTGCAGTCATGGTTAATAACGCTATTCAACATCTGAAGGAACGCGGTGGTTCATCGCTTCAAGCAATAAAGAAGTATATCTCAGTAACATACAAAGTTGAAGGCGAAAAATTTGCACCGTTCATTAAGAAATACTTGAAAGCTAGTGTTGCATCTGGGGCACTTGTGCAAACCAAAGGTAAGGGTGCATCTGGATCATTTAAACTAGCTTCAACTGCAGTGACAAAGAAATCGACCACAACAAACAACAAACCTAAAAAGGCAACCCCTAAACCATCTGTTGCAAAAGTTAAAACGCCTACTAAGACCACAACTGCAACAAAGAGAGTATCGACGACAAAGTTACGGAAACCACAAGTAGCCGCAGAAAAGAAAAAATCTACAACTGCCATTAAACAAAAGTCGCCGTCCAAGGCGAAGAAAACCGCAAAAGCTCCAACAAAAATGCCTAAATCACCCAAACCGAAGTCGACTAAACCAAAGACTACGAAAAGGAAAGCTTCGCCAAGGAAGAAGTAAATATTTCTAAGGGAAAAATATTCAATTCAGAAACGGCCCTTTTAAGGGCCACCATATTTTTGTAATGAAAGTAATTGTTGCATTTGCAGTAGGTTACAACTAGGTATACACATTTACAATAATATTGGATACTTATACTTTCAATGAATTTATAGAGATTTTAGTTATTTTCGACCTCGAATAAAAAAATAATCGAAATCAAATTTAATTTCGATCTTGCAGCTCGAAATTTTTATTTGAGCTCGATCTCGTTTATCTCGATTTATACCACCAATTTCAAATCACCTACCAAAAACTGCTACTAAAAATAGCATTTGTTAATAATAGTTATGTCACGAGACACGATTTATCGAGATTTTAGATAGTCTCGACCTCGAATAAAAAAATAATCGAGATCAAACTTAATTTCGAAGTTCGAAATTTTACGTAGGCTCGATCTCGTGAATCTTGATTTATAATACCATTCAAAATGCACCTACCAAAAACTGCCACCCTCAAAGATTATTTTATTCTTATACATACATTTATTAAACATGATCGGTAAAATATTGCAAATTATGTAATTTCTTTAAATAAATAAATTTGTGGCTCTGAAAAGAGCCGATTGTACTATAATAAAAGTGAAAAAAATTGTCCTTGTTTAAGCTCGTTCACCTCGGATGCGTCTAGCTAATTGTATGTCCTTCGGCATAATTGTAACACGCTTAGCATGGATAGCACACAAATTGGTATCTTCAAACAATCCTACCAAATATGCTTCGCTAGCCTCCTGAAGTGCCATCACTGCTGAACTTTGGAAACGTAAGTCGGTCTTAAAATCCTGTGCAATTTCTCTTACTAGCCGTTGGAAAGGTAATTTTCTAATGAGTAATTCAGTACTTTTCTGATAACGACGAATTTCACGAAGTGCTACAGTTCCAGGTCGATAACGATGTGGTTTTTTAACGCCACCAGTCGCTGGAGCACTCTTACGTGCAGCCTTAGTTGCAAGTTGTTTTCTAGGAGCCTTGCCTCCAGTGGATTTTCGCGCAGTTTGCTTAGTACGTGCCATAGTCAACAACAGCGACTTTATTCACTAACAACTGTAACTGTACAACGAACAGTTTACAATGAGTTAATTTTCGTTTGAGGCACGTATATTTATGGTTTTTATACCGTGAGCGATCTCCGTCGTCCCCTATTGGCTTATCCAGGAACGCCTATCAGCATTAGGTTTCTATAAAGTGACGTGGAGCAAGCCCAAAACCTCAAACGCAAACAGTAGTTGTTGCGCGTTGTTGATTTGTGAATTTGTTACATAACTTACAACAAATATGACTGGAAGAGGTAAGGGTGGAAAGGGTTTGGGTAAAGGTGGGGCTAAACGTCATCGTAAAGTATTACGTGATAACATCCAAGGTATTACCAAGCCTGCTATTCGTAGATTGGCAAGACGTGGTGGTGTGAAACGTATATCAGGTTTAATATACGAAGAAACTCGTGGAGTTTTGAAAGTTTTCCTAGAAAATGTTATCAGGGATGCCGTCACCTACACTGAACATGCCAAAAGAAAAACTGTTACGGCTATGGATGTAGTTTATGCATTGAAACGTCAAGGTCGTACATTGTATGGTTTTGGAGGCTAAATAATATGATACATTCGTATTAATAATCAATATGTAAAAATAGGCCCTTTTCAGGGCCACAATTTTTTTTATTAGAAAGGAATTTGCGCTTTTGTTTGTATTCTAAATAGTAAATAGATTATTTAGGTGTATATTATTATATAACACATCGTGCTGTTGGTTTAGTTGAAGGTAGGATAATTAAGTTTATATACTAGCAATAAAACCCGAACTTTCCAAACAGTAAATATAGGCAGGGGCAGGGGGCGGGCAGACGTAACGGTCAGCCCTATTGCGCAAGCTGGGGAGCACATTTTTACTACTTAGGTATATTATTTATAATAGATATTTCCAAAGCCCTATTTACTGAAATTTTACCTAAATTAGCCATGTAATGCTCGCTGTAACGGTCAACATCTGACAACTAATGGTGCTAGTGTAGAATAATAATACAAATTTCACTTAGACAACATCGTTTGTATAACTCGTTGGGTGAGATGGAGATAAACAATGTTAGGTACCTTAGTTGTACGGCTAATAGTAAAAACTCTCAAATTTTTAGAACACAATGTCGGACTAAGGTTAAATAAATTAAAAATGTACAGATTTATTTATTTTTGATTAAATTAAAAATACTACGCTTTCGATTTTCGGAGCGGTCAGTGGCAATAATTTGATTTATAGAAGATAGTGTTGGTCTATGGCAAAATAAATTAACAACACACACACACACATTTGTTTATTTTTGATCAAATGAACATTGCATAGCCTTCGAATTACGCACCAACCTTAAATTAGTATTATTTGAATTTTTGGGAATTTCTTTCTTATTTTTTTACACTACAAACTTTTGTTTGTTGATAATTTACTTAATTTTATAGGTAGAGCAGTTCCAGGTTTCATTCCCCTATCTACTAATCACTGTATTACGAGGGTTATAAAAGTAACAATGGTTATTATACGGTTGGGCTTGCCTGGGATGTACAGTCAGACCCACTGGTTCTCAAACGTTTTCGGTTACCGGCGCCCTTAATGTATCAAAAATTTTCCATGGCGCCCCTAGGCAAAACATTAGTCTAACTAACGCACTATGTATATAAATATATATATATATATATAATGATAATTTATTTGCAATAAACTATTATTTCTCTCATGAATGTATTTGTGGCTCTAAAAAGAGCCGATTTTTATTTTGTCCACAGGCAACAGACACACAAAAATTGTAAAATTACTTTGAACTTGTATATTTAGTAACAGCTTTGGTTCCTTCACTGACAGCGTGCTTTGCAAGTTCGCCAGGAAGTAACAGACGAACAGCAGTTTGAATTTCCCGACTCGTAATTGTAGAACGTTTGTTGTAGTGAGCAAGACGAGAAGCTTCGGCAGCAATTCGCTCAAAAATATCATTCACAAAACTATTCATAATACTCATAGCTTTACTTGAGATGCCAGTATCGGGATGAACTTGTTTCAACACTTTGTAAATGTACATTGCGTAGCTCTCCTTCCTGCGGCGTTTCTTTTTTTTGTCATCCTTGGAGATATTTTTTTGCGCTTTGCCAGCTTTTTTGGCTGCTTTACCACTCGCTTTTGGTGGCATGTTCTCAGGGTGAATGTACACAGACAACACAGACAATATAATAATACACAATGCAAACTATAACGACTGTCGTGAAATTTCAGCAGCCGAAATTTCTATATAAAAGCGTTAAAGCAGGTTCGTAAACTCCGCCCAAACACTCAAACTACAACGCTACAACACATTCACGCTAGAATACTTATCTGCTATTGGTTGCAACCAAGCACCCAAGCATCTGTTATATGAGAAGCCACGGCACGGCGCCTGTTATACTGCATAGCAATTAGTTTGTTTGAAATCATCGTTCGTTTACAATTTTTTAACAATGTCAGGTCGCGGTAAAGGTGGTAAGGTTAAGGGAAAGGCAAAGAGTCGTTCAAATCGTGCTGGATTACAGTTTCCTGTCGGACGTATTCATCGTTTGTTACGTAAAGGTAATTACGCTGAACGTGTAGGAGCTGGAGCGCCTGTTTACTTGGCAGCGGTCATGGAATATTTGGCTGCTGAAGTTCTTGAGCTTGCTGGTAACGCAGCCCGTGACAACAAGAAGACTAGAATTATTCCACGACATCTTCAGTTGGCCATCCGTAACGACGAAGAATTAAATAAACTGCTTTCCGGTGTAACAATTGCCCAAGGCGGTGTATTGCCTAATATCCAAGCTGTACTTTTACCCAAGAAGACAGAAAAATCTACTTAAAGTGGGGTTATTCTGTAAGATCACGAAACTTATTAATCGGTCCTTTTCAGGGCCACAAATTAATTACTGAAAGTTTTGAAGCATTTTTGCACAAATATTAATAACTAGGTTTTACTGAATTGACATATCGACTTTAATTTTAATTCACATGTTCCAATGAACTGTGTTATTATATCCATAGAATGAGGCTAAAAAATAAATAAAAAAATTAAAAAGTTTCTAACAAAGGCTATAGTTGGGTTTAATGGTAAAAGAATGCCCCCCCCAAACAGATTTCATAGAAAAACATATATGAAAGGTATTGCTATGGAACATTTTTCCCAAACCTCACTCACTATTACCATAGTTATAACATAAACTTCATTTTACAGTTTTTATTTTTTTAACATTATTATAATCGTTGTATAATTTTGAAAATATCTGAAGTGTTTGACAGATGTTCGTCGACAATTTTTGGCGGGAAATACAAACTTTAAACATAAAAAATGAAGGTTGTGTTAGAAAAAGAGCGACGGGACGGGCCAGAGTAGCGGCTACGTTGAGAACAAACATGGGAAAATTGTGTGCTCAGACACATCGTTGTTGTCATCGCCTTGTCATACCAATGCATCGCTGTTACTTGCTATCCTCTGCTGTCTGCTGCTAATTCAAGTAGACCAAACATCTAGCCGCTTCTGTTTATACATTTAAAGATTATCAAAAATTTGATGGGCGACTACTATATGCGATAAGCAAATACTATTGAATGCGTGCGTCATTCGTTCAAGCTATTCTACCGATATGCATTTGAGAATTCATTTTATTTATGCCAGATTCGACTTTAGCAGAAATATCAGGAGCGGCTCAAAGAAAATTATAATTAGAAAATAAAAAAGAAATGTTGACTCAACAACTAGATTTAAAAGTTACAACAACTGTTTTTATGTTTGTTTGTTAATGTAGAGAATGGAAGATTCATATAAATTGTGTATATGGACGACGTAAATGAATTAAGGGGGCATATACCTTTCTAACGCCTATTTTCATGAATTTTTCTTTTTTGGTACAAGGAAAAGGTTTAGACGAATGAAACTTTTTCGGAATAAATAGCTTTATATGAGTGAGAATTAATTGAATGAAAATGTTCACAACAATCGGAGTAAAACGGCACACGTATGAAAGGGGTAATGCAGAATAGAATTGGCAAAAAAAATTATTAATAATAATAATATTGAAATTTAAAATGTATGTAGTTGGGTGATTGCAACAATAAAACTAAAATTTTGTACTCTAACAATTGCTATCGCTTTTAGTATTGTATTTATTGCGATTGGGCTATTTAATTGTTATTATTTTAAATGAAAATCAGTAAAACGTGATGTTATGTATTTTATAAGTACATATGTAAAATCAAAGAATTTTACTCAATTTATTATATTTTCCTTGTGTTATGTTGTGCTGCAAATGGCTCAAACTTCCAGCTTTAATTTCTATCACTTGCACCTTGCACTGTATTTATAAAACTAAAATTTTCATTTAATTATTAGGTCGGTCGGTTGGTCGGTCGGTCGGTCGGTCCACCCCACAAATCGCTGCCGAAGCAATTTCAATTTGATCAAAAATAAACAAATTTAAGAATGTAATTGTTTTAGTCCGTCACGATATTCATAAAACTAAAATTTTCATTTAATTTTTATTACTCTGGCCCTGCTTTCAATTCTACCACTTACTGCCCCGAAATCGATGGGTTAACAATTTTAATTTGACCAAAAATATATAAGTTAGTGATTTAAATTTATTTATTTATTTAGTCCGGAACATTGTTCTAAATAATAATAATAATAATAATAATATTAGGATTTAATTTTTTTACTATAAAAAACAAAATTTTGATTCAATTTTTATTTGTCCGGCCCTGCTTTTGGGGCTGCTACTGACCGCCTCAAAAATCGAAGGCTTAGTCGGTCGATCAATTTGATCAAAAATGAACAATTTTTTGAGTTTAATTTATTTGCTGTAGTCTTAAAACTGTGTTCTTAAAATTTGAAAGGATTGACTATTAATCGTGAAACCATAGTAAAATGATTTATTTTCAACGAGTTATACGTTATACGATGAAGTTTATTTGAAATGTGAATTTTACCGTGTCACCCACACTAGCGCATCTAGTTGCCAGAGGCTGAACTTATCCCAAGTATAACATGGCTAATAAGAGCAAAATTCTAGTAGAAAACCAATTAGATAGTATCTTCAATAAACAATAAACAATAAGGAATTGGTGTAAAATTGACACTAGCGCATACACATTACAAAATTACCTAAATAGTGCAGTAATATTTATGTAGCTTTTAATTCAACATGTATCATAGTAATTTAGTGACTTTTTTCCCATTTGGCAATTTCAAAACTGAACATTTCAAACGTTTTTTGGTTACATTAGATTAGATTAGATTAGATTAGATTAGATGGGTAATTTAATTAATTTTAGAAATACTGTTTTTATTTGAAGAACTTATTTGCAAAACTGAGAAAGTTACTATTATAAGAGCAGTAAACCACAATATTCATTCAAACGCCGCCAATCAATACTTTTCGAACACAACCTTAAATAACCATAAATTCACATAAGTACACAATCCGCATTTAATTCACCCACACACCGACCGACCGACCGACTCAGCGACTCAGCGACTCAGCGACCCACTGGGTGAAAATATACTGATTTCACCCCTCACATCATAATTTTGTAATGAAGCGTTCAAACTGTGCTTGACTAGTTGAGGTTGAGTCTAGTTTTACACTGCAGACAGAATTGCACGAAATAACCAAATGCCACAGATATTTGACGCACACGCACACGTGCATCTAATTAGTCACTACTCGTAGCGTGAAAATATTTACACCGCTTTGTTGTTATCCTTCTTATTAAGGTATACATTCGCAGTTCAAGCATCGATCGATCGATCGTTACGTTACGTTACGTTGTTGGTAAATTATAACCTCAAAGGTAAATAATATAACACTGTAATAACTGTCTTCGCATTATCAAATAGTTGGCAGGTAGCATCTAGAACCCGATATAATTCGTAATGGAATTATATATATATATATATATTAAATATTACCTTCAAAGTCCTTTTGGTTATTGTAATAAATTTTAAGAATAATCAGAGCTTATGAATTTTCTATAAACATAAGTAAGTGTCAAATAAGAGTAAGAGTGTTTTACTCTGCCAAAATGACAAAAATGGCAAATGTTTTTATAAAAAATGTCTTTACAAATAGCAATCAATGTTCGCCGAAGTTACCTACCTACCCGAACTATGTACTTATCAATCAGTGAAGCAGTCAATAAATAAAGCAAGCGTACTTTCAAATGGGTATTGCATTGACAAAAATAAGTTGCTACGGTTGTCAATGCAATACCTAGTACATACATACATACATATCAATACGGCGTGGTTGCATCTCTAGTTCGCGGAAAATCCACTATTGGAGCGTTGTTTCCACTGTTTGCAAGCAAAATATGTTAGAAGTAGAGTAGAGGCTGCTTCTAGTAGCCAATGTATAATGTATAAACTATAATCTTATAATCTGCAATTGACGATAATATTATACAGGTTTCTATTTAAGAATTTTTTTTTGAAATGGCAGGAGATTTTGATCATTTTCTTTTTAAAATGATATCGGAAAAAGTTTCTAGAAAGAAAAGTTCCTCATAATGTGATGTGATGTGAGAAGGTAGGTGTAGGTAGGGCTTTTTATTTTATCAATTGTTATTAACAAATAAGTGTATCTTAAAATACTCCCCAGTAAACACACACAGTTAGATGCATACGATGTATGTATGTATGTACATACAATGTATGTAACGCCGTAATATCAATGGCGCATGCGATATACCAAGTAAGGCGCATGTGACGTATGTATGTACATATGTACATACATGCGCTACTGTATATATGTCAGAGGCCCACATGCAACATGCATGTCACTTTGTTTATAGCCATGCGACACAGCTGGCGAATTTTCATGTCATTTAATTATAATAATAATTTTGTACACGTTTTTCCTTCAGATAACTAACCTAAAAAAATTATTAAATATTAATCATTTGAAATATGTATTTTTGCCAGCCAGCCAGCCAGCCAGCCAGTCAGCCACTCACGGCTCCAAAATATATATATGGATTAAATTCTACTACACTCCGATTCGACTACACATCGTAAACTCTTATAGAATCTGTATTTCTACAATACAAAAAAAATATATATTTGCTTCTTGATCGGTCATTTTAACACAAATGCATAACAGAGAATTACAATTAAATCACAATAAATTAAATTTGCAGGTTATATCAATTAAATTTGCAGGTTATATCGTCGTATACGTAAACGATATGAATGTCAGAGAGTAGCCTGAATTTAGCATCTAGTGTTAGGTTTTACCAACCTAACAACTTCAAATTAGAATAAATAAAACTTAAATTTATTAACTAACATTAATTATTTATATTTCTTATTGACGACACACAATATCAATATATTATTGCAACTGCCACTCTGTGTAAAGTACACAACACATTGAATACACTTCAAATCATCAAATTAATTGAAAATTTATCACAAAAACTTTTTTGACATTTCATTCTGACGTTTGATTCAGACTGAACTTCAGAATCGAAGTGATTGTTTTATTTCAGTATAAACTATTTGATAATTTTTGTTATACAATTATTAACAGTCGCCATGGTGCAGTGGCGTTTCACCCTGGAGGTCGTGAGTTCGATCCTCGTTTATGCCAATTTGCATTTTTACAAAAAAAAAGCGTTCTACACACACTCACTCACTCACATACAAACAAACATTTCTGGGTTATTATATTAATGATGATATGATATTCAGTATAAACATACATTGTTGCATGAAATGATGGTGGAATAGGTGTAGTAAGTGTGTTATAAATTATGCACCGTTTTCAAGTGAACGCATATTTAGATATATTAATTTGATATAATAAATATACGATTACGGGTAATTTAGCTGAGGCTAATACGAAATAAGCTTGATGCTGAACCCATAGTTATATCATGATTTTATATATTGATTTTCTAATTGCAATTACTGAATTACAGTTGAATTTATATCATATAGTTAATAAACATTAACACATTATTCATATATTAATGCTGAAAATTAAATTTTAATAATGGTACATGAATTACGTTCATTAATATGTTACCATAACACTTTCTTCATGGACACCCATGTAGTTATGTACAAAATATCAAGCAATACATTTATTCAACAGTTAATTGGAAAGAAAATAGGTAAACAACTGTTCATTAGCATATTGGTTAATTGTCAATTTTAAATTTTGTTTCAGATACTATTTAATAATTGAATAAAGAACAAAATTTGAACGAACGTTTCTTGCTATCCTAATCGAAACAGTGGTTGGTACACGTTCGCGGTGACCGTTTTCGCTGCCGTTCGGTTGTACGACCGACACACAATCTCTCAAGTTCCAACCAACAATTCAAGTTAGTAACTGCTATTATTGAAAAGTTAAAATGGCTGATATTGCTGTAGCTGTAACTTCAAATGCGGAAACGCAACAGAGTACTTCGAAGAAAATTGCGACCAAAAAGGACAAAAAAATCGATCGTCCTAAAACCTCTCATCCAACTACTGCAGTCATGGTTAATAACGCTATTCAACATCTGAAGGAACGCGGTGGTTCATCGCTTCAAGCAATAAAGAAGTATATCTCAGTAACATACAAAGTTGAAGGCGAAAAATTTGCACCGTTCATTAAGAAATACTTGAAAGCTAGTGTTGCATCTGGGGCACTTGTGCAAACCAAAGGTAAGGGTGCATCTGGATCATTTAAACTAGCTTCAACTGCAGTGACAAAGAAATCGACCACAACAAACAACAAACCTAAAAAGGCAACCCCTAAACCATCTGTTGCAAAAGTTAAAACGCCTACTAAGACCACAACTGCAACAAAGAGAGTATCGACGACAAAGTTACGGAAACCACAAGTAGCCGCAGAAAAGAAAAAATCTACAACTGCCATTAAACAAAAGTCGCCGTCCAAGGCGAAGAAAACCGCAAAAGCTCCAACAAAAATGCCTAAATCACCCAAACCGAAGTCGACTAAACCAAAGACTACGAAAAGGAAAGCTTCGCCAAGGAAGAAGTAAATATTTCTAAGGGAAAAATATTCAATTCAGAAACGGCCCTTTTAAGGGCCACCATATTTTTGTAATGAAAGTAATTGTTGCATTTGCAGTAGGTTACAACTAGGTATACACATTTACAATAATATTGGATACTTATACTTTCAATGAATTTATAGAGATTTTAGTTATTTTCGACCTCGAATAAAAAAATAATCGAAATCAAATTTAATTTCGATCTTGCAGCTCGAAATTTTTATTTGAGCTCGATCTCGTTTATCTCGATTTATACCACCAATTTCAAATCACCTACCAAAAACTGCTACTAAAAATAGCATTTGTTAATAATAGTTATGTCACGAGACACGATTTATCGAGATTTTAGATAGTCTCGACCTCGAATAAAAAAATAATCGAGATCAAACTTAATTTCGAAGTTCGAAATTTTACGTAGGCTCGATCTCGTGAATCTTGATTTATAATACCATTCAAAATGCACCTACCAAAAACTGCCACCCTCAAAGATTATTTTATTCTTATACATACATTTATTAAACATGATCGGTAAAATATTACAAATTATGTAATTTCTTTAAATAAATAAATTTGTGGCTCTGAAAAGAGCCGATTGTACTATAATAAAAGTGAAAAAAATTGTCCTTGTTTAAGCTCGTTCACCTCGGATGCGTCTAGCTAATTGTATGTCCTTCGGCATAATTGTAACACGCTTAGCATGGATAGCACACAAATTGGTATCTTCAAACAATCCTACCAAATATGCTTCGCTAGCCTCCTGAAGTGCCATCACTGCTGAACTTTGGAAACGTAAGTCGGTCTTAAAATCCTGTGCAATTTCTCTTACTAGCCGTTGGAAAGGTAATTTTCTAATGAGTAATTCAGTACTTTTCTGATAACGACGAATTTCACGAAGTGCTACAGTTCCAGGTCGATAACGATGTGGTTTTTTAACGCCACCAGTCGCTGGAGCACTCTTACGTGCAGCCTTAGTTGCAAGTTGTTTTCTAGGAGCCTTGCCTCCAGTGGATTTTCGCGCAGTTTGCTTAGTACGTGCCATAGTCAACAACAGCGACTTTATTCACTAACAACTGTAACTGTACAACGAACAGTTTACAATGAGTTAATTTTCGTTTGAGGCACGTATATTTATGGTTTTTATACCGTGAGCGATCTCCGTCGTCCCCTATTGGCTTATCCAGGAACGCCTATCAGCATTAGGTTTCTATAAAGTGACGTGGAGCAAGCCCAAAACCTCAAACGCAAACAGTAGTTGTTGCGCGTTGTTGATTTGTGAATTTGTTACATAACTTACAACAAATATGACTGGAAGAGGTAAGGGTGGAAAGGGTTTGGGTAAAGGTGGGGCTAAACGTCATCGTAAAGTATTACGTGATAACATCCAAGGTATTACCAAGCCTGCTATTCGTAGATTGGCAAGACGTGGTGGTGTGAAACGTATATCAGGTTTAATATACGAAGAAACTCGTGGAGTTTTGAAAGTTTTCCTAGAAAATGTTATCAGGGATGCCGTCACCTACACTGAACATGCCAAAAGAAAAACTGTTACGGCTATGGATGTAGTTTATGCATTGAAACGTCAAGGTCGTACATTGTATGGTTTTGGAGGCTAAATAATATGATACATTCGTATTAATAATCAATATGTAAAAATAGGCCCTTTTCAGGGCCACAATTTTTTTTATTAGAAAGGAATTTGCGCTTTTGTTTGTATTCTAAATAGTAAATAGATTATTTAGGTGTATATTATTATATAACACATCGTGCTGTTGGTTTAGTTGAAGGTAGGATAATTAAGTTTATATACTAGCAATAAAACCCGAACTTTCCAAACAGTAAATATAGGCAGGGGCAGGGGGCGGGCAGACGTAACGGTCAGCCCTATTGCGCAAGCTGGGGAGCACATTTTTACTACTTAGGTATATTATTTATAATAGATATTTCCAAAGCCCTATTTACTGAAATTTTACCTAAATTAGCCATGTAATGCTCGCTGTAACGGTCAACATCTGACAACTAATGGTGCTAGTGTAGAATAATAATACAAATTTCACTTAGACAACATCGTTTGTATAACTCGTTGGGTGAGATGGAGATAAACAATGTTAGGTACCTTAGTTGTACGGCTAATAGTAAAAACTCTCAAATTTTTAGAACACAATGTCGGACTAAGGTTAAATAAATTAAAAATGTACAGATTTATTTATTTTTGATTAAATTAAAAATACTACGCTTTCGATTTTCGGAGCGGTCAGTGGCAATAATTTGATTTATAGAAGATAGTGTTGGTCTATGGCAAAATAAATTAACAACACACACACACACATTTGTTTATTTTTGATCAAATGAACATTGCATAGCCTTCGAATTACGCACCAACCTTAAATTAGTATTATTTGAATTTTTGGGAATTTCTTTCTTATTTTTTTACACTACAAACTTTTGTTTGTTGATAATTTACTTAATTTTATAGGTAGAGCAGTTCCAGGTTTCATTCCCCTATCTACTAATCACTGTATTACGAGGGTTATAAAAGTAACAATGGTTATTATACGGTTGGGCTTGCCTGGGATGTACAGTCAGACCCACTGGTTCTCAAACGTTTTCGGTTACCGGCGCCCTTAATGTATCAAAAATTTTCCATGGCGCCCCTAGGCAAAACATTAGTCTAACTAACGCACTATGTATATAAATATATATATATATATATAATGATAATTTATTTGCAATAAACTATTATTTCTCTCATGAATGTATTTGTGGCTCTAAAAAGAGCCGATTTTTATTTTGTCCACAGGCAACAGACACACAAAAATTGTAAAATTACTTTGAACTTGTATATTTAGTAACAGCTTTGGTTCCTTCACTGACAGCGTGCTTTGCAAGTTCGCCAGGAAGTAACAGACGAACAGCAGTTTGAATTTCCCGACTCGTAATTGTAGAACGTTTGTTGTAGTGAGCAAGACGAGAAGCTTCGGCAGCAATTCGCTCAAAAATATCATTCACAAAACTATTCATAATACTCATAGCTTTACTTGAGATGCCAGTATCGGGATGAACTTGTTTCAACACTTTGTAAATGTACATTGCGTAGCTCTCCTTCCTGCGGCGTTTCTTTTTTTTGTCATCCTTGGAGATATTTTTTTGCGCTTTGCCAGCTTTTTTGGCTGCTTTACCACTCGCTTTTGGTGGCATGTTCTCAGGGTGAATGTACACAGACAACACAGACAATATAATAATACACAATGCAAACTATAACGACTGTCGTGAAATTTCAGCAGCCGAAATTTCTATATAAAAGCGTTAAAGCAGGTTCGTAAACTCCGCCCAAACACTCAAACTACAACGCTACAACACATTCACGCTAGAATACTTATCTGCTATTGGTTGCAACCAAGCACCCAAGCATCTGTTATATGAGAAGCCACGGCACGGCGCCTGTTATACTGCATAGCAATTAGTTTGTTTGAAATCATCGTTCGTTTACAATTTTTTAACAATGTCAGGTCGCGGTAAAGGTGGTAAGGTTAAGGGAAAGGCAAAGAGTCGTTCAAATCGTGCTGGATTACAGTTTCCTGTCGGACGTATTCATCGTTTGTTACGTAAAGGTAATTACGCTGAACGTGTAGGAGCTGGAGCGCCTGTTTACTTGGCAGCGGTCATGGAATATTTGGCTGCTGAAGTTCTTGAGCTTGCTGGTAACGCAGCCCGTGACAACAAGAAGACTAGAATTATTCCACGACATCTTCAGTTGGCCATCCGTAACGACGAAGAATTAAATAAACTGCTTTCCGGTGTAACAATTGCCCAAGGCGGTGTATTGCCTAATATCCAAGCTGTACTTTTACCCAAGAAGACAGAAAAATCTACTTAAAGTGGGGTTATTCTGTAAGATCACGAAACTTATTAATCGGTCCTTTTCAGGGCCACAAATTAATTACTGAAAGTTTTGAAGCATTTTTGCACAAATATTAATAACTAGGTTTTACTGAATTGACATATCGACTTTAATTTTAATTCACATGTTCCAATGAACTGTGTTATTATATCCATAGAATGAGGCTAAAAAATAAATAAAAAAATAAAAAAGTTTCTAACAAAGGCTATAGTTGGGTTTAATGGTAAAAGAATGCCCCCCCCAAACAGATTTCATAGAAAAACATATATGAAAGGTATTGCTATGGAACATTTTTCCCAAACCTCACTCACTATTACCATAGTTATAACATAAACTTCATTTTACAGTTTTTATTTTTTTAACATTATTATAATCGTTGTATAATTTTGAAAATATCTGAAGTGTTTGACAGATGTTCGTCGACAATTTTTGGCGGGAAATACAAACTTTAAACATAAAAAATGAAGGTTGTGTTAGAAAAAGAGCGACGGGACGGGCCAGAGTAGCGGCTACGTTGAGAACAAACATGGGAAAATTGTGTGCTCAGACACATCGTTGTTGTCATCGCCTTGTCATACCAATGCATCGCTGTTACTTGCTATCCTCTGCTGTCTGCTGCTAATTCAAGTAGACCAAACATCTAGCCGCTTCTGTTTATACATTTAAAGATTATCAAAAATTTGATGGGCGACTACTATATGCGATAAGCAAATACTATTGAATGCGTGCGTCATTCGTTCAAGCTATTCTACCGATATGCATTTGAGAATTCATTTTATTTATGCCAGATTCGACTTTAGCAGAAATATCAGGAGCGGCTCAAAGAAAATTATAATTAGAAAATAAAAAAGAAATGTTGACTCAACAACTAGATTTAAAAGTTACAACAACTGTTTTTATGTTTGTTTGTTAATGTAGAGAATGGAAGATTCATATAAATTGTGTATATGGACGACGTAAATGAATTAAGGGGGCATATACCTTTCTAACGCCTATTTTCATGAATTTTTCTTTTTTGGTACAAGGAAAAGGTTTAGACGAATGAAACTTTTTCGGAATAAATAGCTTTATATGAGTGAGAATTAATTGAATGAAAATGTTCACAACAATCGGAGTAAAACGGCACACGTATGAAAGGGGTAATGCAGAATAGAATTGGCAAAAAAAATTATTAATAATAATAATATTGAAATTTAAAATGTATGTAGTTGGGTGATTGCAACAATAAAACTAAAATTTTGTACTCTAACAATTGCTATCGCTTTTAGTATTGTATTTATTGCGATTGGGCTATTTAATTGTTATTATTTTAAATGAAAATCAGTAAAACGTGATGTTATGTATTTTATAAGTACATATGTAAAATCAAAGAATTTTACTCAATTTATTATATTTTCCTTGTGTTATGTTGTGCTGCAAATGGCTCAAACTTCCAGCTTTAATTTCTATCACTTGCACCTTGCACTGTATTTATAAAACTAAAATTTTCATTTAATTATTAGGTCGGTCGGTTGGTCGGTCGGTCGGTTGGTCGGTCGGTCGGTCGGTCCACCCCACAAATCGCTGCCGAAGCAATTTCAATTTGATCAAAAATAAACAAATTTAAGAATGTAATTGTTTTAGTCCGTCACGATATTCATAAAACTAAAATTTTCATTTAATTTTTATTACTCTGGCCCTGCTTTCAATTCTACCACTTACTGCCCCGAAATCGATGGGTTAACAATTTTAATTTGACCAAAAATATATAAGTTAGTGATTTAAATTTATTTATTTATTTAGTCCGGAACATTGTTCTAAATAATAATAATAATAATAATAATATTAGGATTTAATTTTTTTACTATAAAAAACAAAATTTTGATTCAATTTTTATTTGTCCGGCCCTGCTTTTGGGGCTGCTACTGACCGCCTCAAAAATCGAAGGCTTAGTCGGTCGATCAATTTGATCAAAAATGAACAATTTTTTGAGTTTAATTTATTTGCTGTAGTCTTAAAACTGTGTTCTTAAAATTTGAAAGGATTGACTATTAATCGTGAAACCATAGTAAAATGATTTATTTTCAACGAGTTATACGTTATACGATGAAGTTTATTTGAAATGTGAATTTTACCGTGTCACCCACACTAGCGCATCTAGTTGCCAGAGGCTGAACTTATCCCAAGTATAACATGGCTAATAAGAGCAAAATTCTAGTAGAAAACCAATTAGATAGTATCTTCAATAAACAATAAACAATAAGGAATTGGTGTAAAATTGACACTAGCGCATACACATTACAAAATTACCTAAATAGTGCAGTAATATTTATGTAGCTTTTAATTCAACATGTATCATAGTAATTTAGTGACTTTTTTCCCATTTGGCAATTTCAAAACTGAACATTTCAAACGTTTTTTGGTTACATTAGATTAGATTAGATTAGATTAGATTAGATTAGATTAGATGGGTAATTTAATTAATTTTAGAAATACTGTTTTTATTTGAAGAACTTATTTGCAAAACTGAGAAAGTTACTATTATAAGAGCAGTAAACCACAATATTCATTCAAACGCCGCCAATCAATACTTTTCGAACACAACCTTAAATAACCATAAATTCACATAAGTACACAATCCGCATTTAATTCACCCACACACCGACCGACCGACCGACTCAGCGACTCAGCGACTCAGCGACCCACTGGGTGAAAATATACTGATTTCACCCCTCACATCATAATTTTGTAATGAAGCGTTCAAACTGTGCTTGACTAGTTGAGGTTGAGTCTAGTTTTACACTGCAGACAGAATTGCACGAAATAACCAAATGCCACAGATATTTGACGCACACGCACACGTGCATCTAATTAGTCACTACTCGTAGCGTGAAAATATTTACACCGCTTTGTTGTTATCCTTCTTATTAAGGTATACATTCGCAGTTCAAGCATCGATCGATCGATCGTTACGTTACGTTACGTTGTTGGTAAATTATAACCTCAAAGGTAAATAATATAACACTGTAATAACTGTCTTCGCATTATCAAATAGTTGGCAGGTAGCATCTAGAACCCGATATAATTCGTAATGGAATTATATATATATATATATATTAAATATTACCTTCAAAGTCCTTTTGGTTATTGTAATAAATTTTAAGAATAATCAGAGCTTATGAATTTTCTATAAACATAAGTAAGTGTCAAATAAGAGTAAGAGTGTTTTACTCTGCCAAAATGACAAAAATGGCAAATGTTTTTATAAAAAATGTCTTTACAAATAGCAATCAATGTTCGCCGAAGTTACCTACCTACCCGAACTATGTACTTATCAATCAGTGAAGCAGTCAATAAATAAAGCAAGCGTACTTTCAAATGGGTATTGCATTGACAAAAATAAGTTGCTACGGTTGTCAATGCAATACCTAGTACATACATACATACATATCAATACGGCGTGGTTGCATCTCTAGTTCGCGGAAAATCCACTATTGGAGCGTTGTTTCCACTGTTTGCAAGCAAAATATGTTAGAAGTAGAGTAGAGGCTGCTTCTAGTAGCCAATGTATAATGTATAAACTATAATCTTATAATCTGCAATTGACGATAATATTATACAGGTTTCTATTTAAGAATTTTTTTTTGAAATGGCAGGAGATTTTGATCATTTTCTTTTTAAAATGATATCGGAAAAAGTTTCTAGAAAGAAAAGTTCCTCATAATGTGATGTGATGTGAGAAGGTAGGTGTAGGTAGGGCTTTTTATTTTATCAATTGTTATTAACAAATAAGTGTATCTTAAAATACTCCCCAGTAAACACACACAGTTAGATGCATACGATGTATGTATGTATGTACATACAATGTATGTAACGCCGTAATATCAATGGCGCATGCGATATACCAAGTAAGGCGCATGTGACGTATGTATGTACATATGTACATACATGCGCTACTGTATATATGTCAGAGGCCCACATGCAACATGCATGTCACTTTGTTTATAGCCATGCGACACAGCTGGCGAATTTTCATGTCATTTAATTATAATAATAATTTTGTACACGTTTTTCCTTCAGATAACTAACCTAAAAAAATTATTAAATATTAATCATTTGAAATATGTATTTTTGCCAGCCAGCCAGCCAGCCAGCCAGTCAGCCACTCACGGCTCCAAAATATATATATGGATTAAATTCTACTACACTCCGATTCGACTACACATCGTAAACTCTTATAGAATCTGTATTTCTACAATACAAAAAAAATATATATTTGCTTCTTGATCGGTCATTTTAACACAAATGCATAACAGAGAATTACAATTAAATCACAATAAATTAAATTTGCAGGTTATATCGTCGTATACGTAAACGATATGAATGTCAGAGAGTAGCCTGAATTTAGCATCTAGTGTTAGGTTTTACCAACCTAACAACTTCAAATTAGAATAAATAAAACTTAAATTTATTAACTAACATTAATTATTTATATTTCTTATTGACGACACACAATATCAATATATTATTGCAACTGCCACTCTGTGTAAAGTACACAACACATTGAATACACTTCAAATCATCAAATTAATTGAAAATTTATCACAAAAACTTTTTTGACATTTCATTCTGACGTTTGATTCAGACTGAACTTCAGAATCGAAGTGATTGTTTTATTTCAGTATAAACTATTTGATAATTTTTGTTATACAATTATTAACAGTCGCCATGGTGCAGTGGCGTTTCACCCTGGAGGTCGTGAGTTCGATCCTCGTTTATGCCAATTTGCATTTTTACAAAAAAAAAGCGTTCTACACACACTCACTCACTCACATACAAACAAACATTTCTGGGTTATTATATTAATGATGATATGATATTCAGTATAAACATACATTGTTGCATGAAATGATGGTGGAATAGGTGTAAGTGTTATAAATTATGCACCGTTTTCAAGTGAACGCATATTTAGATATATTCATTTGATATAAATATACGATTACGGGTAATTTAGCTGAGGCTAATACGAAATAAGCTTGATGCTGAACCCATAGTTATATCATGATTTTATATATTGATTTTCTAATTGCAATTACTGAATTACAGTTGAATTTATATCATATAGTTAATAAACATTAACACGTTATTGATAATTAGGTTTTGGTTAGGTAAGGTAAGGTTAGTTAGGTTTGGTAGGTTAGTTAAGTAAGTAGGTTTACACCTTGTATTGTTATGTTATGAAAAAATTGCAAAAAAATAAATCGATTACTATGAACACGAGTGCTCATAGTAATCGGTTGAACAGTAGCAAAAACTCGGTCAGTGTGTTGATCGATACACAAGGGTGTTGTTATTACCTTGGACTCGAAGGAAATGAAAGTAAGTTGCATAAATCAAACAGATTTACATGAACACGAGTGTCCACAGTAATCGGTTTAGCAGAAGTACTACTACCCACTGGTGTACGTGACACTATTAAGATGTCCATACTACTCGCTGTGGCCTAAGCGGGGTTGCAAGTAACTAGGCACAATGCATCCTATAAATATCTTTAAAAATTTCTCTCGTTAAATAAAATATAATACATCCCCACACTCTGTCACATATAAGAACAAATTTTAGTCACGCGTCAGCACATCGCTGCAAATAATTGTACGGAAACATCGTATTACCACCATGTATGGCCCAGAGTACATCGCACACGTCTGGGCCATCGACGTTAAATTTCTGTACATCTTGCCTAGGTGGCGAACCCCTAGTCAACATTTCAACCCAGCGTGAACTGTCGATTTAGCTGCGGTACGTATAACTATGTCCATTATGCTTAACAAAACGCAGTCTACCAGGCCTGCTTTGTTTATTAAAATTTATAATTTCTATACACATGTGCCTTTCGATATTCGCTTCTGCTGACATATATTATATTCTGATAATACATATTTGCAAGATCATACCCATCAGAGATGAACTTATGTGTGCATTTTATTAGACATGTTACATTAGCCTGTTACTTGATAAATCTGTTATAGTTTTGACTTGTATCTTTGTTGCTATATTTTTAAATATCTTTTAACAGTATATATTCTGCCTTTCTTAAACTGTTCAATTTTTAGCTCGCCGTACGTAGTACCGAAGAGGCTAAAGCATTTCGGTCGTGTGTCTGTAGCATTCTCGGATCAAAAAATTTCATTAAGAAAAAGTGTTCGTCTCGTCGCCCTGATTCGAAAATGTATATAACTTATATACTTGGATGTTAGTCGTCGATCGTAAGACCAAATTTGTTCCCTCTACTCCTCTAAAGGTACCGGAGCGATTCACTCCAAATTTGGTACACATATTATTTGGCATCCCATTTGAATCCGCTCGCAGTTTAAATCCAATCGCCCGTATACTTCCCGAGTTATAGGGCCCCAAAATTTAGAGCCCCCCTTAATACTGCCCTTATAAAAATAATTGAAACTTTTAAAAATTCTACTAAAAATTCTAAGATATTTTTTGTCTACAAGATTTTTTCATTTTGTTAACCCAAAGCCCGAAAAAAATTATTAAATATTATAATTTTGAATTTTAAAGTATGAACTAAATTTTTTTTTTATCAATATAATCTAAAATTAAATGTAAGACTTTTTACACCTATAACATATTTTCAAATTGTTAACCAAAAGGCCATAATAATTAAAAACCACTGCTCGCAACGCATATTTTACCTAAGGGCGTTGTATTTAGCGTTAGACTTATGCGACTTAGTCACTACATTTTAGAACTTTACATTTTTACTTGTTTCTGTCGATAACATTGCCTCAGAGACACAGTTATCCTAGAGAAATTTATTTATGCGTAACTAGAACCTGTTGTGAAAAATTTGTTTTTAGGGCAATATTAGATATATCTTCTTCGCAGACACCGCTGTAATTCGTTACTATATTGCATGAGAAAAATGTAAATTCCCCTCTGTATGTTATAAATAAAGAAAACGTAAAGTCTTTAAATATGCAAGTATATTATTGAGAAAAAACGTAAAATTTCTCTATGTCATTATTTAAGAATAACGTAAAAATCTTGGAAATATTTCAGGAAAAACGTAAAATTCCATTTTGTAACTTTGTAAATTAAAATTGCAAACGACATCATATTTTAATATGCCTTAGCATTTTTTTTGTATAAGAGAAAAACGTAAAATCTCTTTGAAAGATAATAAATCTTTTTTTCATACAGTTACGCATAAAATAAATTCTCTATTATTATACTTTGAATGTGTATGGGCTAGTACACTTCAAATATTAATACCACAAACAGATTATCATTTACTTAGTTTTGTCGTCGTCAATATGCATATATAAAATTCAACTCTAATGTCTGTCAGTCCAATGAAGCACATCCAGATATACCCAGTTCCGACGATCGATTTGCACGTCAGAACCGTTACGGACCTCCATCTTTCGGGTCCCAGCGTGTACGCTCTTGGTCCGCCCCAATTCGCAATGAATGCGGGACGGCCCGGGAATGCGGGGCTACACCAATAGGGTAGCCCATCTTCCCTTAGTTCATGTAAAATGAACTTTTACTTTCATTGCGCCTTTAGGTTTAGTCTGAGTCTCAATAACTCACGCACATGCTAGACTCCTTGGTCCGTGTTTCAAGACGGGTCCTGAAATTACCCAAAGCTGAAGCGTCGCCAACGGGCGACGGGGCTGGTTACATAGCCACATGACAAACAGTACGAGTGCAGAACCGAAACATAGTTCGATTTCCACGGTCTCCACATGCATGTCACAGGGTGTAACGCTCGCCGTGAAGGCAGCGACCCACCACCAGCAAGTTATACCATCGGGTTGCCTGTCGGGACACCGACCCTTGCCTCCCATTTAAGGAACCGGGTCAGGTTTGGTATATCAAACGAACAAGTCTTTAGCTCACGTTATCAAGCTCAATAAAGTGCAAGACAAAGTTGATGCTTGCCGTGTAACCCCAACGCCGGGTACCCATCATTCGCCTGACATCTAATGCATACGCAAAAGACCGGCAGTCTGGTAATATAGCACGACCCTCAGCCAGGCGTGGTCCAGGAACAGTATCCGAGGACCGCAATGTGCGTTCGAAATGTCGATTTAAATTGACGCTTGCACTGTGTTCAATCTTTTGTACATCTTACATAGAGGCCTTACTATGGGACAACTGATATTGCCTTTTCCCCTAATCATGAATGTGTACGACATGCTCTTCCCCATACCACATAGGGTACAGTATGCTTTCCCCGATTCGATGATATTATTTTGATTGCTAGCAAAATTGTGTACTTGCAAATGTGCCCCTCATTGCATGACAACTCTATATGTGTAAGACACAGTTGCTTGCATATAGCAACAGTTACTGTACGCACATACGTAGATTACAGTCTGGTATTCTATTGAGCTCGGGTGTACGTAAATGTAATAATGGCCCCATAATACTACACCGATACACCACATCATAGTCAAGTGAATGATGCCGTTTGTAATACCGTCAGAGATAAAAAACATAGGGCACCTCAACCCATCATGTTGATGTTCATAGAGCTCGGGTACATGTACTTCAGTGTAGCGCGCGTGCGGCCCAGAACATCTAAGGGCATCACAGACCTGTTATTGCTCAATCTCGTGCGACTAGGAGTCACCTGTCCCTCTAAGAAGATTAAAATGTACGCCGGTAGTAAAAACCACAAACTTCCGCCCGCACGATGCCGAAAAATGACCGAGACGGCAGAACCGACCGAAACATTGACGAACACCGCCTGGTTGATACGAAAGATGTGAGCCTTCGAGATACCGGTAAAGTACGCCTATTTAGCAGGCTAGAATCTCGCTCGTTTTCGGAATTAACCAGACAAATCACTCCACCAACTAAGAACGACCATGCACCACCACCCACCGAATCAAGAAAGAGCTCTCAATCTGTCAATCCTTCCGGTGTCCGGGCCTGGTAAAGTTTCCCGTGTTGAGTCAAATTAAGCCGCAGGCTCCACTTCTGGTGGTGCCCTTCCGTCAATTCCTTTAAGTTTCAGCTTTGCAACCATACTTCCCCCGGAACCCAAAAGCTTTGGTTTCCCAGAAGCTGCCCGCCGAGTCATCGGAGGAACGTCGGCGGATCGCTAGCTGGCATCGTTTATGGTCAGAACTAGGGCGGTATCTGATCGCCTTCGAACCTCTGACTTTCGTTCTTGATTAATGAAAACATTTTTGGCAAATGCTTTCGCTTCTGTCCGTCTTGCGACGATCCAAGAATTTCACCTCTAACGTCGCAATACGAATGCCCCCATCTGTCCCTATTAATCATTACCTCGGGGTTCCGAAAACCAACAAAATAGAACCGAGGTCCTGTTCCATTATTCCATGCACACAGTATTCAGGCGAAATTTTAGCCTGCTTTGAGCACTCTAATTTGTTCAAAGTAAACGTGCCGGCCTGCCTCGACACTCAATTAAGAGCACCGCGACAGGATTTAAAAAAGTCGGAAGGATCACCGAGCACCCGGGAATTCTGTTCGCGGACGAGCAGACCCCGACAATGTCCGGCAATTAATCTTCCACCGGCAGGACGTCCCGTGAGACGTGCCAGTTAGCACAGCGGGCTGTGAACCGACAGCACGGGACACAGATTCAACTACGAGCTTTTTAACCGCAACAACTTTAATATACGCTATTGGAGCTGGAATTACCGCGGCTGCTGGCACCAGACTTGCCCTCCAATTGGTCCTTGTTAAAGGATTTAAAGTGTACTCATTCCGATTACGGGGCCTCGGATGAGTCCCGTATCGTTATTTTTCGTCACTACCTCCCCGTGCCGGGAGTGGGTAATTTGCGCGCCTGCTGCCTTCCTTGGATGTGGTAGCCGTTTCTCAGGCTCCCCTCTCCGGAATCGAACCCTGATTCCTCGTTACCCGTTACAACCATGGTAGGCGCAGAACCTACCATCAACAGTTGATAAGGCAGACATTTGAAAGATGCGTCGCCGGTGCAAGACCGTGCGATCAGCATAAAGTTATTCAGTCACCAAGTAGGGCGACGAACAGGCACAAGTGCCTGCCGCCGATTGGTTTTGATCTAATAAAAGCCCTCCTTCCATCTCTGGTCGGAGCTCTGTTTGCATGTATTAGTTCTAGAATTACCACAGTTATCCAAGTAAATGTGGGTACGATCTAAGGAACCATAACTGATTTAATGAGCCTTTCGCGGTTTCACTTTAATTTGGCTTGTACTGAGACATGCATGGCTTAATCTTTGAGACAAGCATATGACTACTGGCAGGATCAATCAGGGAGCTGTTAACACAATCGCTCGCCGCCCGAAGGCTAAGCAAAAGATGTAAGAACGACACAACCCGTGGTTATCATTTCATTGACGAGCTCGCTTGCGAACTCGCCATTATATGAAACAAAATACGATCGGTGTCGCAAAAGTATACTGAGACACCGACATCGATGTTGTATATCTGGCATGTCGGGCCACACGTGTACGAAAACTTACCGAGAATTTTGTATTCTCAAACTGAATATACTACTTGCAATGAGGCCTTAGCTACATGGTTTTCGTATAACAGCGGCTGGCCTCACATTAGACCGAAGAGTTTGTACTTTATTCCGTTAATATATATACACACACTACGCGAAGCACTGCAAACTTTGCCTACTATAGCTGCACATCGTTTATTATAACAAACGCGTCCATTGATAGTAGACATCCTTCGCCTAGTCACATAGACCACTGTGCCCGTAGTACTGCCTGACTGACTACTATATCTGCTTGCGCCGTAGCGCAATCATTGATAGTAGATATACATCATTGCCTAGTCAACCACTTGTTGACCAATGTATAGTACAAGCGATACACTATATTAATTCCCGAAGGAGCCACTGATGAGCACGCCGAGCCACACAATTTGACGAATTGGGTACTCTTTGTGTAATATATTGCCAGATATCGTACAAACAATTTTAGCGGGACACACAGTCCTTTATATTGTGCTTGAGTTCTAACAATCTCATCCGTACTCGTCGCTAGATTGAAAGCGGCAGTGTTTCAGAGATGTCGAGACTCTTGTCATTTTTATTCTCGTTCGGTATGAGGAGAGTCATTGTATATTCCGTCTGCCCGTAAGCAGACGTTATCTTTTAGTTTGTTCTGCATAAGAGGTTTACGACATCGTCGTGCAACAGTACAGCATTTGTTTTTATCACAGAACCAATCTTGATAAACATAGTTCCTGGAAGCCAAAGACGAGCCTAAGAACTAAGCACTATAGACCAGAAACCCAATGACGTATCCACGTCACCAGTCCCCTACGTTGGAAAACACACTTCGAAAATATTCTTACCGTACAAGAGTCACCAAGCGACAAGAATAATTCTTATATATAAAGTCTTGCTGCCTGACGGTAGCGCGACACCTACGGTAACCATTATGCTGCCTGTCCCTGTATGAAACTCACTCCATTGAGTGCACACTGAGCATCAATTAATGTACCTTAGACACAACTTATAGCTCGGGCCCTGTTGACAGCGCGGCTCCATAGTCACAATATCTTGCCTGTCCCTGTATGAATCTCACTCGATTGAGTGCACACTGAGATTATATTATTGTAACATAGACAAAATATATTTATATCTCGGGATCTGATGGCGTAGCGCTCCCTATAGAAACCAAGTTTTGCTTGCCTGTCCCTGTATGAATCTCACTCAAAAGTGCACACTGAGATTATATTATTGTAACATAGACAAAATATATTTATATCTCGGGATCTGATGGCGTAGCGGTCCCTATAGAAACCATGTATTCCCAACGCAGAGTCTGCGAAGTCGGATGCAGCGTCTATTTATTTCGTTAAAAATAAATATGTGCTGATGGAAGGTTCGCTTCCACTGACACAGAAGTCAAGAATACCCTTAGATCATGATTAACATGTCCAACAAGCAGACTTTAGTTCTTTCGAGTCGACAAAATTCATTGAGATTGTACTGACTGGTCACCTCCTATAGGTATTTGGGGTCCTAAAAACAACTCATATATTCATTTTATGCTTGCCGGCAACCGACGGTGCACTTGCCGCCAAGTCAGTTGTATGCTCCCGGGTCGAAAAAAAAAAGCGAATCTGGGACTTAGCAGAAATTTTCATAAAAATGTTTGTCAACTCATGCATTAACTTAGTTGCATGTGGGAATTTTTTCATTTTTTTACATTTCATGCATCAACATGCATCATTTTTTCCAACTCATGCATGCGGCCAACGACTATCATCAGAAACTCTTATTACTCGCCTAATTATAGTCCTAGCAACATATATAAACCAGCATCAACTTCGCAAGGAGTCACACAACCCTCTGTAGTATGCACATTTTGTCTAACATTATCACAGGGGTCGTACAACCCCTACGAACTTAAATATTTTCAAAATATCGCTATTACGGCATATTTAGTAGTGTACTGCGCGTCGCGACGCCTATTTACGAAACACTTAGAAGCTTATCACGGTGTAGAATTTAATCAGGATCATTTTTGTATCAATAAAATTTTCTGTCATTGTACAAATAGCCATTCAATAAAGTTAACAATATCATATTGTCCCGACAACCCGTTAGGTAAATTTTCAAATAAATACCCTATTTTTATCCCTTATTGCTCGCCTAACAATAGTCCTAACAACAAAAATAAACCAGCATTAACTTCGCAATGAATTACACTACCCTCTGTAATATGCACAATTTGCCGACATTATCGCAGGGGTCGTACTACCCCTACGAACTTATATATTTGCAAAATATCGCTATTACGGCATATTTAGTAGTGTACTGCGCGTCGCGACGCCTAATTACAAAATTTTTAGAAACTTATCACAATGCAGAATTTTAGTGGGAATATTTTTGTTAAAATAAGATTTTCTGTCAACAGCCAAATAGACGAGCAATAAGACTAATAAAAATATATTGTAACAGATACTTGTTACGTGAATATTAAAATACATATCCATATGCTATCCCTTATTACTAGCCAACGAATGGTCTCAGCACCAAAGATAAACCAGGTTTAACTTTGCAGAGAGTAACTTTATCCTCTGTGGTGTGCACATTTGGCTTAACTTCATCACACGGGTCGTAATACCCTTACAAAATTTTGTCAATACTGCTAGATAAGTACTATATTGCGCGTCGCGACGCTTAGTTACGGAATTCTTAGAAGCTAATCACAGTGCAGAATTTTACTGTAAATATTTTTGTTAGAATAAGATTTTCTGTCATATGCCAAATAGACGAGCAATAAGGCAAATATGACATGCTGGCTGACTGTTTTGTAACATTATTCTCACTGGCTTGTACATTTCCATTTACTAAGCCTTGGTGCGCGTCGCGACGACATAATTCTTAATACATGAATTCTTATAATCCAGTATTTCTGTCAAATTCAAGAAGCGCTATAAGGCTAAGTAGGCCTATCAGACTTAGTCGAATTAAGCTGTGTCGGGCGACCTTTTTGAAGATGGCTGAGGCTGACTGAGGCTGAGACAGGCTGAGATTGGCTAAGAATGAGACTGGCTGAGGCTGTGGCTCTGTTATATATTTTTCTCTTTTCTTTATTTCAATTTATACCAAGTAAGGCTACAATTCCTCACTACATGATCAGAAAAAAAAAAACGACACGTTGTGTTCCCAGGCGGTCTAAGTACTGACAACGCCCGCCGTTGCTTAACTACGGTGATCGGACAAGAACCGGTGTTATCAACGCAATATCGGTCTGTTCACCGTGCTTCTGGGTGCGGCAACAAACTACCCGGTACTCAGTGAAGAAATAGACTGTTTCTCAGAGGTCGTTGATAATAAAAGATCAATCAAAAGACAAATTTATTTATACCTAGACGTTTTATTTTTCACCAATACATGATCAAATAAAAAAAAAATATATATATATATATATATATATATATATATATATATATATATATATATATATTACGGTAAAAGTAGATATTGCGGCCAATGTACACATTTTCCGGTAAATGTGCACATTTGCCTCCTCGTTTGGGTAATGTGCATTCAACTAACAACATTTACAATTTCAAAGAAGGGAAATGTACATTGAATTCACAATGACCATGTCGTTTTGGTAAATGTGAGCATACAAAATACGAAATCGCAAGTGCTAGTAGTAGGTAGGTAGTAAGTAGGTAGATAGGTAGTAGGTAGGTAGGTAGGTAGTAGTTTAATTGATAATGCTCGAAAGAAAGCAAGGGAAAATTTAAAAAATCAAGCTATCAAAATGTGTAATCTTTCGAAAGAAAAATTTCCTGCTGCGGTGATTGGTGACAATGTTAGAGTTTCCATTCCAGACGTTGATCGTGGTAAAACGGATACAAAAAATTTGATTTGCGTTGTTTTTTCTTAAAACATGAAGGTAAGAGTATACATTTACCAAAACGTGAAGGCAAGAGTACACATTTGCCGGGAAATGTACATATACATTATATTCAGTTCACATATACCTAACTTTTTGGGAAATGTACACATTTTACGGTAGAAGTGTACATTTCCCAAGAGTGTACATTTACCGTAACATATATATATATATATATATATATATATATATATATATATATATATATATATATATATATATATATATATATATATATATATATATATATAATACAAACAACAAGAAATATATCTTCATATCAAACTACCGGTCGTAATAATTTACGACAACCAGTGCTAGTTTTGATATTACCAAAATATATAATAAAAGAATAATATTCTTTTATTATATATTTTGGTAATATCAAAACTAGCATATATATACTCGTATATATTTATATATATATATATATATATATATATATATATATATATATATATATATATATATACTCGTATTTATAGACCATTGATATTATGGCGTTACATACAGAGTACATCGTATGTATCTAACTTTGTTTGCTGGGTATCTTTTAAATATATAATATGGTGCTACTTTTAGGCTTCTACATAGTTTGACTTGTAAGTAATATATCGGTTTGATAATTTAGATACGAAATAGTAGTATCCCAATATTCAGTAAGAATCAAATTGTAATAATATTACTAAATATGTAGTTGTTGCTCCAAATATCTATAAAGAATAAACACTATAATAAAGAAGTTTAAATATTTAATTATACATTTGTTTTGTAAATTTAATAGTAACTTTGGACATGTGGTCATTATTTAATATAAGATTTATCTTCAGCTCGCATAATATTTTTGATTTCTTTATTATATATGAATGTATTGATATCATGATATTTCAAACTCGAGATTTTAATTGACTATTTTTTGGATGACGTGTGAGTATGCGGGAAAGAAAATCTCCAATTTTTGAAATGGATATTTCAACTGGAACTGGAACTTGTGAGTATCCATGTGAACTCTCTAGAATCAAAACACTTACAGGTAAAATTATGAAACTTAAACTTAAGACTTGGATGTGGCCCAGATACACCTTTGAAAATTTTATGAATTAGGGAAAAAGCAGTAACATTTATTTAAGTTGGCAACAAATTATTTAAGAGTTTACATGCATCCACCACGCATAAAAATGGATATGGTTAATTATTTTCATATGAGTTGGGAGGAAAGTGACTTGGACCGTTAATCATGCTATATTGTATTTTTTTATATTTACTTATTAATTAATAAAAGTGGCGGTTGCTCTGTTCATGTTTTGAAACCGGATCCATACGGGTAGCATCATAACTCCCTGTAAATTGGAGTTCGCTTGTTTAAAACATTTTGTTTAAAAAATGTTTTAAATATCGACCATGTTTAAAACACCTTTGTCTTAAACAAGTTTTAAACAAGTGTTTAAAACCTTACAACCATGTATTTTATGAATCTGTTTACTACAGATTTTCAGGTACAAATTATAAGATAATAACTATTGTAATAAAATATTTACGGACAAATACCAACAACACAGGTTTGTTCGTAATTCCTGTTTACTTAGACAATATATTTACTTTCTTTTACGAAGTAATTAGTAAGTCTTGTAATCATGAAAAATTTCGAACTCGAGATTTCAACGGATATACGATATATGTTTTGACCTTCCCTGCATCGAATATGACTATTTTCGGAATGACGTCTCTCTGTCTGTCTGATATAGATATATGTACATGTATATATATATATATATATATATATATATATATATATATATATATATAATTATTTATATATAACCAAAACCAACTATCAAGCTAACTAATACTCTACAGAAATATCCTGAAATGTCATTTATCTAATTAAGTCTATTTTGTTTTCCTGTCAAAATAGCAGATGATCCGATTTTATAAGGTACATGCGAATCCATGGCAACGTAAACAAGATATTTATAATGTTTCATAGCATATTTATCGCAACTGGTAAATTTTTTTGAAGAAATGTTTCAGACAAAAGTTGTGCGATATATGAATATCTTTCATTATGAACATAACTATATTGGCCGTAAGTGTAGCCGTTCTAGTGATATGGGAGATAGAACAAAAAATGTATAGAGTAAACATACATTTCTGGTTTGAATATTCTTTTCAAAAATAAGAGGTGCACATCTATATGCATATACAAGTCTTAAGTTTAAAGTTTCATAATTTTTCGTTCGACAGTTTTGGCTCTAGGGCGTTCACAGACACACAGTAACACAGACACACACACACACACAGACAGACGTCATTCCGAAAATAGTAACATTCGATTCAGGGAAGCTCAAAACATGTATATCTGTTGAAATCTCAAGTTCGAAATTTTTCATGATTACAATACTTATACATATAATACAATACTATTGAGATAATCTTTACATGGCCAAACATGTGCTGTAATTCTGTTTGTAACCTCAGCATTAGTAAAATCATATAATAAATAGAACGTTTGTAAAATATAAATTTATAATAAAGAAATTTAAAAAAAAAAAAATTTAAAGTACACAATTTATAATTTACATACATACGTAATACTAATTGATGTATATTTATCTTTCATTATGGACATAACAATATAGATAGAACAAAAAATAGGAGGTGCAAGTTATGTATAAGTATTATAAACTGGTGATTCATTCATAGTCTTTGTTCTATCAAAAAGCTAATTCAGCATTTATGTAAGATATACTCTAATATTCTCTGCGAGAATAGTTAGTCCGTGTATTGTTATGCTAATGAATTGTATTAATTAAACATCAAATAAAAAATGGGTTGTGGCCAACGCGGGACTTTCTTTTACGTAGTTTTCATCAACATTTATTGATTATAAAAATATATTATTAAGAAATAATAATCCAACAGAAACAATATGAAAACCAAGCTTACCTTAAATAAATGAATGCGTAGAAAATTATACCAATACCAATTTGTAATGGTTTTGAAGTACTAACTATCAAAACTAACCAATTATATCTACAGAAATATTCTGAAATGTCATTTATCTAATTCAGACCATTTTGTTTTCTTGTCGAAATATTGACAGGCGCAGATGATCCGATTAATTAAGCTACATTCGAATCCATGACAACGTAAACAAGATTCTTAAAATTTTCGGTAGCGGTTTTCTCGTAAATGGTACATTTATTGAAGAAACTTTTCAAACAAAAGTTGTGCGAAATATTAATATCTTTCATTATGAACATAACTATTTTTGCCATAAGTGCAGCCGTTCTAGTGATATTGGGGATAGAACAAAAAATGCATAGAGTAAACATGCACTGCCGGTTTGAATATTCTTTTCAAAAATAGGAGGTGCACAACTAGACCATATACAAGTCTTAAGTTTGAAATCTCATAATTTTACGTTGGATTGTTTCGGCTCTAGAGCGTTCACATACACACACACGCACACACACACACACACACACAGACGTCACTCCGAAAATAGTCACATTCGATTCAGAGAAGCTCAAAACGTGTATATCCGTTGAAATCTCGAGTTCGATTTTTTTGGTGATCCCTATACTTACTTATTACTCTGTAAAAGAAAGTAAAAAGTTTTTAAAAAGATATTTTTTAACTGAACTTTTATAAGTTGCACATCTAGGGCATATACAAATCTTAAGTTTGAAGTTTCATAATTCTACGTTAAACAGTTTAGCGTTCACAGACACACACACCCACACACACAGACGTCATTCCAAAAATAGTCACATTCGATTCAGGGAAGGTCAAAACGTGTATATCCGTTGAAATCTCGAATTCGAAATTTTTCATGATTACAATACTTACTTATTACTCTGTAAAAGAAAGTAAAAATAGGAAAAAAAAAAAAAAATGTTCGTAAATAATGTAAGGAAACCCTTGAGCATATTTAAACATTGACACTTCCATGATTGTATAGATACTAAATGATATTGTGGAACAATTGTTTAGGCAAATATCTAACGGAGCATGTAATCAGAATTATCTACGAAAAGTAAATATTTGAAACTTGTCTGCGTAAACCACGTTTCTTGCAAGATTTTCCAAATTATGAGGATTCAAATGAAGCCGATACTTGGGCAAGACGTACAACCGAAAAAGGTAGGGTAATAAACCGTTGGGCAAGATGTCCATCGCTCCTGTTAAACTCCAAACTTCCATTGATACAATGAACAACTAGACTAATGTTTGGCGTATAAAGCTAAATAAATATAAGTCGGTCAAAACCAATATATACTTATTAGAATCAACGATGCCCAGTTCCACATGCTGATTCAGCAAAATGCTTGAGCAAGACTACGTTGGTAAGTTCATCTGATGATGAATGATTAAAAAGATTTTACGTAAATTTTGTTAAAACCTCAAGTTCGAAAGTATTCATGAATTAATAAACTTCCTTTTTGACTTTGTTCATGAACGTATTGGCTACTTTTCACTGTAATAATATTAATGTTATTTCTCAACAAGTTGATATGGTTGATATATCATTAATATAATTACTCAGAAATGTATGTATGTGAGTGTGCATGTGTTGAACGCTTTTTACTTTCTTTTACGAAGTAATAAGTAAGTATAGGGATCACCAAAAAAATCGAACTCGAGATTTCAACGGATATACACGTTTTGAGCTTCCCTGAATCGAATGTGACTATTTTCGGAGTGACGTCTGTGTGTGTGTGTGTGAGTGTGCGTGTGTGTGTATGTGAACGCTCTAGAGCTGAAACTGTCCAACGTAAAATTATGAGACTTCAAACTTAAGACTTGTATATGGTCTAGTTGTGCACCTCCTATTTTTGAAAAGAATATTCTAACCGGCAGTGCATGTTTACTCTATGCATTTTTTGTTCTATCTCCAATATCACTAGAACGGCTACACTTACGGCAAAAATAGTTATGTTCATAATGAAAGATATTAATATTTCGCACAACTTTTGTTTGAAAAGTTTCTTCAGTAAATGTACCAGTTACGAGAAAACCGCTACCGAAAATTTTAAGATTCTTGTTTACGTTGTCATGGATTCGAATGTAGCTTAATAAATCGGATCATCTGCGCCTGTCAATATTTCGACAAGAAAACAAAATGGTCTGAATTAGATAAATGACATTTCAAAATATATCTGTAGAGAATTGTTTAGTATTGATAGTTACTACTTCGAAACCATTACAAATTGGTATTGGTATAATTTTCAACCCATTCATTTATAAAAGGTAAGCTTGGTTTTCATATTGTTTCTGTTGGATTATTATTTCCTAATATTATATTTTTATAATCAATAAATATTGATTACGTAAAAGAAAGTCCCGCGTTGGCCACAACCCATTTTTTTATAAAAATACAATTGGCATAAACGGGGATCGCACTCACGACCTCCAGGGTGAATAGCAAGGCTCTTTACCACTGCGCCATGGCGACTGTTAATGTTATAAAAAAAATTGGTTGTGGCCAATGCGGGACTTTCTTTTACGTAGTTTTCATCAATGTTTATTGATTATAAAAATATAATATTAGGAAATATTAATCCAACAGAAACCAAGCTTACCTTATATAAATGAATGGGTTGAAAATTATTCCAATATCAATTTGTAATGGTTTTGAAGTACTAACAATCAAAACTAACCAATACCCTACAGAAATATTCTGAAATTGTCATTTATCTAATTCAGGCCATTTTGTTCTCTTGTCGAAATATTGACAGGCGCAGATGATCCGATTAATTAAGCTACATTCGAATCCGTGACAACGTAAACAAGATACTTATGATACTTAGTAGCGATTTTCTCGTAACTGGTAGATTTATTGAAGGAACTTTTCGAGCAAAAGTTGTGCGAAATATTAATATCTTTCATTATAAACATAACTATTTTTGTCGTAAGTGCAGCCGCTCTAGTGATATTGGAGATAGAACAAAAAATGCATAGAGTAAACATGCACTACCGGTTTGAATATTCTTTTAAAAAATAAAAGGTGCATAACTAGACCATATACAAGTCTTAAGTTTGAAGTTTCATAATTTTACGTTCGACAGTTTCGGCTCTAGAGCGTTCACACACACACACACACACACCCACATACACACACACACACCCACACACACAGACGTCACTCTGAAAATAGTCACATTCGATTCAGGGAAGCTCAAAACGTGTATATCCGTTGAAATCTCGAGTTCGATTATTTTGGTGATCCCTATACTTATTACTTTGTAAAAAGAAAGTAATAATCAAATAGTTTATACTGAAATAAAACAATAACTACCCTTCTGAAGTTCAGTCTGCTTTGAAATAGACAAAAACAAATCAAACGTCAGAATGAAATGTCAAAAAAGTTTTTGTGATAAATATTCAATTAATTTGATGATTTGAAGTGTATTCAGTGTGTTGTGTACTTTGCACAGAGTGGTATCTGCTATATTATATTGATATTGTATGTCAATGAGAAATATAAATAATTGTTAGTTAATAAAATTAAGTCTTATTTATTCTAATTTGAAGTTTGTAAGTCGCTATTAAGCATTTAAGTTAAAACGACCGACCAAAGAACAAATATAAATATAAGTGCTACCACCTGAGCGTCAAGAACAGTAATTCAATGTTAATTAGTGACGCACGAGTTACAGAAACATTGTTTGAATTGTATATCTTAAGTTTAAGGGAAGTAACATGTTGTTATTCAATTTTTAAGTAATAATATGAAATAAGTGCATATTATTGCCTAATTAGCATATATTTTTAGCAAATACGTGTTTCCGTACATTTATTTTAATTCATAGTTAATATTTTCACTTCAAAATGGCCAAGAAGCAGTGATTTTTAAAAATATGAGTTGCGGTAAGATTCTATAGTTTGTCAAATTATAATAACTGCAAGTAAGTAAATTTATAATTCTGATTATTAGAGAAATAAAATCTTGAAGAGATAATTCAAACATATTTAGAAACATGATTGGTTGGCAATTTTACTCTTTTATTTTTGATGGCACAATCCATTGTATTTTAACATATAACTAATTATCATCACTTTTAAAACTGCAAAATTCAGAATCTAGCCTGATTATTTAATTCAAAAACAATAATGAATCAAATGTCAAATCATTAAAAATGTTGTGTAAAAACGGATTGTAATACATATTTTTTGAATAATCGATTCAAATAATAAACAGCAATCGTAAGTAAATTTATAATCCTGTATTTTATACAATCATGGAAACTGTCTAAATGATACAACACTTATGGCCAGTTGCACCATACTAGGTTAAAATCAAAGTTTAACAAAATTTAGTTTAAATAAATCTTAGTTTAAATTTATCGGATGTTACACAGTGCATGATAAGCGATCGATTAGTTAATCTCAGCATAGTGATCTAAGAACAAAATAGTGTTCAAAAAAGGACTCGATTTTTTCTTTATTATTTGCGATGTATTACTATTATAGTCAAACGATACAAACTGCAGAAAAACCGTGTTATCATTAATATAATTACCCAGAAATGTTTGTATGTATGTGAGTAAGTGAGTGTGTATGTGTAGAACGCTTATTCTGAAAAAAAAAAAAATCTAATTGGCATAGACTGGGATCCAACTCACGACCTCCAGGGTGAAAGGCAAGATTCTTGGCCACTGTGCCATGACGGCAGCTTTTAATGTAATAAAAAATAATCAAATAGTTTATACTGGAATAAAAGACTACACAACAGCAAATAATAAATTTCTAATCAAGTAATCTGCCCTACGTAAAAATAAAAGGTTATCCGTTAAAATAATTCAAATGTCAATTTTAAATTGTTACGATGCGTTTTAAATATGTGTGTTTTAACTATATTCGTTTATTAAATAGGATATTATGTGAACACCAGTCTTCTTTAATTCATTTACAGTCTATCTGCCAGTGAAATAGGTCGTGTATTGAGAGTGATGTAGTGAGTGACAAAAGTGTTGTGAATTATTATTTGAGGTGAGGTTGATAGCTAATCTATAACGTATTATGTTATTTGGATATTCTACTATATTTATGAATATTAAGTATGAATAGGTATGAATCAATATGTGAGGTTGATAGCTAATCTATAACGTATTATGTTATTTGGATATTCTGCTATATGTATTAATATTGAGTATGAATTGGTATGAATCCATATGTGAGGTTGATAGCGTATAGTGATAATTGGGTATTCTACTATTTGTATTAATGTTGAGATATATGGAGTATGACTAGGTATGTGTGAAAGGAGACTAATCTGTTGAATTGTTATTGATATTAATATATGGACGATGGGACGAAGTGTCCGGATTGGTATTGAGGTATAATTATGGAGTATTATAGAGAATATGAGCTAGATATATAAAATGAGTATTGAGATAATGCTAGAGAGTTGAATATATGTGATATGAGTTGTGTTGAATATGTGAGGACGATGACTATTGACAAAGGCCTGGCTGACGGTGTATTCGGGGGCCCAACGTTGGCCTGGCTGGTGGATCCGGGGCCCAACGGTGGCCTGTCTGGTGTGTCTGGGGGTCCCAACGGTGACATCACTGGTTGATGTGTTCACCAGGAGGTGGTCCCAACGACGGTCAGAGTGTGGTGTGTGTCGCGCACGGAAGACCCCTCATACGTAACCTATACGCTTACGTATGAGGTTGACTAATTGACTTGCGTTGACGGTTGATTATATGGGGTTTTGGTATGACCCTGTGCGTGTGTGTGTGTGAGAGAGAGAGAGAGAAATATAGACTGGCTCCTCACTGAGTTTATACTCAAACCTGTATTCTAATTTCAGAGCCTAAATAGAGTATAGCCCGGATTCCGCGGGCCGTCACGTATAAATCTTTGTATATTTATACTTATGTAATTGTATGATGTTATTATTGGTTTTATTATGATAAAGTGCCATGCAGGAAATGTATCAGTGTTTAAATATCGTCGATAAGCCTCCGACTACAACAAATCTACAAGTAAGTTAATAGCGAGTTGTAACAAAATATATTCCGAATCTTCAAAATGCATATCTAATTGTGTACATTGTGCCATTGTGTTTTAGCATAAGACCCATTATCACTTTTAATACTGCATCTAGCCAGATTATTTGATTCAAAAATAATAACGAATCAAATGTCAAATCATTGATAGTGTTGTGTAAAAAGGTTTGTAATACACATATTTATTGAATAATCGATTCAATTAGAAAACAGAAACCGTCAGTAAATTTATAATCCCGATTTTTGTGTAATAATACATGTATGAAGACTGTTTTAATGCACGTGTACAAATGTTCAAAATATTGTTTGTATTATTCAGTTCACAGAAATACCGCAGTTACAACATTTAATAAAAGCAATAGACAAATTATGAAATAATATTAGATTTTTGAAGAGTAGCAAAGCTAGCGCCGCCGCCGGTTTCTTCGCTTACATCTGCTAGCAGCAAAATATTTTATAACTAAGGTACAGCTGTCAATTTAGTTGTTGTGTTTCCTTTAAATAATTAAAAATGGCAAAACTTATCTATTTATTAAATCAACATAAATATCTTGATTATTTTTATGTATTAATACAGAATTTGATATTTATTTCTGCAAATAAATACAGTTCGCCAGTTGTACAACTATTTTTGACGTTGCATCGTCATTCAGAAATTCGGATAACACAACCTTTTTTTATACATGTGGACAAATATCGTAAATTCAAACTATAAACTTCAGCCAAGTGTATGAAGTATGAAGTGCCATCAAGTAATACTTCAAAATTGCCACGCCTTTTCCGACTTTGTTATCAGAATGAATTGTTTCAATTTCATACATTTATGCAAATAATGATTATTAACAATTTTAATTAACTGTCCAAATTTCAAAATCTTTAATTATTTTATTATATTCTATAATTCATAGTCATTTAAAAATCAATAAAAACATGCATCAAATTATTAAATAATATAAAATGTGCATTGTACAATATATTTAACTACAAATAGATGCAGTAAATAAATGTATATATTAAATTATAAATTAAATTATACACAAAATCTTGAAGAGTTAATTCAAACATATTTAGACACCTGATTGGCTGGAAAAATGTATAAAATTATGAATATTTAATTATTTTTAGGTTTGTTACCTGTTAAACGATACAAACTGAAGGAAAAACCGTGTAAGGGTAATCCCTTATTTTTATATTGTAACTATGATTTACAAGAAAATTACAAAACAATTCTCGATCCGTCAAAACTGACCTATATTCTGTGTACCATATGGGCACACGGTGCCCCCGGGTGACCCTATTACAATATAGTAATCAAATTATGCCAATTTTTAATGTTGAAATAATATTAGTTACTTACTGAAAATACGAGCGTCCCATCCAATTGAAACGTGTCCCATATTTCAAATTTAATCTTTTGGTAATACGTTTGAATTGTAAGGGCTCGCACCTAAAAATATAGATTTTTACCAATTTAATATGACAACATAATGTATACATTATTTTATTTTTTATAAACAAATGTTTGCATTTCCTTGGAAATTAAACAATGAAATATACATAATCTTGTAATAATAATATATATATATATATATATATATATATATATATATATATATATATATATATATATATATATATATATATATATATATATATATATTTATATTTATATATACACGGTAAAAAAATTTACAATGATAATAATAATTGGTTTATTTCTGACCCTCGATAATCATAGTAATTCTACATAGCAGTGTATCTTTACTATTTTGATTTTATAAAAAGTAATATTACAAATTGAACAGTATATTTACATATCTAGATTTATGTTATGTAATTTTACAGATTTCGTAGTAAAGGAATACATCGCTAAATGTAAATTTTACATTAACGATGTGTAGCATTTGTTTTGAAATTGTAAATTTACTAATATGAGATGTAATGTTTACATAAGTAAATGTAAAACGTTTACAAGTGTAACTGGGAAAATTTTATAACGATGAGATTTTATAACTATTGCTAATTTAACTTTACTAATTGAAGATGTAAAATTCCGTGATTATAAAGTATATTTTACATTAAATAATGTAATGGTATTCCTAATGGAAGTGTAAATTTACATTTAAAAATGTAAATTTACTTTTACAATTGTAATCTGAGGAAGAAAGTATAGGTATTTTAACAAGTTATATTTTTTTGAATTGTTTTTATTACAAATATAAATAACAAAGAATCGAAAACATTTATGCGAACTTAATTTATGTCATTTGTTTACAAAAAATTGTAATTAAAACAAACTTTGAACAAAAAAATCATCCGTATTTCAACTAAATATTTTTTAATTTTTTTCATTAAAATTGTTAATAAATGATATGACCGAACTCACACAACATCTTTTACTTCTGCTCCCAACGTTAGGATTTATTTTCAAATATAATCTAATCGATTAATTCCATTGTTAGGAATAATCCTATGGTGTATTCGTGTATTTCATTTTGAAATTAAAAAATATAGCGAAAATTGCTTCCAATATATATTCGATTCCTTCATTTATTGTATTATCTTCAATGCATATATAATAGAGGCAGATTACAGTTGACCCTGAAAAAAAAATTAAATAAGTTTAAATTGAAAAAAAAAACGAATTGTTATTTGGTTTTGTAAAATGATGCCTGAAAGGGATGCATTGAATATATAACGTACCAGGTACACTGGAAATGTTGGACTGTACCGATTTTCCCTTTAATTTTGATTTCAGTGCATCTTCCTACAAGAAGAATACTGTAGACATTTTTAATATACTTATATATTTTTGCTAATCTTACCTCAACTTCAAATAAAGGAAAACCAAATTCTTCGTGGAAGTATTTTGCAATAACCATTTAAGCAGTTAAACAATTGAGTTCTGGTGCCTCGATGTTGGTATCTATTTTTATAAAGTAAATGTGATATTCAGCATTAATATACAATATAAAAATACAGTTAGAAAATGTAAAAAAATATTTTTAAATTTTAAATTTACCATTTAAAATATAAAATTTCTCTAATTTCTGTAAATTTGCCATCAAATTCTGATAAAATATAAAATAACAGTTTCAAACACTAAATTTACAGTTTAAAAATGTAAAATTCGCATATTCTCTGTAAATGTAACATTTTGTTCTAATGTAAAATGTAAAATATAATTTTCCAATCCTAAATTTACAGTTTGAACGTAAAATATCAACACTTTGCTTTTAATCAAGTGTTAAATAACATATGTATATGTTGAAAGTTTCTGTTTATTTTACTAGCATAATTAGAATAAACATTTAAATGGTAATTAATAAATATCTTCATTTAACTTACTTGAAAAAGGATACTTCTATTTTCAATGTTCAATTAGATATTAAAAGCACCTCCTCTTTATATACAAATATATTCACAGTTATACATTAAAGAAATATACGGCCTGCTCAATATGATGCGCCATACATGGCATGTATAGCTTAAACAGGTCTGAACTCAGAACACGTGCGTCTGTTCAATAGAACAACGCAAACGCAAATTTACACAAAAATGTCATTTCACGCAAGATAATTGAGAAAATACTACATTTAATTGTAAAAATACCATCGATTATATATTTTATGTAAAGCTGCAACATTGTCATTTTCTTTTTGTTTAATTAAATCATTGATATGAATTTAAATTACTTATAATATCTACATATATATATATATATATATATATATATATATATATATATATATATATATATATATATATATATATATATATATATATTTATACATATATATATATATTTATACATATATATATATATATATATATATATATTATACCTACCTTAAACAATGCCATTTTGATTTACTATGCATATATAAAAATTCAAATCATTGCGTACCTAATACTATAATACATGATTACTAATAATTTGCACTCCGTTGTAATATTTAATAATTTTTTTCGGGCTTTGGATTAACACAATGAAAAAATCACACATAAACATAAAATATCTTAGAATTTTTAGTAGAATTTCTAAGTGTTTCAATTATTTTTATAAGGGCAGTATTAAGAGGGGCTCCAAATTTTGGGGGCCCATAACTCGGGAAGTATACGGGCGATTGGATTTGAACTGCGAGCGGATTCAAATGGGATGCCAAATAATATGTGTACCAAATTTGGAGTGAATCGCTCCAGTACCTTCAGAGGAGTAGAGGGCACAAATTTGGTCTTACGAGCGAGCGACGACTAACATCCAAGTATATAAGTTATATACATTTTTGGATTCAAGGCGACGAGACTAACACTTTTTCTTAATGAAATTTTTTGATCCGAGAATGCTACAGATACACGAACAAATTCTTTAGCTTCTTCGTTACTACGTACGACGAGCTAAAAATAAACAATTGGCGCTGATCAAATGTGGTATTTTCTCTTTTTTATCTCATTATACAAACTAATTGTAATTAGATGTTTTTTATACAGCTAAAATTTATACTAAACATCGTAAATGCGAAATATATTCTACAATCAAAGCTACTACACTATAATGGCTATCTCTAACTGACGCACTTGGCCTAATAATTTTGTGGCGCACTATTTGGTTCAACTTGTATGAACATGTCAATAAAAACTGTTTGTTTTGCATTTATGAGTCATAAGTAATTGTCTATTTGGCAGACATTGTATCACATAAAAGAAGTATATTCAAAAAAAAATTACGCTAATTTCACTGAAGACCTATGCGATTTTAAACATATTTTTAGCTCGCCGTACGTAGTACCGAAGAAGCTTAAGCATTCGGTCGTGTGTCTGTAGCATTCTCGGATCAAAAAATTTCATTGAGAAAAAGTGTTCGTCTCGTCGCCCTGAATCCAAAAATGTATATAACTTTAATGGATGATGCTGTTGCCACTCGGTGAAACATAATGAAAAATTAAAATAAAAACACTCGGTGTAAGTTTCACAAAAATATTTATTGAGACGACTAGTTTCGGTTGTTAAACCATCTTCAGGTCTGACATGAGAATACATCAAACATGCTTATATACTTTAGATTAACAGTATAACCTTACATACTAAAATACAGTGAATACACAAATTCGTTCACAAGGTTAAGGGATTAAGCGGTATATGAGGAATTTCCAGAAGGTGGGTAAAAACAAAACTTTGTCGGAGAAGGATTAAAGTTTTTTCCAATTTCCAGGAGCGCATGTGTTCATTGAATCTTTTGCCAAAGCTTCAATGAACACATGCGCTCCTGGAAATTGGAAAAAACTGACTCTAACTTAGCCAATCATTTAATAGAAGAAAACCATACTTGCAAAATAGATAACTTAAAAATATTACACATAGCAGAGAAAGGTGATAAACTATCATTTCTAGAATTTGTAGAAATAAATAAAGCCATAACCCGAAAAGAACCCATACTCAATGAACAGTTAGACATTTATTTTTCTGAAATGTTCCATATTTGAACCAAATTTTACCTTAGTAAGTGTATTTATAAGATCGACAACTTACCTGCCATAATTTCCCTTTACTTTAATCCTTCTCCGACAAAGTTTTGTTTTTACCCACCTTCTGGAAATTCCTCATATACCGCTTAATCCCTTAACCTTGTGAACGAATTTGTGTATTCACTGTATTTTAGTATGTATGGTTATACTGTTAATCTATAGTATATAAGCATGTTTGATGTATTCTCATGTCAGACCTGAAGATGGTTTAACAACCGAAACTAGTCGTCTCAATAAATATTTTTGTGAAACTTACACCGAGTGTTTTTATTTTAATTTTTTATAACTTATATACTTGGATGTTAGTCATCGCTCGCTCGCTCGTAAGACCAAATTTGTGCCCTCTACTCCTCTGAAGGTACCGGAGCGATTCACACCAAATTTGGTACACATAATAATTGGCATCCCATTTGAATCCGCTCGCAGTTTAAATCCAATCGCCTGTATACTTCCCGAGTTATAAGGCTCCAAAAATTTGGAGCTCCCCTTAATACTGCCCTTATAAAAATAATCAAAACACTCAAAAATTCTACTAAAATTTCTAAGATATTTTATGTCTACAAGATTTTTTCATATTGTTAACCCAAAGCCCGAAAAAAATTAATAAATATTATAATTTTGAATTTCAATTTTTTTTTTTAATTAATATAATTACAAAAAATTGTAAGACTTTTTATATCTATAACATTTGTTCAAATTGTTAACCAAAAGGCCATGATAATTAAAAACCACTGCTCGCAACGCATATTTTACCTAAAGGCGAGCTCTGCGCGTTGGTGCGTTTTTTGCGTACCAAATCTTGTATATTTAGCTCAATAATTATGTGCCTCACTGTATATATATTTATTTATTTATATACAAGGGCTGTTTAACCAAAAAAGTGACGTAGAATTGAAAATAAATCCAAAATTCCAACAATAACTTTTAATATTATACTTAATTTGCAAAGTAATTTATTATTTAACAAAAACAAAACCGAGTAAAATCGCAAACAAGAACTCTGTCAAAAAATTGCAGAACACAAAATATAACGCACGTACATAAAATGTACGTATACATAATATGTACCTACACCATATTTGTATATATTATATACAAATATGGTGCAACAACTAAAATTGCCATTTTGTAATTTTAATAAATAGAAAATTATTAGGACAATCTTATTTTATTCATATTTTACTTAATATGTTTTATTTTCAAGACAGTTTTATTAATAATTATGTTTGGATTATATTTTTATTATATTTACATCAGAATTTACTGTTTTTGTAATTTTGATGTAAAATTGTGACTGTAGCACCAGATATGTAGTGACCTATATGAATATTTTAAAATGATATTACTTGAAAATCATGTAACTGGCGTTCTCTCGAGTTTCCGAATGTTTTTTTTTTTAACAAACTCTTTCCAAGCTGGATTATATTACATCCAGATAGACCTACTCTCAGGTTAAGATTAAGTAGACCTTACTTATAAATATTTACGTAATATTAAAGTTTAATGTTAATTCATGATCTTGAACATTGGATAGTGAAAAGCGCTACAATATACATACAAAATACTGCTTTCATTTTCTTTATCGAAGATGTTAGATTTAATGAATACGAATGTAAACCGTTGACACCAGCAGTGAAACGAACATCAATTATAATAATGATGGAAGAAGATAATTGAGTTTATTGGGAAATGCAGTCACTTTTTAAAAATTAATTTTAATTAACCCAACGTTTCAGCATCACATATGCCATCATCGGGAGTTTGAAAATTCAGAATTAAAAAAAAAAGAAACTTCATGATATATATGGGGATCCAAGATAATAATGTATAAAAATATAACATCCCAGCTAATCACCACATTTTTCGATCAACGACTAATATTACTCATTGACCAAAAAAAAAGTGATAACTAGCTGGGATGATATATTTTTATATTTTATTATCATGGATCCATATATATCATGAAGTTTTTTTTTTAATTCTGACTTTTCAAACTCCTGATGCATGCATATGTGATGCCAAAACGTTGTGTTAAATAAAATAATACTTAAAAAGCGACTGCATTTTCCAAAACCTAAATTATCTTCTTCCATCATCAAACAAATCCGTCAAACAAATACACCAGTCCAAATCAAATATAAAATGTTTAAGCTATTATTCATTGAAAATACTTACATATGATGTAATTTGTATTTGCTCGCTCACATTCAAATACATATTATTAACAATTCTGACCAGTCGACTTGCTTCCCTTTGAATTTGTATACATGGTAGTATAAAACTCAAAAGCTGGCATATGTAAACCACTGTGTTTATCATCAAAGGTATACAAATATCACGTTTTGTTAGTATAAAATGAAATATTTTAAACATGTTGGTTATGATCAAACAAAACAACGAAGCAACAGTTATAAAGATTCTCGACGAATATTCATCATTAAGACAAACACAAATGTTGTATAATTTATCATAAATTAGCATCGCAGTTTCTAATTTGTTTCGTATTGATGCTTTTTCCTTATCGTATATTAATGAACAAGTGGTGTCTTCTTTGAAGCTGTCATTTAGCAATTTGAAATATTTGTTGGTTAAGTTCAAATATAATATCCATGGATATGCGGTAAAGGTAATGAATAGCAAAGGTGTATACACTGTTATGATACGTAAGATTCGAATTCTTTCCTCTAATAACCAAATTGTAAAACCTAGAACATGATATAATTTGAAATGATTATTGTGTCATAAGGCTCTCATTACAAATGTTGCATGTCATTCTCCCGCAATAAAGTCATTATTTTTCTATTTTTGCCAATATCTGCAAATTTCATTCTAACAAAAACTCAAATATATATATATATATATGTGTGTGTGTGAGCATTTCGTCATCATATTCGATACAACGACACCATTGATGGATAATTGCATCACCGTCTGGCCCTGCATTTTTAATTTATAATGTTATATGATTGTTTTACGGAAGGTATGAACCACGATTGTGAATAGTTCGTATAACAGTGAATAAAGGATATTTAGTATTCGTTCACCACTGTGCTTTATTGTATTTTTAATAGATTTACCTTATAAATCTCATATCAGATGTGGAATTCTCTCACTAAAAATACCACAAGCTCATAGATTCGGTCGCGTTTTGTAAAGTGTTTATTTAATTTGACAACATGGAACAATTAGCGCAAGTGTTAGCCGATACATTCGCAGCGATGCCACCACCTACTGTGAGTATGCGAGGGATTAATTATATGATTTGGAAAAACTAAGGTATGTTCTGTAATATAATTAATAGATCTTGCTGTTGGCACTTGTTGAAACATTTTTAATAAAATTTGCAATAAAAACACTCGTTAAGTTTCCAAGAATTTGTTTAATGTTTATACGTATTTCGGCTTCTTAGGCCATCATCAGAACATATACAAGAAAATTACAATGGGGTCTGTACTTATATCTAAGACAAATTGTAAACAATATGGAGGGGAGTGTTTTTATTGCAAATTTTATGTTCTGTAAAGCAAATGCTTGAAATTATAATCTGAGAAATAGGAGAATGTTATGTGCGAAATAATTAATGCATTAATGCTCTTATTACTTATTTTACTACTATCGATGATTTACTGTTGCTTTTAAATATTTTATTCTAAGCAAAGTCGCTATGCCCTACTGATATTAAGCGTCCCGAGCGGAACACGAAATTTGTATTAACTGTATTTGTTTGGATATGCAGTATGAATTGGTAAGAATCAATGTGTGAAGTGAGACTAATTGTTATTGATATTAATATGTGGACGATGGGACGAAGAGTCTGGATTGATATTGGGGTGTAATTATGGAATAAAGTAAAGAATATGAGTTTTGAGATAACACTAAAGAGTTGATTATATCTAATATTAATTTTGTTAAATATGTTAGCTAATCTATAACTTATTATGTTATTTGGGTATTCTAGTATATGTATTGATGTTGATGTATTTGTCTGGACATGTAAAGCGCGGTTATCGCAGACTAATTAAATCCAATGATAATCTAAATAGTAAGACTAGTACAGATTTATGTAAATAATTTACCCATAACATGTTAAATAGATACAGGTGCCGAATGTTGTTAAGTTAAGGCGAGTTCCTGGAAAAATTAAAATTAAAAAATCTTAGCCACAACGTGTAAAGCGTCTATAAAAGACATTGCCTTTGAAGTATTAACGCTGACTCATCAAGTTTATATAACAATGTAACACAATATTTTTAAAAATTTATTCTGTTACGAAATTCCGTCAAACTTAACAATATCTACAGTTCTTATTGGTCGAAATATATTTAGAAACCCTCACATTTAAATATCACATGATACAAATGGTACTGAATTACTAATGAAACATTCAGTCAAATGATTACAGATCTCCCAATCGAAAGTCAAAAATCTTTATTAGAGTTGTTAAACAAGCATCAAGTTTATATTACGGCAGGAAATAAAGTAACTGTGTTAAATACGACACAATTAGAAATTTGATTAACCGAAAATATAATAATTTCATTAGTTCCTTTACGCGAACCTTAGAATATAAAAATGCTATTAAAAGTAATAAACGGAGATGGACTCCAAAACGGAATTAATCGCAATAGCGTATCCTCATACGGGTTTTCTGTTAGATTAGTACGAAAACCAAAAGGATCAGATCGTTTATATAACGATTTTAAAGCTCTATACAAAATAATAGTTAAAAATGCCTCGATTCGAAGATTTCATTGATTAAGTAGTAGGTTCAGAATATTCTACTGCCCTGGAAATGGTTGGTGGTTACCACCAAATACCAGTATCGGAATCATCAATTCCAAAAACCGCTTTGTTACTTCAAGTGGTCATTATGAATATGTCCGAATGCCATTTGGATTAGTTATAGCTCCTGCGGTATATCAGAGAGTAATTACTTCGGCATTTAAAGGTTTGACTAACAAAATTGCTTTGCTATAAATAAAATTACTTACACTATTTGCATTGAAGTTTACGCTTTCGAGAACAAATTTGCTACTGACTATAGGTACTTAGAAACTAATTCTTATATGTTACATGGAAAACTAACTAACAATTTGGTATAAATTTCACAATTTTTACCGACCTTGCCTTGCTACAAGTCACACTCAATAAGAGAGATATTATCCCTTGAATTGCAAGGTGGTGGAAATATCTTCAAAAGTTAGCATTCACAGTCGAATATCGACAAGGTGAATTATTGCCCCATGTTGATTATTTAAGTAGAAACCAGTATCTGTGTTAGTTAAATGCGTTTGTTTTATTCTTTATTTGAACTTCCCGCTTTATAAATAGAAGTGTCATTGTCATAGTAACCGTTGTGTAGAGTAAGTTGTGTTTTGTCTTCTTGTATTAGTAATTTGTTGTAATAAAAACTATCATTTATGTTAACTTAAAACTGCGTTCTATTCTCTTTTTATTACTGTTTGCCACTACAATATTCGTCAGGTTATGGGCCCAGACAACGTAAAACAGTAAGTAAAAGGGTCGTCAATAAATTCTCAACGTTTGAAGTTGCCATTTTGGCAAGTTTGTGTGGATTGTGCAGTATAGACAGCGTGTCGTCGGTAGTACTATCATCATGAGTGTTGATAAGGAAAAAAGTACCAATTTTAAGCTATTACTGAAAAATGACAATTACGCGCAATCGAAGATCGCGATACGGTGGAAGTTGGACGCAGAAGACCTGTGGGACTACGTCAATGGCGTGGCTGCGGATCCTCCTAGAACCACCGTGGAAGAAGTAAAAATCAACCGCAGAGCGATGGCAAAACTCGTGTCGCACATCTATCCGGACCAATTCTGCCATTTCACAAATGTGGAGAAAGCTCCGGAAGTGTGGGCAATTTTTAAGAATTTATATGAACGGGAGACCATGACGAGCGCAGTGTCACTGCTGAAGAGGTACGTCCGGCGTGACTACACTTCAGGTCCGGTGAAAGACCACCTCCGGGAGATGCAAGACATGGGGAATGACGTTCGCACCGCTGGCATCGAGATCGAAAAGAAGGTGGAGATCTATTTGTTGCTGGCCAGCCTTCCAGACAGTCTTGAGGGGCTTGTCACATCGTTGGACAGTCGAGACGAGCTCACGATGTCCTACGTGGCGGCTAAGCTATTGGACCGGGATGAGCGGCGAGGGACCACGACGGAGGGGACCACCGCACTCTTCACGACGGCCAAGCAGCAGTACCACAAGGCCGGCAAGGGCAACAAAGCCGGTAAGTCGAAGGAAACAAGGGAATGTTTCCACTGCAAAATTCCAGGACATCTCAAGGCTGACTGCTGCAAATTCAAAGCGGAACAGCTGAAGAAGCAGTGCAGCAAGCTGGCTGTGTCTCCAGAGTACTGCTTTGCCAATAACGAGCAGCATGACGTTGCTGACAGCGCCAACACCACATGGATTGTGGACACCAGGACGACCACACACGTCACAAGTGACCGAACTTTCTTTGACGTGCTACGACCAGCGACTCCTGATCGGACGATCAAGACAGCAGAGGAAGGTCAGCAGGTGCCAGTCGAAGGCATTGGCTCAGGTATTTTACGGTGTCGTCTACCTAATGGCGGCGTGAACCAGGTACGTCTCAAGGACGTTCTTTATGTACCTAAGTTCCACGGAGGACTCATTTCCGTCTCGCGTGCACGTCAACAAAGGCTGCACATGAATGTGAACGACGACGGGTGCTTCATCTTTACCAAGAGCGGACGAAACTTGGTGATGTACGCCAAGGAGAAAGGAAATTTGTACCAGGTAGTGCAGGAGAGTCCAGCGTCGAGACGCAGTTCACCATAGGTCAACGACCGGTGTTCCAGAGCTTCAGCCGAAATCTGGCACCGCAGGCTGGGACATAGAGACTCAACAGCCATCCAGCGTTTGGTCAATAAGGAACTGGCGACAGGAATCGATTTATCCACCGACTCCAAACACGACAGCAGTAAGTGTGAGGTGTGTATTCGGGGGAAGATGACGAAAAAGCACTACCCGCCAAGTAACTCACGGGCCACACGACTGCTTGAACTGATCCACACCGACGTGATGGGACCAATGGAGGTTCCTTCTGCAGGAGGCAATCGTTTTCTAGTCACGTTCATCGATGATTTCTCAAAATTCACCATGACTAGGCCGGTGAAGGCCAAAAGTGAAGTGGCCGGAGCCATCATCAATTATGTGGCTCTAGTGGAGAATCAGTTGGAAAGGAAAGTCAAGACGGTACGTTCCGACAACGGAACAGAGTATTGTACAGCGGAGCTGAACAATTTCATGCGTGAAAAAGGGATTGAGCACCAAACGTCCACACCGTATACTCCAGAGCAGAACGGCCGAGCAGAGCGGAAGAATCGATACATCACCGAGATGGCTCGCTGTTTGCTGCTAGAGGCGAATCTTCCGTGGCGGAACTGGGCTGAGGCCATGTCCACAGCCACTTATCTTCAAAATCGGCTGCCTTCGTCGACGGTGGACAAGACACCGTATGAGCTGTGGTGGGGTAAGAAGCCAGATCTCAGTCATCTGCAGGTCATCGGAAGCCTTCATCCACGTCGCTGACAGCCAGCGCAGGAAGGGAGATGAGAAGGCCGTCGAGGGAGTCCTCATCGGCTATGACAGTCATTCTAAAGGTTATAGAATACTGATTTCGGCAGACAAAGTGCGCATTGCATCATCGGTTAGATTTATCGAGAGCAACACGCCAGCAGTGCCGACAGTCGACGGTGTTGCGATACCGGAAGTCGACAAAACTACTTCAGAGCCAGTCATCGTGCGGGTTGATAGCGACGATGAATTAGTCGACGACGACAGCCTATCAAACAAAGAAGCTCGTGATGAATCACCGGTTGTAAAACTGGAAGAGTTGGAGTCAGAAGTGTTGACTTCAGAGCCACCGAGTTCTCCAGAACCAGAAGGGGTGTTGCAGATGCCGGATCTCACCCCACAAGTGCGTCGATCTCAGCGCGAAACCCAGGGGAAGCCGCCAAGTCGGTACGGCAACGTTGCGTGCAACATCACCAAATCGGTGGAGCCGAAGAGCTGGTCCGACATGCTGCGACTGCCGGAGCACGAACGACGGCAGTGGGTGGCAGCAGCTGATGCCGAGATTAACATGCTTCGTAAGTATAATGTTTATGAATTGGCTAAATTACCACCAGGAAAAAGAGCCATTACCTGCAAGTGGGTTTTTAAAGAAAAGTTTGACGGCTTGGGGGCCAACAACACCCACAAAGCACGACTGGTTGCGAGAGGTTTCACCCAGAGCCGAGGAATCGACTACGAGGATACCTTCGCACCAGTGGTGAAACACGATACGGTTCGTGTTTTGCTGGCGTACGCCGGAGCAAAGCGACAACACGTCAGGCACCTGGACGTCAAAAGTGCCTACCTAAACGGCAAGCTAACCGAGGAACTCTATATGGAACAACCGGAAGGATTTGTTGACCAGGACAACGTGGATTGTGTGCTGCGGCTACACAAGAGTCTTTATGGACTAAAGCAGGCCGCCAGAACCTGGAACAAGACCGCGGTCGAAATTCTGTCTGGCATCGGCTTCCATCAGAGTAGAGCAGATCCTTGTCTGTTTAGTAAGAAGGGGTGCAAGGGCCCACCTGTGCACATACTGTTATATGTGGATAATTTGATGGTCGTTGGAGCAACACCAGAAATCACAGCCGACATCGGACGCCAACTAAATGCAAATTTCGAGATAAAGGACTTGGGAGATATCAACTATTATCTCGGAATTCAAGTTAAGCGACAACCGAATGGAGTTTTTGCCATTCATCAGTCAACCAAAATCAAACAAATGATTGAAGAATTTGGCCTGACTGAAGCAAAACCAGCTGCCACTCCAATGGAGACCGGATTTCTTGCGGGAAATACCACCGAAAGCAGCCTGTTGCCAAACAACACCGGATACCGACAAGCGATTGGGTCGCTATTATATTTGGCAACTGTAACCCGGCCTGACATCTCCCTAGCAGTCGGAATTCTCTGCCGACGCGTCGAGCATCCGACCGAGAGCGACTGGAACTCGGTAAAGCGCGTCATGAGGTATTTAAAGTCGACAAGTGAAAAGAAGTTGGTACTGAGTGCTCAACAAGATCTCACCCTGCGAGGATTCGTCGACGCAGACTGGGCAGGCGACCGAAGCGACCGGAAGTCAACCAGCGGATACACCTTCCAACTGGGATCCGCCACCGTAGCCTGGTCAAGCCGAAAGCAGTCCACTGTGGCACTGTCATCCACCGAGGCGCAGTACGTAGCAGTGTCGCATGCGTGCAAACAACTACAGTGGATGCAACAGCTGATCACCGATCTTGGCATCGCGCTGATCACACCCACCGTGCTTCATGAAGACAACCAAGGTTGCATTAAAATGGTGGAATCCGACAGGTCTAGTGCGCGGACGAAATATATTGATGTTTCCCACTATTACATTCGCGACCTGCGGGATCGTGAACTGGTCACGTTAGAATACTGTACAACAGAAGAAATGATTGCAGACATCTTGACCAAACCTTTGGCCAAGCAGCCATTTCAACAAATGTCCAAACAACTGGGCATCAAGGACTAAATATTCAAAATTGTAACTAAATGTAAAAGAGTTAAAAAGCGAGAAGGGGTGTTAGTTAAATGCGTTTGTTTTACTCTTTATTTGAACTTCCCGCTTTATAAATAGAAGTGTCATTGTCATAGTAACCGTTGTGTAGAGTAAGTTGTGTTTTGTCTTCTTGTATTAGTAATTTGTTGTAATAAAAACTATCATTTATGTTAACTTAAAACTGCGTTCTATTCTCTTTTTATTACTGTTTGCCACTACAATATTCGTCAATCTGTGATGGTAAATATCACAAATAAAATGCCATGGATAGTTATTGAGCAAAACAAGAATACAAATATTGAACAACTAATTTCAGAATTACCTTAAAATTTCAACTTGTAAATTATGTGATTGAAAATCAGACATTGTTGAGAAAAGTAATAATTGAAAATAAAACACAATATAAAACTGTTATTCTTAAATAACAAAGATGGAATATTTATAAAGATTTCACGACGGACAAAGTCTTGTCGGTTGGAAAAGACATTTACAAAACTTCAGTGCAACTTTTGGTTCAAAGGAATGACTATATTTGTGCAAAAATATTGTTATCATTGTTTATTTTGCTTCATAAGTAAGCGGCCCGCCCGTTCAAAAAGAAATTTCTTATGCCATAGCTAAGTATGCGTCAGAATGGACGAGCGAATTAATTGAAATACAACTTTCGTTGAAAAGAAAACACGACAGGGTTTTCATATTTACTTACACACAGGGCAGATAGCAAACTGTCCATAAATTTAAAGTTTACTTGCCTTGTTCCCACGATGCAACTTAATTGCATGATATTCTCGAAAACTTTATTTCATGAAATAGAATTGCAAGAAACAAACTTGCATGCATCTGATGTTGTTCACATGGAAATGATTGCTGTAAATTTTATTTCAATGAAATTTATTTAAAATGTCAGATATTGGAAATGTCAAAATTGTGTTCGATCTAATTGCGGTTATAAAGATACCAAAGAGCAACAAAGGTAAAATTAGTCGTACACGTAATTGTTACAAGTAACGAAGTAAAATAGATAACAAAACAAGGTCACATCTGTGACTTCTGCTATTAAATTGGTTAACTTTTCTTGTTCTATTAATAATATTATATTTATTCATATACACTAGTTTCGCATTATTTTGACCAACATGAGCTTATATTACCAACCTATCCAAATAGTTATGTAAATGGAAATTTTTAGATATGGCAAAAATATTTCCTTTTTAACTTTGAATACCCAGCAAAACTATGAATAAACTGATATTTGAGTTAATTTAATATACTAGCTTTTAAATAAAATTATGAATTCTATAATTTAAAAATAAACATTATCAGCTTCATAATTGATTTATATTTTTTGTTCTATGCAAAATTTGCAGAAGAAAAATAAAAATCTACTTTGGGTGTAATTATGCTTAAAGTTACTCTATAGTTCAAAGTAACCCTGTTTGACGGAATGCATAATTAGAGAAATGACGCGAAACATTTAGAAGAATTCTATACTACCACATTAATATTTTCTCAAACCTATTTTCACCAGAGTGGTTCCAAAAATTATCGCCAATGCAATCTTCGAGTATTGTTTATATCCAGAATAATTAACTATTTTTCCAATTCGCCAGAACAAATCATCCATATTAAACAACTCATTCATTGCTAATATAAATTCAGATCCAGTGCATACTTCACTTAAATAAAATATTGTAGGAATAAAAACGGCGGCGTTCACATGGCCACAAGCTAGAACCATATAAATTAAACGTTGATTAACATAATATTCGGCGATAGATTGTATAAAAGAAAATATAATTGTTAGTACAATCAAATGTACTATCATAAATATTAATTTTAATTTTAAAGAAATCGAAGAAAGTTTTTCAAATTGAAATTTGTTGTCAGTGTATTTAATTGAATAACATGATAACCCAATTATTTTTGACAGTTTTATTGCAATTCTAATTGCATTATATAAATGTATTTTATCGGAATCAACCATTGTAAGCTTTTATTGGTATGAATTTGTAAAATAAATAAAATAGCTTGAAGAATTATTACTCCCAAATAATCGATTATTGAAATTAAATTTCATTTCTAATTTGATTAATTATTCAAAAGTTTGATGTCATTGGTTTTCATAAATGTGTCTTGAAATAAAAAGCTACAGTGGTCTGTACTCTATTTTCTTATACGTAGTTTTCCATATATTATAACAGAATTCTCTAGAACAATCTGGTATGCGCCCGTAGATTGTTCCAGAGCCTTGTGGAGAGACTTCTGCAAGTTTTGTGCTCAGGCTGGTACAGAGCTAGCATAAATATGTGGTAAATAGAAATACATAACTTATCCGTGAGTCAGAAAATAATAGTGGGAGGGAGACAGAGATATAATTCGTGAGAAATCAATAACCAAGTAAATATAAGTGAATAATGGAGTAAAATACATATTTCATATTAGAAAACAATATCGTTTGTTAAGATAAATATTATTGTAGTATAAGTGTTATAAATACATAAATTTAGTAACGTTTAATTAACAAAAATAAGTGTTTTAATTCTCGACCGAGTCGGTATAAACGTTACAATATCTATCTTTATCTATGTAAAATAACTATTTTCAAAATCGATCTTTTATTAAATGGTGTCTTTTTTAAAAATCGTTTCGAGCTCGTATGTATTAGAAATCGCGTTTTATCTAACTTGTGTTATTTTCGATATTGCAAACAGTAGCAAGAGTAAACCATCATTTCCGGCAAAGATATTGCTTTCAAAAATAGGAGGTTTTCTTACGGCTGATATCTAAGAATATAGTTTATAGATTAATATTTTGTCTTCAACGGGCATAGGTTTAAGGGGCGCACAGACACTAATATAAATATATATAAATACACATTGCGAAAATAGTCAGATTTAATTTAGGGATGGTCAAAACGTGTATTTTCGTTAAAATTTCTAGTTCGAATTCAGGTGTATAAGATAGTAAAAGAATCTTATTAAATTAATGTTAAACATTCATCACTAATACTGAAATGAATTATTCAGCTATTAATGTATTGAAATTTGAAATTGAATGGCGATTCAGAGTGTTATTAAATAGATAAGTAAGATAACAATTTATTAATATAACCATAAAATATTCTGGTTTTTGTTACATGAAGGCGTATGGTATTAAATAATACACATTTTTTAAATCACCGTTGATGCACGGAGGTGAAATATATGTATTTTGTAAACAATCTACTCTTATTATATATTTTATAATTCATTTTAACACCAAAGTCTTTTAATTATTTTCACTTTTTAATTGATTTTACATATGTTAGGGGCGATTTTAATATAGTTTCTTGCAATTCGTTTTTTTATATATATATATATATATATATATATATATATATATATATATATATATATATATATATATATATGTATTAATTGTTGAATTAATTTCACTCAGCACACTAAATTGCTCTAATATATTAATATTTTTATTTAAAATATTTTCATTAAATTATTCATCATCTATCGAAAATAAGATATTAACCAACTGTTACAAACACAAAAAACATATTTTTTAAAACTTGAACTGTCGCCGATCAAATCTAACTTTATAAATCGGTATAAAGGAAACCGTAAAGTTATTAGAAAAATATACTGATAAATTAGGTACAATTATATAATCCATATTAGGGTATTTGGGCATGTAATTTAATTTATATTTCAAAAATTATGTATTATTTGATAATTTATTATATTTTCTTGGAATCTTGTTTTCCGTTGCGCTATTCTGTCGTTTTAGTGATCTATTATGAATTTTTTTCCAATTGTTTACTTTTTTCTAAGGCAATCAAATAATTAATACGAATAAATGTTTGTTGTTCCACAAAAGTATGAATTATTTCTGTTTTTGCTGCTGGTAAACGCTTATAAATTATATGTGCTACTTTTTTAACAATACCAGCTTCTTTTCTTATAGTTCCGTTTTCGAGATTTTTTTAAAATACTTTTTCATATGTTTTCATTTGAATATTTAATTTTAATGACGGTTCTACAAATCCACTATACGATAATTGTTGCCCACGATGGTAATAATGGGGTATTATGTAAGACAACTGGTGTTGAATTTTTTATCGAGAACAAGCGTGTTTGAGTGCTCCAGCACTTTGTTGAGCAAATAAAAACACGATTGGAAGTGCAAAGTGGATGTGGAACAAGGTGGAATAAGAATATTTATAATAAACAATATAACTTTAGAAATAAAGTAAATATAGAACATAATGAGCAGTGCATGAGAGACATGAAGGTAGATAGTAGTCCAGTGACAAGTGTGTGCGAGGCGGTGCGAAGCGGTGCGGGCCGGTTGGCCTAGAATAACTTGTCGTATAAACAATACACACAGTGCACAGTGAAGGTGAAATACAGGAACGGATTGAGTGGAAATGAAGAATAACAAAAGAAATAGAGAAGGAAAAAAAGCTTTCAAAAACTCAAAAAAAAAAAAAAAAATTGAGGTCGCCGGAAACGTCCTGTCGGTTGCTTTGTGATTTCCTTGGCATTGTATAAAGTGAGATTGTCCTGTTATAATACAGTGTTTCTCTTCGTGGTGTCCTGCACAATTGTTGCATCTAAATTTGCTTCTACATTGCTTGCTCATATGTCCATATCTCAAGCATGTGAAACATTGTATGACTTTTGGGATATATGGTTCTACTGGACATTTTACATTGTGATGACTATAGTCTGCGTTGGTATGAATATTGTGTTTTCATTGTTCTGTATTTTCCTCTTAATTCTTCTAATATTTATTATTTTATTTTTACTTTCCACGTATGTAAATTTTGTAATTTTCCTTTGTAAATATGTCATATATCATTAACCTGTTGGCATCCTCGGCCGTTTTACAGTCGATTTTTATTCTATTTTTGCCTATTGAGTTTATGTTATTTACTGCAATTTTTTCTTGTGAGGAATTGTGGATTAATCTACCTATTGCCATAGGGTGTATTCTACCTACATTTGCTGATTTGCTTTCGAGGTATACGTAATAAGGTCCTATGTCTTCTTTACTGTATTCCTGGTATATATGTCTTGGGTTATTCGTGTCGTTTTTGTCTCTATTGTCGAGAATGGCTTGGGTTTCCATTGTATTTAATGTCTCTGGATTGTTTTAGTTTAGATTGGGCATGCCTAGGTTTGCTTTATTTGTTTCCATCAGCTGTGAGGGGGTCATTAGCATTTGTTCGTTGTTTATTTGTGTTGGAATTATTTCTATGTTGTCTTGACTGGTTAGGATTTTGTTTGTGGTCTGTGTATTTGTATTGAGATTCTTTAAATTCTTTTGGCAATGTGTGGATTTTATTTGATTTTTTCTTTCTGTTTGTTCTATTATTGCCGTGGTGATGAAATTGTTTTTTTGCGGAATCCCTGTTGAGATTGTTTTTTAGACGCTAGACATAGCGGGAATTATTCCATGGGCCACAACACTATTTTTTTTATTGTTTAGTTGGAACTGTTCTTTTAAAATCTTTTAATTTATTATTTTGGGTTAGTAATTGATGTTTTAAATTAGTTTAAGGACGCTCACGTATTTCGATGTTGATCACTCTACGTCTGTACTGTGAGAGAAAGAGTTCGATACCAAAAGCTGGATATTAATGGCGACACATACAAATGGTGTAAGAAAGGAAATGACTTGGAACCAATACAAGAACCGATAAGCGAGAAACAGGCAAAAAAGTAAACGAGAAGAAGAACAAGAAAAAGAACAATGAAACGGAAACGACAGAAACAGACAAAATGGAAAGGAATAGGATATGGAAAAGGATAATTCAATTAGGAACATGGAATATAAGAAGTATGAATGGGAAGGAAACAGAGTTAATTGAAGAATTCGAAAAAGCAAGAATAGACATATTAGTGATAACAGAAACAAAGAAGAAAGGAAATGGCATAATTAAGACCAAAAATCAAAGAGTGGAAATGTATAAGCGAAAGGATCCTCATAATTAAAATAGACGATACGGACAACTTAATAGCAAATCTAATAATAATTTATGGAATGAGCGAAGACGAAAGCAAAGCAAACAAAGACGAATTTTGGGATAAAGTCCAACTAGAATTTGAAAAATTGGATGAACCAATATACATAATAGGAGATATGAATGCAAGAGTGGGAAACAACAACAAAGGACTAGAAGATATAATGGGGAAACATGGTGAAACTATCAAAAATAGCAACGGAAATAGACTCATAGACTTTTGTATCATTAATGACTTAAAAATACTAAACACATTCTTTGCACATAAAGAAATACATAAATATATTAGAGAAGAATGGAGTAGAAACGAGAAATCCATAAATGATTATTTAATATCTAACAATTCACAAAAGAAAGATGTAAAAGTTAAAAGTGGTAGCGAAATTGGAAGCGATCACTATCTAGTTATAGCAAAAATAAAAGCAAAAGAGAAAGAACACAAACATAAATTAAACAAGAGAGAAACAACATTAATTAAGACCAGAATAGACAAACTAAAAGACGAACACATACGCGAGCAATACAAAAACAAGATAAAGGAATTAATTAGAGATACATCAAAACCAAACAAGAACAAGGTGGAAGAAATGTGGGGTACCTTCAAATACATTTTAACAGAAGCATCTAAATGCGTATGTGGAACATCTCAACATTCATACAACAGAATACAAACCCACTGGTAGAACGACGAAGTAAAAGAGGAGATAAAAAAGAAAAAAACAAAAATGGAAGAAGTACCTTAGCACAAAGAAGGAAGAAGATTACGAAGAATACAAGATACAAAGAAAAATAGCAAAAGAAGTAACCAAAAAATCAAAAGAGAAGACATGGGAAGAGTTTGAAAACACGTTGGAGCAAAATTTCAAGGAAAACAAAAAACTATTTTATATGACTCTAAAAAACTGTAAAAAGATAAACAAATAACTCTGAAGCAGATAAAGGATAAACAGGGAAGAATAATATAAGAGGATAACGAAATCATGAAAAGATGGAAAGAACACTTCAAGGAATTATTAGAAGAAAATCAAACCATTAATGAAGAAGTTAAAAGAGAGTGAAACAGAATATATTACAGAAGAAAAAATAAAAACTGTACTACACAAGTTAAGAAACGGGAAAGCTCCAGGTCACGACAATATAAAGGCAGAACAACTAAAATATATGGGCGAAGAAGGAGAAAAAATATTACTAGTAATGCTAAATAAAATATGGCAAGTTGGTATCATTCCGAAAGACTGGGAAAAAGCAGTGATATTCCCTATTTACAAAAAAGGGAGACAATAGAAACTGTAACAACTATAGAGGAATATCGCTACTATCCACAACTGCCAAAGTATACAAGGCAATACTAGAAAATAAATTACGACAGGCAACAGAAGCAACAATGGAGAAAGCTCAAAGCGGCTTCAGGAAAGGGCACTCAACGCAAGACTATATATTCACTTTAAGAAAGATGGCAGAAAAAACACTGGGACAAGAAAACAAATTATTATTTATAGCTTTCATAGACTTGGAAAAAGCATTTGCCAGAGTGCCGCGGAAAAGGATATGGCAAATACTGGAGATAAGGAAAATAAACAAACAACTACTGGAAGCAATTAAAAGTGTTTACAGAAAGACTTACAACTACATAAGGACAGGCAATGAAACATCGGAAGAATTCAAAACCACGTAAGGTCTTAGACAAGGAGGAGCATTGAACCCACTGCTATTTATAATTTTCCTAGATAACATAATAAAACAGGTAAAAGGAAAAACAAAAAAAGTAGAGGTAGGACATCACAAACTAGCGAAAGTTATGATAGCTGAATGTGCATTTGCAGATGACCTTGATAAATGATAAGGAGACCAAGCTAAAGCAGAACAACAGTTTGAAATATAAAGTTAATATACGGTATACAGAATGATATAAACTGTAAATTTACAAGTGAAATATGACTTACCTTAATGTGTAAAATATTTCGATTTACGATTAAGATGATCAATATTGATTTCAATTTTAAACACGATAATACAAAATACCGCAAAATAACACGAGCACGAAATGATAGAATGAAGGAACCAAACTGAAACGGAAAAGGGACAGACCCTAGGATTATAGGGTGGTAGATCATCGCAATTATTTAACAGTGTTTGTATCTATTCATCGTTTCTGAGTTCCACTCGTCAAATGATAAAGTAGTTATAAAGATAAGGAAGAAAATAATACTAGAATTGGGTATTAAATGTAAATGACTAGTTTGCGTTTTGAAACCAACTTAAAAATTATTTTTATTTAATTACAGCAGGCTACAAGTAATACGCCACTGGTATTTGCACAATATTAAGTAACGCATGCGCTCTATTAGGATACGGATGGTATATACCAATATTAACATTTTGTAACAATACCATTAATTATATATTTCTGATAAGTAACTACAAAAATAAGCATATTACTTTAACATACACCATATGTAATATATATTTATGAAATATATATTTAATGATAGTATAACATCTAAAATTGCATCATATTATATATTACCAAAATTAAAAATTTGTTGTTCGATATACCTACTAAAAGTTCTTAAACATATTTTATTTATATTGTACAAATATGTATATTTAATATTGGCTAATCAATATGCAACCCATATACAAAGTCTATAAGAATCACAAACATCAATTTTACAATATTGGTATTACATGGTTTTTGACTGAGAATACAATATAGTTCATCCCATATTGTATTGATATTGAAATCACTTTTAAGGAGCTAAATAATGACATACAATCTAAAACTAATATGGGTTTCTATATGCCATATTTGGCCAAGATACTATATATAACCAATATTTATATTTTATAGTTTTGGCATTTGGTGCTACTGGGGTTAGTATTAAACCTGCCACCAGAATACCTTACAATCTCACAAATAGTCTAAATTTAAATCACTATGAGCTTCACTAAATTTCCAATTATAAACCAACCTTTAATGTTAATGTGTAAATATATAAACTTTTTTTTTTTAGACGCATTTCTGGCCAATACGTTCCTAAACAACAGTCATTATGGAGTACGTTGAAGCAATCAAACCACTACTACAATATTCAAATATTTTTGCAATAAGCCCATTATCTGTTGAAGTCAACACAAACCAAATAGTTGTTTTCAAAAGAAAAACATGGAACATGATAGAACTTTTAAAAATCATAATATTTCAAGTCCTATTATTCAAATCTGCTTGGCATCACTTTTGGTTTAATGATACCCAATATATTAATATACCAATAAATCTCACTACGATTAGCGATAACTTTGCTTTGACCTTATTAAATTGGTTACTAGATATTGGGTGCCTAATAATATCATTTTGTATTTGTTTTATATTATGGGTTGTTTCTCCTGGTTTAGCTAAAGCAATGATTGAATTTACAGATATACAAACCATAATGGTGAATTTTAATATTAATATTACTTTACATAAAATGAGAGGAATGTATTTTATAGGGTTATTTTGTTTAGTGCTAAAAATTTTATTCAATATCTACATTATTTTATATATTCTAACATATGCAAATATTATAAACCCAATTATACATTTTGTATTTTTGGCTGTATTTGATTTGGGCATTTTTCAATGGTATAGTTTTTTATTTTTACTAAAGCTTCATTTTGAATCACTACTTCAAATTGTTGCCAATCGAAAATGTTATACGTTCGTAGAGGATGACTTAAACTCACAAACACGTTTAGTTAACATTGGACTGATCTATGACAAACTTTACAATGTAACATCAAATATTATACGAGCATATTCTATGATCATTTGTCTTATAATACCATTATGTTTTCTTGTAATATTAACATCTGTGTATATTTTTTCAAAATGTATTAAAAATCACTGGCCCATACCAGTGAATTTATTGTTTAGTATAATAATATATAATAATCGATTGCTAATTTGTGTGCTACCTTGTATGAAGATTAAGGCGATTACTGAAGAGATTAACCGGAAATTACAGATTATTGAAGTAAATTCTAAAGGGAGTTTCATGGCAGAAGAGTTGGTAAGTTATTGCCTGTAAATACTAACATTAATGTAACTCAAAACACAAGCAACTAAAATGTAAGTGAGAAACGGATATAATGCCTTTATATAAATGCAAGTATCAATAGAATGAGGTCTAAAACTGCGCTCAGACCACTGGTGTTTTTGACAAGTAGGCAAATAATTGTATATTTGGCAAGTTGCCAAATACAATTACGGTTTTTTTTCACACAACTTGATATTTGAAAACACCTATGCACAGGTCTGGTCAAATAATCGTGATATTTTTTACTAGTACTATTGCCGATTAATTGTGCAAATAGAGCATTCCCACAAGTATTCACACGTGACAAATAATTGCCAAGTACTCCAGTCGTTTGAGCCCGGCTTAAGGCAAAGACCACACGTGAAAAACAAAAAATCGCATACGCAGTTGTCAGGTAAAAAAGACATACTGCCGTTTCTTTCCCTGATGCCTCTTACGACATTTCATTATCATTTGGTTATAATAGAATCGCTTATTTTTCGTAACACTATTACCTTTTATTAAATATATTAAATTACACTCTAACAACTATTATATTTTCTTTCGAATGGCACCTCCTATAATCAGGCGCCTTTGTGCTGATCATAACCTTACAACCCTCACGCGGCGGCCCTGCCTGTGTCTATATTCTCGGCTCACCATTCCTTTAAATAAACAGTACGTTTTTAAAATTTGCAGATACATATTTGGCTTGTAAATAATTTTTGAATTGGCATTGGCTGTTTTGAGAAGTAAAATGACAAAGAAAATGAACGACCATCGCCTATAATATATTTTTGTATTATAATTTGCAAAAAGCTTGTCTAGCATATTGAACGTATTCTGTTCAATCTTCTATCATTGGCTCTTTTGAATCACTTCTTTCGAATTATCTTCAATAATATCGACTTTTTTCTCCTGCCATAATGCTTCTTGCTCGCCACTTTTCTTTTTCTTTGCCCATAAATATAGGAGTTTATTTATTCCTGCTCAAACTACACCTAAAAGAATTCACGATTTTTATCGGCAAATAATGTTACACAAGAAGTGTGATGTGGGATCCGGAGCATTTGGACAAAAACAACTTAGACTGTTGCATTGTAAATTGTATTAAAATTGACAGCTTCTAGAATATTTACATTTTGATATATTCATTCAATCCATACAAAATATATATAATATTAAGGAGTATTTTAATTATTGTTTGCTATTACTTATATTATAACCAAATTTCAGATAAATTCACTGATTCTACAAGTCCATCATCAGAAAATAGTTTTTACAATTTTTAACATCTTCACATTAGATGCATCTTTAATATATTCCGTAAGTATATACAACCTTCACAGCAATGAAATTAAGCGAATTCATGTTACGTAATTCAAGCGAAGCAAAGGCCCGCATAGCTGTCGGTGTCATTCGGTATTCTATGAGGTATGAGCAGACATCTCAGTCTGCTCAATATTTGCTAAAAACAAATGCAATTCAAAGAAGATATTTCGATTTTAATGCATATTAATTAATTATCTGCATTAGTGAAACAATTATACTAGTAGATCAATCTTATGCGGATTAATAAATCTAGCGTTGTGTTCATCTGCGTGTTTGGTGGACATCGAAACGCGTAAGGTAGAAGACGATGATCCTAGCGATTGCTATAGAAGATGGGAGGTTTCATTATGAAATAGATACAAAAAATATAAATATACTGAGGGTCTTACGCCGAAACGGACTTGTTCATTATCGCATAAGGGGCATATACTATTTAGTATGATGTTTTCTTTGTTTTCTTAGACGAAGTCTAAGAGGTAGTATTGTATTCATGAACATTTTCGAACTCGAGATTTTAACGATAATACAAGTATTGAATATCTCTGAATCGAAACTTACTAATTTCAGAATGACGTCTGTGTATGTGTCTGTGAATGCTCTAGAGTTAAATCTGTTGAAACTATGAAACTTAAAACTTAAGACTTGTTAATGGCCTAGATATGCACCTCTTATTTTTGAAAACAATATCTTAGGCAGAAGTAACAGTTTACCCTACTGCTACTTTGTCAATGTCTCGAACATAGTATGAAGTAAAGAAAAGGGGAATCGAATAAAAGTTTAAGATATTAACATTTCCAGCATCTTTTTCATACATATTGATTTTGTTTCATAGATATCGTAGGGTGAATTGAAAACAAAAATATCTGGAGTGGCCTGCACTCAACTTTCTTTTACGTAGTTTTCAATAGATAGATATTAATATATAATGAAAATAACTGGATAATTATACCAATTTATAATGGATCTGAATTTGAAGTACTTATCGTATTCACTCTTAAACAGTCAAATTTCACAGTAAAACTCTGAAATTGTTAATTAATTATGTCAGCAAATATATAATATAAATTGATTCTATAATAATTTACCTGATACAATGTATTCTAATAAGAAATCAATATTTTAAATATTAATTCATACAGATAACTGTCAAAGGAATGCTTGTTTGTTCTCAATAAACAAGAAACAAATGATGTAACTCATGGTTGATTCGTTTTAAAAATAATAAAATTTGTCACAATTGTAGGTATCACCATGGCAACGTAAATAAGATATTTGAGTTTTTTCGTAGCAGTTTTCTCATAACTGGTACAATTTATGAAGAAACTTTTCAAACAAAAGTTGTGCGAAATATTAATATCTTTCATTATGAATATTGCTATTTTTGCCGTAAGTGTAGCCGTTCTAGTGATATTGGAGATAGAACAAAAAATGTATAGAGTAAACATGAACTACCGGTTTGAATATTCTTTTCAAAAATAGGAGGTGCACATCTAGGGTATATACAAGTCTTAAGTTTGAAGTTTCATAATTTTTCGTTCGACAGTTTTGGCCCTAGAGCGTTCACAGACACACACACACACACACACACACACACACACAGACGTCATGCCGAAAATAGTCACATTCGATTCAGGGAAGGTCAAAACGTGTATATCCGTTGAAATCTCGAGTTCGAAATTTTTCATGATTACAATACTTACTTATTACTCTGTCAAAGAAATTAATAACACATAAATACAATAATAATGTCGAGTGAGGGCCTCTTCTGCTTTTTGTTGCGATAAGTAATTATATCTTTTCATCATTATTTTGTTTTCCTTGCTCCGTATTTTGCAGAATTTTCATTTTATTTAAGAAATGAATATAATTATTATTTTTACTTTCTTTTACAGAGTAATAAGTAAGTATTGTAATCATGAAAAATTTCGAACTCGAGATTTCAACGGATATACACGTTTTGACCTTCCCTGAATCGAATGTGACTATTTTCGGAATGACGTCTGTGTGTGTGTGTGTGTGTGTGTGTGTGTGTGTGTGTGTGTGTGTGTGTGTGTGTGTGTGTGTGTGTGTGTGTGTGTCTGTGAACGCTCTAGGGCCAAAACTGTCGAACGAAAAATTATGAAACTTCAAACTTAAGACTTGTATATACCCTAGATGTGCACCTCCTATTTTTGAAAAGAATATTCAAACCGGTAGTGCATGTTTACTCTATACATTTTTTGTTCAATCTCCAGTAACACTAGAACGGCTGCACTTACGGCAAAAATAGTTATGTTCATAATGAAAGATAATGATATTTCGAACAACTTTTGTTTGAAAAGTTTCTTCATAAATTGTACCAGTTATGAGAAAACTGCTACGAAAAAACTCAAATATCTTATTTACGTTGCCATGGTGATACCTACACTTGTGACAAATTTTATTATTTTTAAATCGGATCAACCATGAGTTACAGCATTTGTTTCTTGTTAATTGAAAACAAGCAAAGCATTACATTGACAGTTATCTGTATGAATTAATATTTAAAATATTGATTTCTTATTAGAATACATTGTATCAGGTAAATTATTGTAGAATTAATTTATATTATATATTTGCTGACATAATTAATTAACAATTTCAGAGTTTTACTGTGAAATTTGACTGTTTAAGAGTGAATACGATCAGTACTTCAAATTCAGATCCATTATAAATTGGTATAATTATCCAGTTATTTTCATTATATTATATTATATATATATATTAATATCTATCTATTGAAAACTACGTAAAAGAAAGTTGAGTGCAGGCCACTCCAGATATTTTTTAAAACGAATCAACCATGAGTTACAGCATTTGTTTCAAACAAACAAGGATTACTTTGACAGTTATCTGTATGAATAATATAAGAACTTCAAATTCAGATCCATTATAAATTATATATATATATATATATATATATATATATATATATATATATATATATATATATATATATATATATGTATATTAATATCTATCTATTGAAAACTACGTAAAAGAAAGTTGAGTGCAGGCCACTCCAGATATTTTAGAATTGCAGCCAGCCATATAAAGTTTATTCTTAAAATATTCTTGCTTAGTTGTTTTAATAAGCGAATTTACTTTATTTTTTATTTGTTTAAATTTATTAATATTAAATTTATTAGGGAATCTTTTTATTTGCCTATAAATCTTGTTGCGTTCTTCAATTTTCTTTATTATTAATATTCGCTACATTTTTTTTTGCTTTAGAAGCAGTAGATTTTCTTTTTGTTTGCTTACTGCTATGTCTCGAATAAATAAAAATTACTCTATAATTAAATACCCGTGGACACCATGTGCCCATATCGTATGCAGAATAAAGTTCACTCCTCACCGATCCATCTTTTTAATTGAATAATTTGACGGGTGCTAATTTTCTTGTTTTTTATTTTTGTAAATGTAGATCTAATCTTGGTTACATTATATATATATATATATATATATATATATATATATATATATATATATATATATATATATATATATATATATATATATTTATATATATATATATGTATATATATATATATATATATATATAATATATTTCCCTTACACGGTCTTTCCTTGTGAACACGGTTTTGTATTTTCGTAATTTTCTCTGTAAGTCGGTTATAATTGTCATTATCATACAATTTCAATATAATATATCACATGCCACTATCTGCAAACTACGCAACACACAAAATACACATCAAATCTTTAAATTAATATTTTAATAGATTATTCACATTAATATTATTTACTTTGACATTTCATTCGTCACTGTCTATTTATCAAAGTACACTTTAAATTTTGCCGTCACAGCATTCTTTAAGTGATAAATGGCTTTAGGTTAAAATTCAATGGTTCAAGCCATGAAAAATAATAATATTTTTGATATAAAATATAATATATATATATATAAATGTTTACAAATGCTTGGAATATCTCAAAATTTTTGAACAGTTTTCTTCAGAAATTACAGAAAATCAATTATTTAGCTGTGGTGGAAAGGTTAAGACTCTCAACATTCTCGGTGAAAGTTGGGGTTAGATTCCTACCCATGCTAGTTTGCATTTTTCATATAAAATGCGTTCTGCACATATAAACTCACATATAAACATATAAAGAAACGCATATTTCTGGCTGTTTATATATATATAACAGAACTATATGACCGTTGTCAACATTTCCGTGTAATGGTTGTTATAATCTAACAACATTGATGAATAGTAGAAGATATAACATTCTGTTCTCCAAAAATAGAATTGCTAACATGAATAGCAACTAAAAATTCGCTTATTAGCAAGTGCTGATAACATATTACATATATTTTTAATTTTTCCAGATGATTTGTACTTTGGTTTCATACATTGTAATATTAGTTCAATTTGATGTTGCGGAATAATTATTTTAATTTAAGTATTGCATAGCAGTTTGCAAATATTAATATGTAAAACGTGTTCGAATTTACAGTGTTAAGGTAATAATAATAAAATATTGTTGATGCATTTATTATAAGTTATTTTAATGGTAAAATACATCCCGTAGGCATCATTACCCTATCATATACCAAATATAGTTCACGCCTCATCGATATTATAATAATATTGTACATTTTAGTAATATAAATATTTAGATTCATCGGTTCATCAAACATCAAGCTCGGAAATATTCAGTTGGTGCGTATTTGTATAAAGAATACCTTGTAAAAAAATATTCTTTTTGTGAATTTTCAATTTCAGAGATAAGAAATGAAAATTGTAAAAAGGGTCAATTTTGGACATTTTTATTATTTATCTCCAAAACATGATAGTTTTCGTGTATATTTTCTAGATTTAAGAAGTATGCCCAAAAGTGTAACAATGTTTCTGAAATTTCTTTTTATTTAATAAACAGTCAATATTCAACGCAATATTTTTGATTGTAGCGTAAAATTGGCATATTTTTAATATTGCTTATTTTGAATATCAGAAGTTGAATGGTGGCGCCGCCTACAGAAATAACTCAGAGCGAAGCAGCATATCTTCGAACTAATGGACCTTATGGTTTGTCTTAAATACAGTATAGAGATTATGACTTACCCAGTTGCCAGGCGAGATTCATTTTGTTTCAATATACCCCAGATCACACACATAACAGATACACCGTCAAATGATATAATATGGCGGAAAAAAATTGATTTTAACCTTGTATGCTACATATGTGTTGTATCATTTAGACAGTTTCCATGATTGTATATAAAAAACAGGAATTATAAATTTACTTACGATTGCTGTTTATTATTTGAATCGATTATTCAAAAAATATGAATTACAAATCCTTTTTACACAACTACTGTTCTTGACGCTCACGTTGTACCACTTTTATTTATATTTGTTCTTTATGCGGTCATTTTAACATAAATGCTTAATAGCGACTCACAAACTTCAAATTAGAATAAATAAAACTAAATTTTATTAACTAACAATTATTTATATTTCTCATTGACATACAATATCAATATAATATAGCAGATGCCACTCTGTGTAAAGTACAAAACACACTGAATACACTTCAAATCATCAAAGTAATTGTAGATTTATCACAAAAACTTTTTTGACTGATTTCATTCTGACGTTTGATTCGTTTTTGTCTATTTCAAAGCAGACTGAACTTCAGAATCGTAGCGATTGTTTTATTTCAGTATAAACTATTTGATTATTTTTTATACAATTATTAACAGTCACCATGGCTCAGTGGTTAAGGCTCTTCCCTTTCACCCTGGAAGTCGTGAGTTCGATCCTCGTCTATGCCCAATTGTATTTTTTTTTATTTACAAAAAAAAACGTTCTACACATACAAACATACACACTTACTCACATAGTAACATTTCTGGGTAATTATATTAATGATAATATAATTTATAAATTTATTTACTGAATTTATTTGTAGTTAAATATAATGTACAATGCACATTTAATATTATTGAATAATTTGATGCATGGTTGTTTATATCATAATTTGTCTATACACTTACTCACATACATTTCTGGGTAATTATATGAATGATAACTGAGATGTGTTCTCTAAATGTAATGTATTAGATATGTAATATATACATTTGCTGAGCGGTAATCATATGTTTTAAACATATAAGTCTAAAAATATATTTTTAATAATAATAAAGGAAACATATATTTAAGTAATGGGGAAAACAGTTCAAACTCTGTCCATTTGTATGCTTGATAGGTAGGTGGCACCGTTACTGACGAAGTGGCATTTTTAATAACTAAAACTTTCTGGTTTACAAGTGTCAACAAGTATCAACAAAGATTCAAAACTTTAACCGAATTTTAAAATCGTTGTTACTTGTTACCTAAACTTTACAGCATGTGGTCGTGTATTGAATACGGTTTTGATGGTGCAAATGAAACAGTGGATTTCGGGGCGAGGCTCTATACGAATCGGCAACCCTAGCAGTCATAAGCTCCGAAACGCAGGTAAGAATAGCATATAAGCAACAAGTTGCATTCAAATATTATAAAAAAAATTAATTAGATCCAAAAGAATCCAGCAATTAAATGTCTGAATCAAAACGCTAAAGTATATTTGTCTATTGATAATACGTTCCGTGTATTCTCGGACAATTGTTCGAATTTAATGTTATCTAACACGTTTGATGGGTTCATTGTTTATTTTGGTGTATCGCCGGATGGAAATTTAGCTGTTTTGTGTTTTGAATGATGGTAGTGTTCATTGTTTGCACACACCATCACACACAATCAAATGGAACTGGAAAAGTTGTTTGTTCAGCGTGAGTTAATGTATGGTTTGCACATGCGCATGCGCACACGGCTTACGTCTAATGCACACGGCAAACCATAGCTGTATTCTTTTTACACAAAATCTCAGCTAGGTCATGTTTTTGCTCTGTCTGCCCCATGTGTAGACAGAGCGAGAATATAAGTTTTAACTAGTGATGTGAGTCGGGTAGGTAAATAAAATTTGGGTATTTAGCCGAGGTCTATTTACCTGCCCAAAAACATATTTGATTCCAATGTAACTACAAATAAGTAAAACTTCTACGAAATATGTGTTTAACAAGTTCGTAGCCGTTAGTGAGCTCTTGAATGCTCTTGAACATGCAATTGCAGGTCGTATCTGTCTGAACGATCGGCAGTTATATACCAGCAGTTGTTACTAACATAACATAAAATACATGTTTCGAATAATTTATTTTTTATTTTTGGAAAGTTCCTATTGTTTTTATTTTATTTAATAATGAAAATATTTCATACTTTTACGTGACTTTAAATATTTTTCAATGAAATTTAATGCCCATATTTTTACTATTTTTAATCAATAAATAAATACCTGGGTATTTTACATCACTAGTTTTAACCGAAACAAGCTGAGATTGTCTGTAAAAAGAATACGGCTCTTATATTTGAATAATTCACGCGCTGAAGGTCTAATATTTATAGATTATTGTCGGAAATGAACGAATGCGTGATTGCAATTACATCTATACAGGATAAATGTGATGAAATTACATTTATTATGTACACAAATCGCAAAAAATATCACGGGTAATTTTATATGTACATCCACATTATTCCGAACCCGCCTTCCGAATTCATACGTATATTTATATAATAAATAAATAAAAAACGACATTCTTATACTTAATTTGCACTATTTATGTAATATAGCATTATTGTGATTTAAATTAATAATACCATTGCCATGAAACAATTGCAATATGTGTGTTAACTAGGGAAACGTAATTAATTTAACTATTCTCAAAGGCGATTTTTAGTAAATTGCACTTTTTCACAAAAAGATTTTCTAGAAAATTAGTATTTTTTCTCTTAAACGTCTCGTTTTCAACAAGGCTTTGAACCGTATTTTTTTAAATTTCGGTTAACTTCCCGATTAAAATAAAAAATCGATTTTCGTTATTTCGGTTTTTGGTACAGCTTACATTTTTAATGTTTTTATTTGAATTAAATTTGTTTTAACTCGCTGTACGAAGTACCGAAGAAGCTAAAGCTTTCGGCCGTGTGTCTGTAGCATTCTGAGATCAAAAAGTGTTTGTCTCGTCGCCTTGAGACCAAACATATAATTCATATAATTAAAAGCCTTTACTCCTTTGAAGGTACCAGAGCGATTTACACCAAATTTACTACACATTATTTAAGATCCTATTTGAATCCCCTCGCAATTAAAATCCAATCGCAAGTATACTTACCGAGTTATAAGCCCCCAAAATTTGGTGCCCCCCTTAATACTGCCCTTATAAAAATAATTAAAATACCCAAAAATTCTAAGATATTTTATGTCTACAAGATTTTTTTCATATTGTTAACCCAAAGGCCATAAAAAAACATATAATTCACATACTTAAAACCCTCTACTCCTCTGAAGGTACAGGACCGATTCACACCAAATTTGATATACATATTATTTGGATCCACTCATTTGAATCCACTCGCAGTTTAAATTCAATCGCCCGTATACTTCCCGAGTTGTAAGGCCACAAAATTTTTGAGCCCCCCTTAATACTGCCCTTATAAAAATAATTAAAACACCCAAAAATTCTATTACAAATTCTAAGATATTTTATACCTACAAAAATTTTTCATATTGTTAACCCAAAGGCCATAAAAAATTATTAAATTTAAAAATATGCACTAAAATATTCTACAAAAAACATTTTTTCAAATTGTTAAACAAAAGGGCATAATAATTAAAACCGCTCGCATAGCATATATTATTTATAAAGCGAGCTGGATGCATCGGTGCGTACCTAACCGAAATAATCCCTTTTCTTCCTTTTCGTTCCGATAAATTAAAAAAAATTGATATGATTTTAGTTTAACTATTAAAAATGTTCCATTGATTTATGAACATTTTTTACAAGACAATTCGGAATATGTTGTGAATTTTTCTTGTGAATTAATGGAAAATTATGCGAACCGTAATTTATCTTTTTCGCAAAATCGATTTTGTACAAATCCTGGATCGTAAGTTTAAAACAATTTTTTTGTGGGGAATTATTATAAAAGTGTGGGATTTAGTTTCATTTTAGCTTTAAAGGAAGGTTCCATTGTTGGAACATGTAGATTTACCAATTTAGAATTCTGTATTTATAATATAGAATCATTAAAAGATTTTATATTTTTGAAAAGTTTAAATTCTGATTATCATCGATTATTAATTCTAAATTCCCCGGACAATGATGGAAATACATATATGAAACTATTAAGTTATCCAAGTAAGTTACTAACCAAATATAATTAATAATAGTAAATGTAATAATTAGTAAATGACTAATTTTTAGATTTTGAGCTAATTTACAAATTAAAAGTGTCAAAAAACTCATACATCGTTGATATAAACAGTGAAGATGATGAAATAATGTTTATAGAAGGAATTTGTGCCGGTAATTCCGAGATAGTAAATGAGCTACGCTTAAAAAAAATAACTCAAAGTATTCCTGGAGTAAAACTTCACCGAATTATACGAAAAAATTGTTTTGAAGATGCAAGTAAATTTGAGCATACATTTGGCTTGAGGTTACAATACGTTTACACTGCGCAAGCTGAAGAATATATTATTAATTCAAGCTTTTTGCTCACAAATCCTGAAGAATGTTGCACCATTTTTTCGAAAATCGATAATATTGAATTTTTAGTGAAATATTGTTTGCAAATATCTGCTAATACACTGGAAGGAGTTCAATATTTGCTTGAATACGCAAATCAAAAATTACAGGACGCTTATCAAAATGTAATATAAATAAATAAAATTATATGGGTTTTTTTTTCTATATTTATATATATATATATATATATATATATATATATATATAAAATAATAAATATTAATTTTATTTAGATGTATTTAACGGAGCAATTACCTTTGCTCCGCAATTTATTGATGACCGCCTTGGAAATTAATCCGGATGCACTTCCACCGGTGATGGATTGGAATTCTAAATCGATACTTCGTTCCAAAACGATTAAATCGATCGATTGGCCAGAAAATATACTACAATCAGCTAAAACTATAATGACTTTCTTTAATTTTTCAAATCGATAATTTCGCTTAAAGACAACTTTAAGCGAAATTATCGATTTGAAAAAGAATTATGGGATTCATATTTCTTTTATGGAATATAATCAGGTGTGGAATTGAAATTAAATGTTTCCTCCATTTTTCAACATAATTAATTTTAATTTGAATTTGCAGGATCCTAAGACTGTAGTATTTTTATAATTAAATCAAATGAAATTAGATAATTTGGCTAAGTTTGTCAATTAAGCTTTATTCAAATTCGTGATTGACCATAAATTGAATTTGGATGAGATTTTAATTGAGTATGTTGAGGTAAAAATTCCTGTTCGCTGTTTTCGATTCTCGGTTTTGAAGAATATAATTTGATTGATTTGATTTGTTTATAGAATATAACGGCTACACAGAACTGGTGGGAAGAAATGGTTTTGTCATTATTGTCATTCATTCCGATAAATTCTAAACGTATTGAACTGATTCTACTAATACTTAATAGATCTGAAGTACCTTGGAGTACTCGTATTAATCATCTAGCTGACAATACTGACGATGACAAAATCAAGAAAATAAAAGAGAACATTGGAGTAAAACTATTACTTAAAAAATATTTAATTTCAGGCATTACAAATTTTGATCAGGATGATGTGAGTATTTAAAAGTGTAAGGGGGGTTCATTATTATTATTATTTATTTATTTAAGGGGTCTTTTTACCTTGAGAATGAAATTTAAAAAAAAATTACACAAAGAATTTGAAATTTTTTAGGTATATTTATCCACACTTTAAGAGTAATAATTTTTTTTTTGATTTTTACATTCGTTTTTTTTGGTCACACCAATTTTTTCAAAAAAATGGGTTGTGGCCAACGCGGGACTTCCTTTTACGTAGTTTTCATCAATATTTATTGTTTATAAAAATATAATATTAAGATATAATAATCCAACAGAAACAATATAAAAAACCAAGCTTACCTTATCTAAATGAATGGGTTGAAAATTATACCAATACCAATTTGTAATGGTTTCGAAGTACTGACTATCAAAACTAAACAATTCTCTACAGAAATATTCTGAAATGTCATTTATCTAATTCAGACCATTTTGTTTTCTTGTCGAAATATTGACAGGCGCAGATGATCCGATTAATTAAGCTACATTCGAATCCATGACAACGTAAACAAGAATCTCATAATTTTCGGTAGCGGTTTTCTCGTAACTGGTACATTTATTGAAGAAACTTTTCAAACAAAAGTTGTGCGAAATATTAATATCTTTCATTATGAACATAACTATTTTTGCCGTAAGTGCAGCCGTTCTAGTGATATTGGAGATAGAACAAAAAATGCATAGAGTAAACATGCACTGCCGGTTTGAATATTCTTTTCAAAAATAGGAGGTGCACAACTAGACCATATACAAGTCTTAAGTTTGAAGTCTCATAATTTTACGTTGGACAGTTTCGGCTCTAGAGCGTTCACATACACACACACACACACACGCACGCACACACAGACGTCACTCCGAAAATAGTCACATTCGATTCAGGGAAGCTCAAAACGTGTATATCCGTTGAAATCTCGAGTTCGATTTTTTTGGTGATCCCTATACTTACTTATTACTCTGTAAAAGAAAGTAAAAACATTAAAAAATGACGTTTGGAAAAATTCGTGTGACCAAACAAACGAATATAAAAATCCAAAAATAATCATTTTGTACTCTTAAAGTGTGAATAAATATACCTGAAGAATTTCAAATCGATATCTTGATTCCTTGTGTAAAAGAAAATGTATTAAAAATATATTTTTTTCATTATCAAGGTAGAAAAACTCCTTAAGCTCCAAACATTTACAATTGTATAATTAAACTTTTTGTAAAACAATTTATAATAAAATGTATTACAAATATAAACAACAAAATAAACATATAATTTAAATAATAATTTTTCTAGTTAAGATTTATGATTCGACGCATTCTGAAAGTCGCAAAACCGGAAATGTTAGACGATTTAAATATAATTGGGTCTAGAAGCTCGGATTTAAAAGAGGACGTTTCCTGGCACATTTTCAATGATTTACTGCAAAAAGGGTAAACATTTTTATATAAATCGTTTGTTTTTAAACATAATTTATTATATTTTATAGCAAAATTATTGAGGCTCTAAATCATCTGAATAATGTGGATAATAGTACATTATTACGTAGTTTTCAATCCGTGTTAAATGACACAAATCATTGCCTGTTTTCAAAAGTAAGTCTTTATTCTTTAACAAAAAGTAAGTAAATATATGTTTATATGTTCCATGCATTTATTTATAATTTAATAATTGGTAGGTAAAATTTGATTATGCTGACATCTCTAACCGTAATGTGCAAGAAGTATTGTCGAAAATGGTTACTGAACTAATTGGCGATAAAATTAGTTGGGTAGATGCTGCGAATAAATGTGAGCATTTGTCGTCATTGCTCAATGTGTCGAAGGAAGAGTGTTTATTTGCATTTGTTCAAAAATGCGGGGAACTCAACGGGATCCTTTTGGCTGCTGAAAAGTTCCTGAAAGCTGATTGCAGCGCGCTGGATTTATGCGCAATGGCTGTTTTATCATGAAAAATATCGATTTGCCCCAATTTACAGCGCAAACGTAAGTAAATCCCCGAATTTTGCTTTATGTAAACTTTTACGTACATTTTATGAAAATACATTTTTTTTTTTATTAAATCAACAAAATTGTGAACCAGAAACATATTAAAACAGTCAACCAATATTTGGAACCCTTACAATATTTTAAAAAATACTCTTAAATTCTACAAAAAAATCTAAGATATTTGATATTTACTATGTTTTTCAAATTGTGAGCGCAAAGGTTATAAAATAATAATTTTGTAATTGTTTTTTATTGTTATCAAAAATAAAATAAGAAAATTCAAAGAATTATAATTTTTTTTATATTTACAAAGTTTTTTTTTAGATTGTGAACTCAAAACCCAAAAGAAATTATTAAAACTAATTGTTTTCATTATTAAATAATTAAAAATCATAATTTAGAAATACAAAATACTAATTTTTTTTATATATCAAAAAATTGTGAACTCAAAGACCAGAAAAATATTAAAAATATTAATTAAATTTAAAGTATATTTGCAATGAATCAATATTTGGAACCCTTAATACTGTACTTATAATTTATTAAAAAATACTCTTAAATTCTACAAAAAAATCTAACATATTTTATATTTACTACAATTTTTCCAATTGTGAGCTAAAGCCTATAAAAATAATAATTTAGAAATTCAAAATACTAATTTTTTATTTTTTTAATAAATCAAAAATTATTGGCAACCCAAAGGCCAGAAACATATTAAAAATATTGCTATGAAGTATGGTTGCAATCAATCAATAACAATGTCATTATTTTCTTTTATTCTTAATACTGTCCTTTTTTTTTAATATTACGAAATTTAAATAAATAATTTATGATTATTAATTTTTTTCAAATTGTGTGCCCAAAAATAGTAAAAATTGTTTTTATTCTAGGGAGACTTATCAATCGAAACAAACGAAAGCATTAGTCGTTAGAAAAGCTCTTCAATGAATGCATTCTCTTTTTTGTTATTTTTTTTTTTGTATTTTCTTAAATATTGCTGGTTAGTTTTTCTTGTTTACGGTTTTAAGCGGCGATTTTAAACGAGCATTTTGATTTTAGAGGATCGTATGCTGCCAAATAGTCAGTGTTTACAGGTGAGTTTTGTATTCATTCAAAATTAAGTAAATATTTTAATTATGAAATTTAAAAATACAAAAAAATACTTTTAATATTATTTATATTTTATAATATAAAGTTATTTTATCAATAAGTATATTTTGTACATTTTTTAATTTTGTAAAATATATTTCATAATTAAAAGACCAAATCAATTTTTCGAATTTAATTACGGAAGTATCGTGTTTTGTAGAATATCGCAAAGAAATGTTCGAGTCTTTTAAATTAAAGAAAGTCATTATAGTTTTAGCTGATTGTAGTATATTTTCTGGCCAATCGATCGATTTAATCGTTTCGGAACGAAGTATCGATTTAGAAATCCAATCCATCACCGGCGGAAGTGCATCCGGATTCATTTCCAAGGCGGTCATCAATAAATTGCGGAGTAAAGGTAATTGCTATGTTAAAGACATCTGAATAAAATTTATATTTATTATTTTATATATATATATAAATATAGAAAAAAAAAAAATTACCTGATGCGGTATTCATTTTAAAATATCGTTAATTATTTTTGCCGATACTTTCGATTCCAGCTGCAATTGCGCGTAAACAATACTGCATTTTTCAATGTTTCGCTAAAATATTATAAGTTTATTAAATCATATTCATTTTTTAATTTTGTAAAATATATTTCATAATTAAAATATTTATTTTAAACGCAATTTAATTTTAAATATTTTTGGTGTTTTAGGGATCAAAAATGACCGATTTAGATTTAATTCCGCGTAAATTACATCAATTACAAGTAGAAGGCTATGATTTCACAACTTATCAATTATTATCTATGTTTAGAAGTGGAGTTAAATCTCTTCCTACTGATTCAGAACTTGCTGTAAGTCTTGAAGTGGCGGCTCGTTTTTAGCGCACCGTACGAAGTACCCAAGCTAAAGCATGAATTAAAAACGTTAACAATAATCAATATATATATATATATATATATATATATATATATATATATATATATATATATATATATATATATATATATGGACGCATAGGTGCGTTAAACCTAATTCGCGCTAAATAGGATAAAATTTTGCATTTTGTTGGAGTATTTAATAAAATTGTTCTAAACTCGCATTATTGAAATAGCACGAGCCGTCACTAAATTGTGAATGTATTGTAAAAGAATTTAACATATTTATTAATTGTTAATAATTTCTAGATGAAAATAATGCAAAATATAGATGAGCCATTAATAACGGGTTGCATCCAACAAATACTTCAAAAGTTGATGGCTTCTAAAAAGTTAGATCAACCGTTAGCTTTATCTTTGTTTTAACTCCGTAAGAAGTAAAACATTGCAACCATTGACTATTTTTATTTATTTAATAATTTATTTATAATTCTAGGTATAAAAGAGATCCAAAAAAGCTTCATTCCATCGCATCTCTAAGCTGTGCTTATATGAAATTACAATATATAAATTGCGAAGCTTACACCAATTTGGAAAGGCGCTGTGATTGGTGGAAAAAAATCCTTCACCATTACGTACCATATAATGGTAACCAGTTAGTAATTAAAATAAAAATGGGTTGTGGCCAACGCGGGACTTTCTTTTACGTAGTTTTCATCAACATTTATTGATTATAAAATTATATTATTAGGAAATAATAATCCAACAGAAACAATATGAAAACCAAGCTTACCTTAAATAAAAGAATGCGTAGAAAATTATACCAATACAATTTGTAATGGTTTTGAAGTACTAACTATCAAAACTAACCAATTATATCTACAGAAATATTCTGAAATGTCATTTATCTAATTCAGACCATTTTGTTTTCTTGTCGAAATATTGACAGGCGCAGATGATCCGATTTATTAAGCTACATTCGAATCCATGACAACGTAAACAAGATTCTCATCATTTTCGGTAGCGGTTTTCTCGTAACTGGTACATTTATTGAAGAAACTTTTCAAACAAAAGTTGTGCGAAATATTAATATCTTTCATTATGAACATAACTATTTTTGCCATAAGTGCAGCCGTTCTAGTGATATTGGAGATAGAACAAAAAATGCATAGAGTAAACATGCACTGCCGGTTTGAATATTCTTTTCAAAAATAGGAGGTGCACAACTAGACCATATACAAGTCTTAAGTTTGAAGTCTCATAATTTTACGTTGGACAGTTTCGGCTCTAGAGCGTTCACACACACACACTCACACACACACACACACACACAGACGTCACTCCGAAAATAGTCACATTCGATTCAGAGAAGCTCAAAACGTGTATATCCGTTGAAATCTCGAGTTCGATTTTTTTGGTGATCCCTATACTTACTTATTACTCTGTAAAAGAAAGTAAAAATGGTTTAAAATCTTTATTATTCACAGAAATATTTTTGTCAATATAAATTAATTTGTCATCTAAATTGAACAAGAAATGTAATATACATATTTATAATAGCTAACCTGGAATTAAAATTAAAAAATGGGTTGTGGCCAACGCGGGACTTTCTTTTACCTAGTTTTCATCAACATTTATTGATTATAAAAATATAATATTAGGAAATATTAATCCAACAGAAACAATATGAAAACCAAGCTTATATAAATGAATGGGTTGAAAATTATTCCAATATCAATTTGGAATGGTTTTGAAGAACTAACTATCAAAACTAACCAATTCTCTACAGAAATATTTTGAAATGTCATTTATCTAATTCAGACCATTTTGTTTTCTTGTCGAAATATTGACAGGCGCAGATGATCCGATTAATTAAGCTACATTCAAATCCATGACAACGTAAACAAGAATCTTAAAATTTTCGGTAGCGGTTTTCTCGTAACTGGTACATTTATTGAAGAAACTTTTCAAACAAAAGCTGTGCGAAATATTAATATCTTTCATTATGAACATAACTATTTTTGCCGTAAGTGTAGCCGTTCTAGTGATATTAGAGATTGAACAAAAAATGCATAGAGTAAACATGCACTGCCGGTTTGAATATTCTTTTCAAAAATAGGAGGTGCACAACTAGACCATATACAAGTCTTAAATTTGAAGTCTCATAATTTTACGTTGGACAGTTTCGGCTCTAGAGCGTTCACATACACACACACACACGCACACACACACACACACACACACACACACACACACACACAGACGTCACTCCGAAAATAGTCACATTCGATTCAGGGAAGCTCAAAACGTGTATATCCGTTGAAATCTCGAGTTCGATTTTTTTGGTGATCCCTATACTTACTTATTACTCTGTAAAAGAAAGTAAAAACCACAATCGTTCAAATTGATCATTGATAATACCTCATTCCAGGTAGTATTCAACTGGCGAACTGCTACATCCGTATCATCCATTAAACGGATTATATTCGGACATTTTTTTAATAGCTCAGATTCAGAACTTAATAACAAATTCAAATCATAAATCACAATATTTTTTTTTTCTAATTATTACGCATACTTTTCTGGGATTCCTGCTCAATTATCTCAGTTTTAGGGTTCCAGTGTAGTAAACAATTGCATAAATATGTGGGGTAATATATTTGGATGGCCAGGTTGAAATCGGTGCAAAATTCGCGCATGATTTTCAAATTGAATTTATTGCAACATAATAAATATCTTTTTAATATATCATCCGGGTTTAGTTGGAATATTTCTGTGAATAATAAAGATTTTAAACCATTTTTATTTTAATTCCTAAGTTGGTACCATTATATGGTACCAGAGACTAGGATATTTTACAAAGACCGCTAACGCCATACGATTGTATGCAAGACATTCGTTTGTAGCGGTGTGAGAGAGAAGTGTAGTCAGTTACTAGCGCGCTGCCTGGCCTAAACTATACATTTCTACTCGTATGTATATATCTAACTCTCTCGGCAAAACTAGTTGCAAGGAATATCTGTAGTAAATTGCGCTTTTGTATTACTTTAACGAGAGAATTATGAATTGTAATAACGAATATTTTGCAATAAAAATAAATAAATTCCAATTATACGATATAAACTCATTATAATATTTAAATGTTCTTGCAATTAATAATAAAAGAATTGGAGTATTATATATTATACTTACAAACTTAAATATGTTCTAATATTTGTAATTTTCGTTTTCTTTTGGGATTTGAAATTGCTGAGATTCCCATTTTAAAGTCATATTGATTTTATCAGTAATTAGATGATTAATTAAAAATAGTCTATGCACATAACAATTGTTTGATTTTGACAGCCACTCCGGATATTTTTTATTGATAGCCGAATGCATAAATTCACGTAACTTTAATTTAATTGAACGTTTGGACTTAATTTCTTCAAAATATTGATGAAATACAAATAATTGAATATTTACTATATGTATTGTTAAATTGATCAGTGCACGTTTTTAAATATGAAGGAGTATTAGTTTTCGTATCGTAATCTCTAACAAATATGGTTAGTAAGTGAGTTTGATTGTTTCATATATCATTTGATGATGTGTCTTCTTCGTAAATCTTGCAATTAAATGTTTTAGTAGATGTATATACATAGTAAGTAAACCGCGAAATAAGATATTGCACATTCTTCTAAAGTTGGTGGTGCTGGTGATGTGATACAAATATTGTTGAGTCTTGAGATAGATATTCATCCTGGGCCAAATCTGATGTATTACTACTTTTTACAAACTCGCTGTCTTTTTGTGATATTGCGCCTGTAACATTTTCTGTATCGCATATGTTATCATTCGGAATGGGAAGTATAATACTCTCATCTTCGTCATCGGAACAATTTGGATCGTCTGCTCTTATTAACATACGAATAAATATATTTTGCTGCAGAGCAATCCTAAATTTTTTTTGCAGTCGGGTTACTATTGGCCCCATATTTATGTCTTATTGCGGCCAATAAATGTTGCCAGCGGATCCTGGTTTAACCGAGACGTTAATAAGTAGTTGTATCCTTCAACCTTTAAATCAGTCCATACATTTAAACAACCTAAAATGGTTTGCGCTAATCCATAAAAACAATATATTCTATTATTCTCTTTTTACTTTCTTTTACAGAGTAATAAGTAAGTATTGTAATAATACAAAATTTCGAACTCGAGATTTCAGCAGATATACATGTTTTGACCTTCCCTGAATCGAATGTGACTATTTTCGGAATGACGTCTGTATGTGTGTGTGTGTCTGTGAACGCTCTAGGGCCAAAACTGTCGAACGAAAAATTATGAAACTTCAAACTTAAGACTTGTATATACCCTAGATGTGCACCTCCTATTTTGAAAAGAATATTCAAACCGGTAGTGCATGTTTACTCTATACATTTTTTGTTCTATCTCCAATATCACTAGAACGGCTACACTTACGGCAAATAGTTATGTTCATAATGAAAGATATTAATATTTCGCACAACTTTTGTTTGAAAAGTTTCTTCATAAATTGTACCAGTTATGAGAAAACTGCTACGAAAAAACTTAAATATCTTATTTACGTTGCCATAGTGATACCTACACTTGTGACAAATTTTATTATTTTTAAATCGGATCAACCATGAGTTACATCATTTGTTTCTTGTTTATTTCAAACAAACAAGCTTTACATTGACAGTTATCTGTATGAATTAATATTTAAAATATTGATTTCATATTAGAATACATTGTATCAGGTAAATCATTATAGAATCAATTTATATTATATATTTGCTAACATAATTAAATAACAATTTCAGAGTTTTACTGTGGAGTTTGATGGTTTAAGAGTGAATACGATAAGTGTTTGGGATATATATATGTATATTAATATCTATCTATTGAACACTACGTAAAAGAAAGTTGAGTGCAGGCCACTCCAGATTTTTTTAATAAATCGGATCAACCATGAGTTAGATCATTTGTTTCTTGTTTATTGAAAACAAACAAGCATTACATTGACAGTAATCTGTATGAATTATGATTTAAAATATTGATTTCTTATTGGAATAAATTGTATATTGTAATCAATTTATATGATATATTTGCTAACATAATAAAATAACAATTTCAGAGTTTTAGTGTGGAGTTTGACAGTTTAAGAGTGAACACGGTAAGTACTTTAAATACAGATCCATTATAAATTGGTTTAATTATCCAGTTATTATTAAGTTATAGTAGATTCTACCTGAGCTTATATTTTGCTCTCACATTTATCCTGTTTATACTGTCCTAACACTGTAAAACAATGTGCATATAACATTATAAACAACTATAATGTTACATTTGACAACAACAATACAGTTTTGAGGTTATTCACGCTTATCTGTCATATCAGTAAAGTTATCCAAAGATTCCTGCCACGATTTTTGTTACCAACCTAAAGATAACAATATCCCCTTGATTGATTTTGGCGCTACTATTAAAATAAAATTACTTCCCATCACTTAAAAATTAGACAACCATAACGTAACCACAAACAGCGAAAATGTAAATAATCCGCTTATTATTCACGAGTTTATACAGCCACGACTTGTGATGCTATCAAATAAAATTATTTCCTAGATTTTTATTTCAATTTGTGTAAAATATCAATAATTATATATATATATATAATTATTGTTATTCTACAAAAATTGAAATAAAATTCTAGGGAATTAATTTTATTTTGTTGGCACCGCAAATCGTGGCTGTATAAATTCGTGGATAACTTTGTTGACATAAATGCTAGGGCATTTCTTTTATGTTGGCAATACATATCGTGCATAAATTTACTGGCACGTGACACAAATTGTCGTTTGTCAACATTTGTGAAGGTGCGTTGATCGTTATTGTCCATTATTGTCTCTGTGTTATTCCAAATAAACATTGAAAATGGAAGATCAAGTAATTGTTGAAAGTACAAGCAAAAATGTTCGAAGGCGAAAGAAATTGTTATACATTTCTTTATTGCAACAAATCGAGTTTTATTTTAGTGATTCAAATTTGAATAAGGACAGATATTTGTCGCAACTTATGGAAACAGATCCATGTTAGTTTTGTAATTTGTGTAGTTTTGACCTGTATTTAAATATATATTTACTGTTTTAGACATAAATTTAATGGAATTTCTCAAATTTAATAAAATTCGTAATCTTACAACTAATATTGAAGATATTTGTAAAGCTTTACAAAAATCTGATAAGCTTAGATTATCCGAAGATTTAAAGAAAGTGTGCAGAATAGCACCGATTCAAGTAAAACATGATCAAGATGAATGTACCATTTATGTAGAACGTTTACCGGCAGATGCTGAACATGACTGGCTAAAGAATATTTTTTCCATTTTTGGATCCGTTGCTTACGTCTCTATACCAAGATACAAACATAACAGAATGATTAAAGGTTTCGCTTTTGTGGAATTCGCTACAACCGAATCGGCCACTCAAGCTTTAGAATATTTTGAGTCTATCGATTGTAAATTGCCTACAAAAATGCCACCTGACCAATTGGTTAGTATATTGACATTTGATAATGATAATACTAAAATACAGAAAGAGCTTCCTGAAATCCCTCCGCCAGAACAAACGACTAAAAATAGTCCATGTGACATCGATAAGGCTGAACACATGCATACCATTTCTATAGAAATGAAACAAGAAACTGATCATTTGAAGAAACAAACATCTCATTCTCATTCTGATTCTGAATCTGAACCCGTAGCAAAAATACAAAAATTAGATGTCGAAGATAAAGTTAGAAATGAAACAGTTGATATCAAAGAAGTTTGTGAAAACCAAATTGAAGAAAATTCGGAAAAAAGAAAACGGAAAAGAAAGAAAACAAGTAAAAAACACCAAAACGATTTGAAGCAAATTGGTTTGCAGATTTTGTCAAAGTGAGTTATACATATACACACACACACACACACACATGGGAATTTGAACATTTAATTTCTTGAAATGATTGTTTTTTGATATTCACCATATCAATATATTCAAATGTAATTTTTAATACGTACTGTTTTTCAATATTTATCTGCAATATCCATTACGCTGAAACACGTTCTCATCCGCTCTATTAGTGTACATCGGTGGAAAATGTTCATATAAATTATTTCACTCTATTTTGTTTCTCTGTCAAAATATTTTCAGGCATGGTTCATACGATTTGTTAAACACATTTTGCACATGTGCGTATTTATGGCAACATAAATAAGATAATTAAGATTTTCCGTAGAAGTTTTCTCATAAGTGGTACATTTATTGAAGAAATTTTCATACAAAATTTATTCAAAATATTAATATTGTTCAACTATTTTTACCATAACTGCAGGCGTTCTAGTGATATTGGAGAAAGGTAAAAAATTGCATAGAGTAAACATGCACTTCCGGTTTGAATATTCTTTTTAGAAATAGGAGGTGCACATCTAGGGTATATACTAGTCTTAAGTTTAATGTTTCACAATTTTACGTTCGACAGTTTCGGCTGTAGAGCGTTCACATACGCACACATACACAGACGTCATTCCGAACATTCGATTCAGAGAAAGTCAAAACGTGTATATCCGTAGAAATCTCGAGTTCGAAAATTTTCATGGGTATTTGTTTACTCGTGTAATTTTTGCATATCGAAAATGACAGGAGTTAAAAAAGTAAATCATATAAAAGTTAAAGCAATTAAAAAATTTGGATTTGTTTGAAAAGTTTTTCCGTAAAATGTACCATTTATTTATAAATCGCTTTTTAATTATTAATATAAACGCCCAGATGTATATATTTGTGAGTATGTATGTGTAGAACGCTTTTTTTTTTACACAAAATGTTGTTTATCGAGAGGTCTTTTGAATTATATATATATTTGCAATCGAGAATATCGTTGGTAGCACTGAAGCACGCCGAAAAATAATCATTGAATAAATAAATATCTTATTCCAACAATTTTTACTCTGTTAGCTTCACTTTATATTTTTCATACAAATTATTTGAAATATTACGTCTAATTTTGTTGTGCATATTTCTCCGACAACGCAAATTTACCCTTGTTATATGTTCTGTTAAATATGAAAATTTAACGGGCGCCGTGGTCAACTCTCAATCCGACTCAAGCTAGATCTGGCGGTGATACGGTATGGATGTTTGTAAATGTTTCTCACTTTCATACCTTCACCCCGGGGCACACAGTGGTATATGACCATAGCAGTCGGTCCGCTGAGTGTCTTCATCCCCTTCCCAAAATAAATAAATAAATAAATGAAAATACAATTTTTTGTGACAGGAAGGAATGGAAACAATTAAGAAATAAATATCTTAACTTGCAAAGACATAAAATGCAAAATCTTAAAGAACATTTAAATCGAGGTAGATACACGAATTCTGCTCAAAGTTCTGAACATTCTGTTCGAACTTCATCTAACCTGCAAAAGAGTGAAGATGTAACTCCTAGATTTAAATATTCACCCGGCACAATCATTCATTTTCAACTCAGTGAAATATGCAATGATGTTAGAAAATTTAAGGTAGGTACTAACCACACGGCACGCCCCTTCTTACAGATATACACACACACATATATTTATACAGTAGGTGTTCACCGTATTAGAAACATTTATAATTTTATTTTTAAATAGAATAAGTTGATGAGAATAACATGATTCTATTTATATTATTGTTATTTGTTTAATAATTTATTATTACAATTTTTATTTTTAATATTTTGTTTCTCCTCACTTATATTATCTCCGACTCTGTCCATCCCCATATTTCTGCTCCATACATAACTATACTTTTTACTGTATAGTAGGATGGAAAAAAAAAGTAAAATGGCTATCAGCAAAAGTTGCCATTAGGGCTGATAACAATGTGTTTAAAAACATTTTGAAATTAAAAAATATCTAGAGGTTCCATAGTATGTTTCAGATTTGGTAATAGGTAATCTTTATAAAATTAAAAGAGTAAGCGTAAATATGTAGTTTTTTGGCTAAAAACAATCTGTGTAAAAATATTTTAAAATCTAAAAATACCAAAATGTTGCATAACGAGAATTGACTGTACTGTTATATTAGATCATGCGCTCTTCCATGTTTATACTTTGCAATTTATACAAACAGCCACTTGGGGCAACTACACATGATTTTATACATCGAAGCGTCTCTGCGATATTAAATGATCGTATATTGAAAATTGTTTTTATTTTCTCTTAGACTGACATTAGATCACAACAAGGTATAGAATTCATTGATTTTAAAATTGGAGATAATTCTGGTTTTCTAAGATTTTCAAACAATGAATCAACAGTAAAATTTATAAAATCTTCTACTCTAAACGCAGAAATGCGTGTTCTGGAATCTGAAGAGGAAAGTGAATACTGGAAAAAAATTACGAAAGAAAGGGAGATTAAGTTCAACAAAGAGTCAGGAAAAAAACAACGTGGAAGAGATAAATTATTACGAAAAGCGGAGAAGGAGCTTGGAAAACATATTCGATTTGAAAATGCAGAATAATTTCGCATTTTTTATTAAAAATATATGTGCTATTGTATTTATGTACAAATGTAAAGTGTATTGGGTGAATGATACCCACATTTTTTGTACGTTAAATAATTTCTTTAATAAAAAATTTAATTGATTGAATTTTACGTTTTCAATAACCTTATATAAATATATATATATCATTGTTTTTGTAAGCATTTCTCTATCTTGATTTATTATTTAATATAAATCAAATATTGTGATAAATATTTTTTCGCGTTTTACTTTGTTATACGATTTATATATGAGCTGTCACGCAAAAGCGAAAATCAACTCGTATTTTGCACAAAACTCAAAAAAAAAAGCTAGATAAACTAATAAATACGTATTGGCAATTTCCCTGATATTTGTTTAAAGCGTGTTTATGTATGTAAGTAATAAATAATAAAGTAATTAATGTATTTTTGTGGTCAAAATAAATAAATTTTTGACAATATCTAAATAATATATACATGAAATATATCTCAGTCAATATCTTTCTAATAAAATTGGCGAAACACTGAACAATTTTGCGAAATTATTATTATCAGAATATTTGAAATTTTAAAATAAATATTGTAACATACGCGATGGTTTTAGTAACACGTCTTACGTCTCAAGTACAAATAAGGCAATATGGTATACTTACCTGTACTGATTTCGTTAACCCGTGGAATCACTTAAACTTTTCCGTTTGAAGTCAGCGAATGAACGCACCAATAGGCACTGACCCCCTAAATATATTGTCAACTAAGTAAAATTCGTTGACGCTAACAAAGGCGTTTGTTACAATATCAAAGAAACAGGTCTAATAACAAAATCATACTTTAATTTACTTTTTACATAAATAATTCGATTATTTTTTCTCTTTTTTGGCTACAATTTCTTCGGACGCTGGATTCGCATGCCTGAAGTTCGGGAACTGTTCCCATGGTGCAGATAATTCGAATCGACGAAACTCTTGAGCTAATTCAAGTGGTTCAACAACGACACGTTTCTTCTCGTCATCATAACGACACTAAAGATAATAATTAAAATGTTCATCAGTGCTATCAGTTGGTTATTTCTTAGAAATTTGTTTGGAAGCTTAGAGGCAGACTCATCCTCAGGATCGCACAAAAGTCTGAACTAATTCGTAACAAACTAGAGCTCGGGGGGGAATTCGGTATATTTCTACCCTGTGGGTGGTGGATATGAGTATATAAATCACGGGGGTTGAATCAGAAAGGGAGTTGGTTCACGTATCGGGTCCACGCCGGCTGTAGTTTCGCATTCAATGTCTTAATTGTTCGGACTTTGATAAAGTTTTGGTTTAAACGTTTGGAGATTGTTTTGTGTATTTTATTATTTCTTGGGTCGGATTCTTACAAGACGAAGAACATAATATGATTTACCTCTACATAACCGGACAAGGGGAAGTCTCGTCTGAATGGATGACCCTCGAAACCGTAATCGGTTAAGATACGCCGTAAATCGGGATGGTTGGCAAAGAATACACCATACATATCCCATATTTCTCTTTCAAACCAATTGGCGGCTTTGAACACCTCATAGCAAGAATCGATTGGTGTTAGTTCATCTGTGTAAGTTTTCACACGAATGCGAGAGTTGAAACGAAATGAAAGTAAATTGTATATTATCTGAAAATGAACCAAAATTAAATTAAAATTAAACTTGGAAAGTAACGCTACGGCCGATTGGATTTAAACGAGCGATATATTTGTAAATGGTAACTTACTTCGAATCGATATGGCCTGCTGGGAACATCCATGCCAGCAATATCGGCCAAATTAGAAAACTGAGCATTATGATGATCTTTTAGGAATTGTAGTACGGGCACAACCCCTTCTGGTGCAATGAGAAGTTCGAGTTCATCGCCAGCAGTCAGTTGCACTTTCTGAATATATTTCGGGAGACATTCGTATACATACTGGCCGAATTCGGTGAGTTGAGATCGAACCAAAGGATCAAATTTACGAACAGTTGCTGGAATGCAAAACGGTTCAATAATCGACTATAAAAGAATTTTAAAAATTACTGACGTCTAGTATCTGCAGCAGCAGCAGCAGCGGCGGTTTGTTCGGATTTAAACCGAACTGTATTTGCAACTGGAATTAACGATTTAAAACCTAAAATAAATAATCACTTTCTTTAATCACTCATGTGCTTCAAACAATTTTAGTAATTACCAAAAGGTTTAGAGTGAATTGCAAGTTGACGTAAAATTGATGCCATTGTTTATGCAATTATTTTTTACAATTTTCCCAGCCAGGAAGATATACATCAATCGCACATCGCACTGTCGAAACCTAATGACATAATCAGGGATGATCAGGGATCGGGGGGTGTAAACTCTATAGGATATTTATGTGAACCTAACCTGAAGTTCAAGTAAAGTAAGCGCTAGTGTCGCTCCCAGTGTTGCCAACCATTTTAAATCAGTATTCAACCAAAGAAAGAAATAACAAAATCCCCTTAATTGATTTTAGCGCTACTGTTAAGACACAATTATTTCCAATCACTTAAAAATTAGACAACCACAACGTAACCACAAACAGCGAAAATGTAAATAATCCGTTTGTACACAAAATCACTGTTTGTGGTTACGTTGTGGTTGTGAAATTTTTAAGTGATTGGAAATAATTGTGTCTTAAATCAATCAAGGGGATTTTGTTATTTTTAGGTTGGTAACAGAAATCGTGGCCGGAGAAAACATGACAGTAAAGTTATCCACAGTTTCTCCGGCCACGATTTCTGTTACCAACCTAAAAATAACAAAATCCCCTTGATTGAAATAGGCGCTATTATTAAAACAAAATTACTTCCCATCACATAAAAATTACACAACCACAACGTAATCACAAACAGTGATTTTATGTACAAACGGATTATTTACATTTTCTCTATTTGTGGTTACGTTGTGGTTGTCTAATTTTTAAGTGATTGGAAGTAATTTTGTCTTAACAGTAGCGCTAAAATCAATCAAGGGGATTTTGTTATTTTTAGGTTGGTTACAGAAATCGTGGCCGGAGAAACTGTGGATAACTTTACTGACATGGATAACTTTACTGACAGGTCCTGATTGAAAATGGTTGGCAACATTGGCAAGCATTCTATTAAATAGTTAAATAACAAAATTCAAATTGTTAACTGTCAAATATATATGTATATTTTTTAAGAATGGAAGGTGTAAATGCCATAAATTTGCTTAAAACAACTGAAATACTAAATATTGACATCGGTGATTTGACAAGCGAATCGTTGGATTGGTTATTTGATAACAAAGATGTGGGGTTTCTCTTAAATTGGTTATGTACTTATACCAACGAAAGTAATATTCTAACTGACAGTGAATTCTATGAGTAAGTCATTTCTTTTTGGTAGGATAAGGTTCACAACACAATAAATCCCGTTTTAGTTTATTTTATTTCATAAAACAGACGTACGATTCTGCGTCTACGTCCAAATATATAAATGATAGGGAATATATGTTACGGTTTCCAATAGCACGTAAATTTAGAAACCTATGCAGAATATCGATGTTTCCATATGAACTACAAATGTGAGACCGCTGATTTAAGCGTGGCTCACTGTACGAAGTACAAAAGAAGCTAAAGGTCGTGTGTCTGTAGCATTTACGGATCAACAAATTTACTTAACAAAAACAGTTTGTCACGTCGTCCTGATTCCAAAAATATATATAATTCATATACTTGGATGATAGTCGTCGCTCGCTCGTAAGCCAAAACTTTGTGGCCTCTACTCCTCTGAAGGTACCGGAGCGATTCACACCAAATTTGGCACACATATTATTTGGCATCCCATTTCCCTCTGCTCGCAGTTTAAATCCAATCGCCCGTATACTTCCCGAGTTATAGGACCCCAAAATTGGAGCCCCCCTTAATATTGCCCTTATAAAAATAATTGAAACATTCAAATATTCTACTCAATTATTTTTATCAAAGTAATTATAAAAAATTGTATATCCATGACAAAAGGCCATAATAATTGAAAACCGCTGCTCGCATCGCATATATTACCCATAAGGCGAACTAGACGCATCAGTGCGTTGTACGTACCAAATCTTGTTTCTTTTTTAATGAATATATTTAAATGATTGTATCGCCGGACCCTGACAACCGGTTTTTATCGAATGGTACTCATTTTAAAGGGCAACAAGTGATAAAAATTGTAATATTGAATTTTAATATATGCAGTTTTTGTACTTTCTTTTAAGAAGTAATTACCAATAAAATCGATCTCGAGATTTTAATGGAAATATTCATTTTAAGGGTCCTTGGTCCTTGCATTTTGACTATTTTCTCAATGATATTTTTATCGTTATTAATGATAGATATTATCAAAGTTACCTAGCCAAATGTATATATAATATATATTCTATGTATAAATTTTCAGATATAATAATCTGCAAAAGGAAAATAAAGTGGCCACTCAGACTATCTTTAAAGATGCGGTCTGCATTGCAAACAGTAGCTATCCAGGTATTTTTAATGAAAATGCACATAAAATAAATGCATTAAAAAAAGAAATTGAATGTACAAAATACAAAGAGGACAGTTGTAATAAATTAACATATAAATATCTGTAAGCTTAATATTTATTAAATTACAATACCTACGTCATTTATGAAAATACTTTTGTAGAACTTTGGGCAACAAAATTGGATACAAACTGTCAAAATTGAATGAGGAAGACATCAATATTAAAATAAAACGACGGGTAATACTAACGGAATGTGAAGTTAAAAGTGAAAAAATAGATGAATTACATCAGAAAATATTCGTAAATGTGAAGGCCTATCTAGATATAATACCCATGTATAAAACGGTAAGTAAAATTAAAGCGGGATATTTCATTTTATCAGTTTAAGAGACTCATACATTTTATCTATATCTATATCACAAACGAATAACGCCAATTTTTTTTCTTACTTTATATACACCAGTCTAATAATAATAAAAAATATATATATATAGATTCAACAAAAATATTTCTTATTTCAAATGCCTCTGAATAATTTCAAAGAAGAATGTGATAGTTACAATACCAGTGTATGTTACTGGATTCAAAAAGAATTTGATGGTGGCGATATTCCTAGTGCAAGTAATAACATAAGTTATCTTGATAACGAACTAAATCGAATGAAAGTTATGTAAGATTATATATACATTTATACATATCTCGAACTTATATATGAATCTTAATTAAAATTGAATTTTCACAGTATAGAAGAAACAATATCGAAGTTTGTGAAAGCACAATGTGGAGAAAAGGAACTATCATCTAAACACAAATATTTAAGAACAAATCATATTAAACAAATGCGTTATTCTGAAGATGAGCAAAGGTGATATATAACTTATTTATGTTGTAAGCCTGTGTTACTAACAGATGTTAAGTAACAAAGTAGCTCCATAGTCCCAAAACTAATATCTAAACAATACTAACCATTTACATTTAATAATATATACTAGGGTCACCCGTGGGCAGCATGTGCCCATATTGTATACAGTACATAGGTCAGTTTTGACTGATGGCGAATCTTCATGTAATTCAATAATAATTACACAATACAAATTTCCACATCGCAAATAATAATAAAGAAAAAATCGACTCCTTTTTTTGAACGCTATTTTGTTTTTAGTTCACTATGCTGAGATTAACTAATCGATCGCTTATCATGCACTGTGTAACATCCGATTAATTTAAACTAAGGTTTATTTAAACTAAGTTTTGTTAAACTTTGATTTTAACCTTGTATGGTGCAACTGGCCATAAGTATTATTAAGACAGTTTTCATGATTGTATTATTACACAAAAAATAGGATTATAAATTTACTTACGATTGCTGTTTATTATTTGATTCGATAATATTATACAAACCCTTTTCACGCAACATTTTTAATGATTTGACATTTGATTCATTATTGTTTTTGAATTAAATAATCAGGCTAGATTCTGAATTTTGCAGTATTAAACTGATGCAGTGTCACAACGGCAGTTTTAAAAGTGATGATACTACTAGTTATATGCTAAAATACAATGGATTGTGCCATCAAAAATAAAAGAGTAAAATTGCCAACCAATCATGTTTCTAAATATGTTTGAATTATCTCTTCAAGATTTTATTTCTCTAATAATCAGAATTATAAATTTACTTACTTGCAGTTAATAAAATTTGATGAACTATAGAATCTTACCGCAACTCATATTTTCAAAAATCACTGCTTCTTGGCCATTTTGAAGTGAAAATATTAACTATGAATTAAAATAAATGTACGGAAACACGTATTTGCTAAAAATATATGCTAATTAGGCAATAATATGCACTTATTTCATATTATATACTTAAAAATTGAATAATAACATGTTACTTTCCTTAAACTTAAGATTAAACTTCAAACAATGTTTCCGTAACTTGTACGTCACTAATTCACATTGAAATACTGTTCTTGACGCTCACGTAGTAGCACTTTTATTTATATTTGTTCTTTGGTCGGTCATTTTAACATAAATGCTTAATAGCGATTCACTAACTTCAAATTAGAATAAATTAAACTTAAATTTATTAACTAACATTAATTATTTATATTTCTTATTGACGACATACAATATCAATATATTATTGCAGCTGCCACTCTGTGTAAAGTACACAACACATTGAATACACTTCAAATCATCAAATTAATTGAAAAATTAGTTATCACAAAAAATTTTTTGACATTACATTCTGACATTTGATTCAGACTGAACTTCAGAATCGTAGTGATTGTTTTATTTCAGTATAAACTATTTGATTATTTTTTATAACATTATTAACAGTCGCCATGGTGCAGTGGCTAAGTGTCATGCCTTTCACCCTGGAGGTCGTGAGTTCGATCCCCGTCTATGCCAATTTGTATTTTTATAAAAAAAGCGTTCTACACATACACACTCACTTACATACATACATACATACAAACATTTCTGGGTTATTATATTAATGATATATATATAGGGGAGGGTGGGGCAAAAAATTACACCAAGCAAAACAAAATATTGAGATATCTCAGAAGCTATGAATGTTTGAACCTTCAAATAATTTACGTAGAAGGCTCTCATTGCCCACATATAATAAGGTAATAAGTTACATTTTACGCAGAATCAATTTCCTAAGGTCTGAGAGGTCATGAAGCTGTCAATGTTGCAATTTTCTTATAGTATTCCACTATCTCGGCGGGAATTTTTTTTTTTTTAGTTTTTCTGAAATGTTAATTTTGTAACTATTTGCCCCACAGTGGGGTTAAAAAGTTACATCGTGTTTTATTGTCAGGTTTGATATTAATTTGGTTGATTTTTTCTCTCTAAATCTATAAAAATGATACACTTTTCCATCTATGTTATAATCTACATTATTATTTTCACAACTCGATAAACATTTTGATATTCAATAATTATTCTGAGGCAGCATAAAAATGAAAAGAAAAAAATCTCAAGACATTGTACAGAAACCATCGAAAACTAATAATACGAACACATAATACAAATAACAACAACAATAACACATGCTTTATTTAAACAAAGAGAGAAAAAGTATGTAACTTTTTGTCCCAAGCATTCATTTTAAAGAAAGCCGTTCCACCGAAAAAACCGATAAAAATATTGAAAAATAAACATTTGATTCGTTTTTATAATCGTTATAGACGTTTGAAGTAGGCAATGAGAGCCTTCTACAGAAATTATTTGAAGGTTCGACCATTCCTAGTTTCATAGATATCTCGATATTTGGTTTTACTTGTTGGTGCCCCACCCTCCCCTAAAGTCGATAATAATGACGCAACCAGTTGGTTTAGTCAATTCTTATTCCTGAATGATGAAGATGATAAAAATTACTGATCGTTACCATCATTAAAATATTTTCAGGCACACCGTGACATACAATGACACAAAATATGAAAACTTTATTACTTGTAAAATATTATAAATGAACAAATGAATGATTGTATTATTAATTTTATGTTTTAGAGTCAAGGAAATGCAAATAAGAAGTCGAATAAATTCTTTGTTAGATGATCTAGATATTTTATATTCAACTAAACTTCAACAAATCGTCAAAAATTTCACACAGAATTTACTTAATATAGTGTTAGCCGAAAATGCGCAAGTAAAGTTGGATAAATGCAGGTAAGAATAATCCAAATATTTGATGTTTATTATTATACTAACTTGAACACAGTACATATGGAAATATTGTAATGTTAACCTAATTCTACTATTATTATTATTATTATTATTATTAGAGAACACTAACCACCTTACAAATAACCAAAACTAAATAGTTTTTTACAACGAAATTTTATTATTGTAGCTATGAAATTGTATATTCCAAAAAATATATCCTTACCGTTTTACAACTACAATAATAAAATTTCGTTGTAAAAATATATGCTAAATTGTATGGTTCTAGACGGCGCAGTTTACGAAGTTATTTATATAAAGTTTAATATATCATAAATGAATAGATATTTTGTTGATGAGTAGCAGATTAAGGCCGAGAAAGAGAATACTCACACAAACGTTAGATTAATAACAAGCTTAGCCATAACGCACCTATGCGTCCAGCTCGCCTTATAAGTAATATATGCGATGTGAGCAGCGGTTATTCATTATTATGGCCTTTTGGTTAACAATTTGAAAAAAATGTTATCGATATAAAAAGTGTTACATTTTTTTGTAAATTATTTTGATATATATAAAAAAATGGGTTGTGGCCAACGCGGGACTTTCTTTTACGTAGTTTTCATCAATATTTATTGATTATAAGAATATAATATTAGGAAATAATAATCCAACAGTAACAATATAAAAAACCAAGCTTACCTTATATAAAGAATGGGTTGAAAATTATACCAATACCAATTTGTAATGGTTTCGAAGTACTAACTATCAAAACTAAACAATTCTCTACAGAAATATTCTGAAATGTCATTTATCTAATTCAGATCATTTTGTTTTCTTGTCGAAATATTGACAGGCGCAGATGATCCGATTTATTAAGCTACATTCGAATCCATGACAACGTAAACAAGATTCTCATAATTTTCGGTAGCGGTTTTCTCGTAACTGGTACATTTATTGAAGAAACTTTTCAAACAAAAGTTGTGCGAAATATTAATATCTTTCATTATGAACATAACTATTTTTGCCGTAAGTGCAGCCGTTCTAGTGATATTGGAGATAGAACAAAAAATGCATAGAGTAAACATGCACTGCCGGTTTGAATATTCTTTTCAAAAATAGGAGGTGCACAACTAGACCATATACAAGTCTTAAGTTTGAAGTCTCATAATTTTACGTTGGACAGTTTCGGCTCTAGAGCGTTCACATACACACACACGCACACACACACTCACACACTCACACACACACTCTCACACACACACACACACACAGACGTCACTCTGAAAATAGTCACATTCGATTCAGGGAAGCTCAAAACGTGTATATCCGTTGATATCTCGAGTTCGATTTTTTTGGTGATCCCTATACTTACTTATTACTCTGTAAAAGAAAGTAAAAATAGTGTATATTTTAAAATTCAAAATTATAATATTTATTATTTTTTTATGACCTTTGGGTTAATAATATGAAAAAATCTTCTCGACATAAAATATCTTAGAATTTTTTGGTGTTTTAATTATTTGAATTTGGGTAGTATTAATGGGGGTTTCAAACATTGGGGCCCTATAACACGGGAAGTATACGAGCGGATTTCAATTGGGATACTAAATAATACGTGTACCAACTTTGGTGTAAATCGGTCTGATACCTTCAGAGGAGTAGAGGGAGTAGGGGAGATACATTTTTGGAATCAGGGCGACGAGGCAAACACTTTTTGTTAAGGAAATTTTTTATCTGAGAATGCTACACGACCGATTGCTTTAGCTCTTTTGTACTTTCTACGGTGATATAAAAAGCGTATATTTAGTAAATGCACATAACATGTGACAGAACGTTACAAATGGTTTTAACAGGACTGAAAGCTTGTTCACAGCGAAGCAATTAGTAATTGCGCTTAGAAATTATAAGTACCAATTTCAGTTTATTGTATGACATACAAAGTGAACGTTCACATCAACAAAATGTATCATACATTGTGTTAATTTTGTTGCATGGAATGTTAGCATTGCTTGTCATAATACAAACTAGATTATTATTTATAATTTTCTAATCTTAATTACTATTTACTTCGCTGTAAATACGCCTTAACAATGTTGCCAGTATAATAAGTAATGAAATATAGATAAATATAGATAACGCAGCTCGTCAGTGCTAGGGACTTCTAACTCAATACTTCTCGAGAGCACTATAGCTGCACCCTGTTCAAGGCTAGAAGTTCGATGCATCTCTCGTGCTTTGGTTTTGTTAGGGCCTTCTTCATAACGTCGGCAGGTATGTCTCCATGCCCAAAGTCCTGCAACTCGATCGCCATTCATGATTAATGAAAAGCCTGTGTATGACCTACCGTGAACAGATCCGGCCCAGTCGGCATCCACAAAGCCTTTAAACTTGTTTTGCTGCGGCCGAGTGAGCCTTCCTAAAGCAGTTGTTGAACTGACAATTGACTCACTGCATGGGCCACGTCAGAGCGCGTTCCCACAGACAGATACAGCAGCCCTCCAACCAATTTACGATAGAGTGGTCCTAGTGCCTCTGAAGCAGCCGATTTTGTCAGGTTCGCAGCCACAAAGAGGTGTTGGCACCGGATTACACTCCTCCATTCTAGACCGCTGTAGGATCCCGCAAACGTATGTTTCTTGACTCAGCTTGATGCCGTCCTGATCTTTCACAAAATCTATCCCAAAACTTTGCTTCAAATCCCTCAGATACTTCACATCGAATCTTCTGCTCAATTCAGATCCCTTGAGACTTCGCGAATTGACCAGAAAATCGTCAACTTACACAATGATGATCAGCAGGGCGGCGTCTTCCCCCATGAGGTACAAGTAGGAATCCCCATTAAATGGATATGCCCGAAAACTACGCAGCTCTTTACCTAGCATGACCGACCTGCTTCAGACCGTAAAGCGCCTTCTTCATCCGGCATATGATATCTCCAGATTCCATCTTCTTCAACACTGCTTTGACCTTGGCAGCCATCTCGGGTTCCAGTTGCTGTTTCTTGACCATGTATTGGAGTACGTCTTCCATCATCTCTGGGGTTTCCATGTAGATTTCCTCTTCCAATGTACCATTCAAAGGCTGTTGTCCCGCCATACTGCCGGACGTGTATTTCCTTGCGTGCTGCAAGGGCGATACCCAACCAGATGGTACTCAAACTTGTGACTGGGGTATACATTTCTTGAAAATCTCGCCCAGGTTACTGCGAGAAGCCTTGCGCTTTTCCAAGGCCCCACTAGCGCCGTTCTTGTTTCGGAGTACGAAATGACTCCTTTTGGTCTTTTGACAAGTTCCCACGTCTCGTTAACAAGTATGAATTTCATTTCGCTTCCCATTGCGTGTATCCACTCGCCTGAGCCTGGTCATGACAGAGCTTCCGTCAGAGAAATCTCTATGAGAAATGCCAAATCTGCCTGCTCGCTTTCGGGATGATGTACTACGTTAAACTGTCATTTGGGTCTTCCTTGTTGATCTCGTCTCACCGGTTCACCAACCTCTGCTTGAGCTACTGTGTCTGCTGCCGGAGACTCGAAAAATTCTTCGTCGGAATCGTCTTCAACGTAAACATCTGCTGAGTCATCCGCTTCACCTGTATTTTCAATGTCGTCAACTGACTCCGCTGAATTCCTTGATTTATCGAATTGAATTTGGATTTAGTCGTCCCCAGCGGGTTCTTTCCTGACATCGGGAACTCTTTCTTTCTCTGATGAGCTTCGACGTCTGAAGTCCTCAAAATGCTTCATGGCATCGTTTTTGTGCACCATAAAGCGTACTTCATAACAGCCCAAGGAGTCATCGATGAAGGTAACGAACAAACGACTCTTTCCATGCGACATAACGCGGGCCACAAACGTCGGAGTGCATGATGTCTCCTATCTCAGACGTTTTCTCGGACCTTTTAGGAAGGAAGACCAGTCATTTTCCCCTCGAGACATACCTCACATGTGAAATCTTCGTGTATATTAAAGAAGTTATTTGCCTGATAGTAACTGCTAGCCGTTCTTCAAGCGAAATACTTTTTCGACAGTGAGTTTTAAAGTTTTTTTTTTTTTGAAGTTTTAATATCAACAATGTCTGGTATCTACATTAATTAATTCATCAATAAACGGATATAGTTATAAAACAAGTATAATTAAAACGCATCCTAACAGTTTTTGTCTTCAGTTGCTATTGCCTTCAGTTGAACTTGAACTTCAAAGAACTTGCGTGAAATTGTATTATCATTCACATTAAAAGGAATAGGAATATCTGTCTGCTATTTTTAACTTGCCGTACGTAGTACCGAAGAGGCTAAAGCATTCGGTCGTCTGTCTGTAGCATTCTCGGATCAAAAAATTTCATTAAGAAAAAGTGTTCGTCTCGTCGCCCTGAATCCAAAAATGTATATAACTTATATACTTGGATGTTAGTCGTCGCTCGTAAGACCAAATTTGTGCCCTCTACCTCAAAACTGTCTAACCTATAATGGTGAAACTTCAAACTAAAGACTGGTATATGGTCTAGAAATGCACATTCTTTTTTGAAAAGAATATTGAAACCGGAAGTACATGTATGCATTATTTATCCTTTCTCCTATATCACTAGAGCGGCTGAACTTATGACAAAAATAGTAAAGTTTATAATGAAAGATATTAACAAATCGCACGACTTTTGTTCAAAAAGTTTCTTTAAAAAATGTACGGAAAATCTTAAATATCTTATTTATGTTGCTATATATACACATATATGTTTAACAAATACTATGAGCTATGTCAAAAAATATTTTTAAAAACAAAATAGAAATAATTTTATATTTGATATTTGTCATATTGCACCGGTTAACACAAATAGATCGACTAAAAACGTGCAAAATATTCTTCAAAAAAAATTTAAGACTTTATTTCTATAACATTTTTTCAAATTGATAACCAAAAAGCCATAGTAATTAAAAACCGCTGCTCGCATCGCATATATTACTTATAAGGCGTGTTGGACGCATAGGTGCGACATATACAAGTCAAGTTGAATGTTTCATAATTTTTGCTTTAGAGCACTCGCACACACACAGACATCATTCCGAAAATAGCCAGATTTGATTCAGGAAATATGTATTTCCGTTAAAATATCGTATTCGAAAATTTTCATGATTACAGTAAAAAACAAATGAGTTTAAATTAATTAAAAAACAAATAATTGTAAAATACTTTCCAATTCTAGATTAAAACAAACAAATTTTAATAATAATGTAAATGTAACTATTTATTTTGCATTGCAGAATATGTTCATGGTAAACGTGACGTGACGTGACGTTACTTATAATTTCAATCGATCTTAATTCAAGTATGACTTAACTAGTGAAAAATCAAAAAAACATTATAGTGTATTCACATTTAACTGAAATTTATAAGTGCCTACTCCTTGGGGTTGATCGATCAGAGTGTACAAGTTACGGAACATTACGGTGTCATTTCACACCCATATCAATTTATAAAATATATAAGTATTTATATGGTATTCTATAAATATTTGGTAAACAATTTCAGTTAATTGTGAATACACTTCTTCAGATTATATTTGTGAAAATACGTACTTATTTTTGTGTATGGGCTTTTCAATTGTTATTTTACCGTATTTTATTTCAGATATTCTCATTTAATAAATATTCTTTTAATTTTCAGAGAGAAAATGAAACAATTGAGATTCTTAAATAAGGAAGTCAAAAATTCTTTAACAATATATACATTATTTTTTGTATTATTAAATAATGACAAAACAATTATACAATCGATTGATACATTTCTCGAGGATGCATATTTTTATTCAGCAATATATCATGAGCAATATAGACTGAAATCTGTAAGAATAATGATATTAAATTGGTTTCTAGATAACGAAATACTCATCTAGTGCAAGAAATTACAAATATCTCATTATAAGCTCGTACTACGTTAGAATGATTCAAATAAATGTTTGCACAGAAATTCATTTCATGTCTTCCTGTTCTGCCATAATAACAAAATACATCATTTAGCAGTAGATGTTACAATATTTTATAATATACAGAGCAAATCGTAGGAAAGCAATGATTCTACTGACTGCGCCATTGGAATAACAAATAGTGGACACATTTATTTGAACAACAAAATCTAAATAACTATTTAAGCAAATATTAAATAAGTGTTGCCTCTTAAACATAATTCTTGTAATAAGGAAGTTTATCGGCATCTAGAAATATCTTGAATTATTATTATTTATGAGTTATAATCATTTAATATTTAAAGGAACTTACAAATCAACAAGAACAATTCACAACGGAAAACTCAGTTTTAAATGATATTTTACCATTCCTTACTGAAATATATGATAAAACGAAAGTGCCGTTGAAGGATGTACAGAATGAAATTACAAATCGAAATGTTAAAATTCAAAATTTAGAAAATAGTATATTTACTCTAGAAAATCAAAAATATTGGGATGCAATCAGCATGGGGTAAGTACAAGTTCAAGATTAGTTTCGTTGTATAAAATTTTATGATAAAGAAAATAGTAGTAAACGTGTTAATTCCACAATGTTCTCATATTATAACAATCCATATCCATTCATTGATGTTTCCTATTCTACATAAGAAAATCTACACAAATACATTACATTTATTCGGGTTGATCACAAAGACCATAAGCAAATTATTATTAATTTTAATCTTAACTGTCTTTATTGGTTGTTAGATATTTTTACATAACACAATACACGAATACATAAATTAGACATAGTTGGTTTTTTAAGAGATCCTACGCATATGTGGCGTGTGTTATTTGTGTGTGCGTGAAGAAATGTGTGTGTATGTTTTTAGCTCGTACGACAGTACAAGCCACCTAAAGTATTTGGTCATGTGTCGCAACATCATTATGTCGCGTCTTTGCAGGTGTATTCTGTAAATCATCATTATTTTTCTAACATTCAATTATCTATATCTTTTTGGTCGAATTATCGGGATTCAAATTTTGGAAGTTTGAAATATATATATATATATATTTTCTGTATGCTCTACTAATATTTATAATTATTATATGTATCGTTTATTGTTTTTTCACTGATTAACTCTAAATTTTTAGTGCAATTGATTTACAAAAAGCAAAATATTTCATCTGGTGTGGTCCTACCCTTCAACCGATTATTATACAATATGAATGGCTAGAATATTTGGAAAATGCAAGTGGAATTCTAACAAATGTGGATAAAAACCTACGGACAAATTTGGAAAACTACAAACAAACTTTGGTAATTCTAAAAAATAAATAATTTTTATTCAAATGGTATGCAATTTTTAAATTTTATTTACAGAATAAAATTGAAAGAAATCGATGGCTGAAATGTAAACGATTATTATGGGTTTGGTATCTAGTAAAACCAGATATGGTCATAACAGCAGTGAATCAAATACGTGAATTTCTTGTTAAAGAAGTTAAGAATGATAATAGTATATAAATTAGTAACGTATTTTGTTGTAAATGTAAGAGTTAAATAAAATATATTTTGCTACTTTAAACCTTCGTCTAAGTCGATTTGATCCTGACACTCCAATATTGCCTATATATTTTAAAATCGAGCTTATAATTGCATTTAGCGGTCACTAGTGAGTAGTAGTATTTCACATTAGAGCAATTGGCTCGAGGCACGAGGCCCTCATCATTAGCGTGTGTCTGAGGGTATTCGGAAGAAGCCGTGCCAGTACCTTCAGAGGAGTAGTGGGCACATATTTGGTCTTACGTACGAGCGAGCGACGACTAACATCCAATTATATAAGTTTATATAAATATATATATATATATATATATATATATATATATATATATATATATATATTTATATAAATATATATTTGAATTCAGGGTGCCAATCACTTTTTGTTAAAGTAATTTTTTGATCCGAAATTGCTATAGACACGATCGATTGTTTTAGCTCTTCTGTACTTGAATAAAATATTTTGTTTTTGAATTCGGTTAAATTTTGTGATTTACCGTACATTTCACGTTTCAAATTTTTATCTGGCAACACTGCAAACAATGCAGTCAGATTGTTGTCATCGCAACAAATTTGTTAAGCTTCACTGTTGTTGCTTTAATATTACATTCAAAACTATTTTATTCTTTTATTGTTCTGAATATAATTTATATAGTAAAAATTAATAATGGATAACTCTGTAGAACAATCTGCTTTAATGAATGAAGAAGAAACTGATGATGAAGATACGGAATACTGTAAGTAAAAAAGTCATTAATTATTATTGATTAAATAATACCATTCCGCATTGTAATTTACGATCATAGTGAATGAATAAGTTCTATTGTTGAAGTTAAAAAGTGTATTCATTTAGCTATATTATTTTATAACTTTACCAAATTCTAGATTGTTTCTTTAATATTTCGTCAATCTTGTCAATACATATATTCAAATATAATACTCAATTTGTACTGTTTTTCAATATTTGTGATATGTATTCAATAAAAAAATACTTTAGGTATCAATCACAAATGTGTTGTTTTTATCGTTTGATTTGTGCTGCTATTTTCAATAAAATTTTCAAATAATATATCAGCCTCATGATGGGCTATTCACACCTAAACTAAAATCAAATATAAAACTACCGTGAAATAGGGTAATTAAAATAACGCTACGGAAATAGGAGGAACACGTTCTCAGTCGATTTATTTGTGAAAACCGATGCCAAATATCAATATATTTGAGTCTATTTTCTTTCCCCTATCAAAATGCTGTGAGGCATAGTTCATACGGTTTATTAAATATAATTCACATACATGCAAAACATAAATAAGAACATTTCAGATTTTCCGTAGCAGTTTTCTCGTAACTGGTAATGTTTTGAAGAAACTCGTCAGACAAAAGTTGTGCGTAATATTTATATCTTTCATTTTGAATTTATGAACATAACAATTTGTGCCATATTACATAGGAAGTGCATAGAGTAAACATACACTTTCAGTTTGAATATTCTTTTTGAAGTTGCACATCTAGACCATATACAAGTCTAAATTTTGTAGACAGTTTTGGCTCTAAAGGGTTCACAAACATACTGACGTCATAACAAAAATAATCACGTTCGAATCAGAATTTTCAAAACCTGTATTTTTTTTCGAGAATATTTATTTATGCAAATCTATGTACATTAATATATTGTCTATACATTAAAGTAGATAATAAATTTGTATTTTTTTGATATATTAAGAAATGGCGGATTGACAGCTAATAATCGGGAGCGCTGCGAAAATAGATTATTAAACGGTGGGCACTATAAGTCAATTTACATATGATCTAGAACATTGAAACAAAAATATAGTATTCTTAGTCCTAAAGCTATCAAAATACGTACCCGTTTCAAAAAGTATGCATTTTTAATGAAATGGCATCGATTTGAAGTAAATCATACATTTTAAGCCAATAATTTCGTTATTTAATGTTGCATAGTAAATGGAGATATCAATACATTTTAAGCCAATAATTTCGTTATTTAAAGTTTCATAGTAAATGGAGATATCAATATTTTTCAAATAATCCTACGTATTTTGATAAAAAAATATGTGACGATTATATTAAAAAAAAATCTGGAGTGGCCTGCAGTCTTTTACCCAGTTTTCACTGATTATTGATTATAAAATAATAATCCAACAGAAACAATATGAAAACCAAGCTTACCTTATATAAATGAATGGGTGAAAAATGATACCAATACCAATTTGTAATGGTTTTGAAGTACTAGCTATCAAAACTAACCAATACTCTACAGAAATATTCTGAAATGTCATTTATCTAATTGGGTCTATTTTGTTTTCCTGTCAAAATAGCAGATGATCCGATTTTATAAGCTACATGCGAATCCATGGCAACGTAAACAACATATTTATAATGTTTCGTAGCATTTTTCTCGCAACTGGTACATTTTTACTTTCTTTTACAGAGTAATAAGTAAGTATAGGGATCACCAAAAAAATCGAACTCGAGATTTCAACGTATATACACGTTTTGAGCTTCCCTGAATCGAATGTGACTATTTTCGGAGTGACGTCTGTGTGTGCGTGTGTGTGTATGTGAACGCTCTAGAGCCGAAACTGTCCAACGTAAAATTATGAAACTTCAAACTTAAGACTTGTATATGGTCTAGTTGTGCACCTCCTAATTTTCTGGTTTTGTGAAAATTGGTAGAGGAAATTTTAATAAAGCTAGAAATACGTGGAATCACATTGGTTTTATTATCCACACAAAATATGCATTAGCATATCCAAATGTTTTCTGTATAGATAGCAAAACAAATGTAATACAACAGTTTTCTGTAAATAATTTCAAATTCAAAAATAAAGAATCGATTGTGGCCAACACAAAACTTTCTTTTGCGTAGTTTTCAACAAACTGTCAAAAAATAATAATACCAATATTCCACAGTAATACCCTGAAATTTTACTAATTAGCTTATTATTTTATTTTGTTATCAAATATTGTTTCTTCAATATGAAACATAAATGTTGATTCTTTAAAATTCACCTTCGCAGTCGATCTATTTGTGTGTAAAATGACAATATTTATATTTTGTTTATTTGTCAATTTTTTTCAGGCATAAGTAATACGATACATTTAAAAAAAATGAATTTCCATGAAATTTAAAACATTGTAGCGATTGCATTAAAAGACTTATTATTTTCATTTACGAAGTAAGTAAGTCTTGTAATCATGAAAAATTTCGTACAACGGTTTGACCTTCTTTGAATCGAATGTGACTATTATGAGAATGATGTCTGTGTGTGTGTCTGTCTGTCCAGAGCCAAAACTGTCGATCCTAAAATTGTGAAACTTCAAACTAAGACTTGTATATGGTCTAAATGTACACCTCCATTTTTGAAAAGAATATTAAAACCGGAAGTGCATGTTTACTCTATGCACGTATTAAAAATTATATTTGAATATATTGATAAAGATATATTGTAATAATAAGCCAAATATTTTTTGAGTTTGTTCTGGATATACATTTCTAATGAACACTATGTAAAAGAGTGCAGGTCACTCCAGATATTTATTGTTGCAATCAATCAATAAAAATGTCATTATTATCTTTTATATTTTATCTTCTCAAAATTAAATGGTTAAAAATAGATTTTCTACTTTAATATTCAAAGTCATTAAAACACTTTTCTATATACATAAAATAATTATACCATCCACTGAATAGATAATACGGCGAGCTAAAGGCATTGATGGCTGATACCTATGCTTGTTTTTCAGTAAAATGTTTGTTTTGTGTTCTTATAGATTTCATAACTGATCGCGTTTACTAAACTTACATAGTTTTACAGGCAACCACTGGAGCATATGACATAAAAGAAAAAATCAAAATTGCAAATCAAAATTTATTTGAAGATTATGAAATTTACATGAATATCATCCGTACACCGAAAGTAACGTTCTGTGAACAATTAGTTGATTACGAGCCTGATTATTATTTCGATGAAGGTTGCGCACAGTTACCAGACATGATAAATATGTCCGAATCAGATGTATACAACTTATATGCAAGCGATTCCAATACAGGAGTATCAACAGTGGAAACATACTATCCAATCGAAATAACTAAATTAGAGAATAGCTTACAAAATGGTCCTAAAGAAAATGTTGAAAATTATGAGGAAATATTATCTGATCCGAGTGAAGATAGTCTTATTAGCAATAGCACTATGTGTGAACTAGAAGATAATCATATAACTAACGAAGAAGACATATTAGAAGATGAAAACGTTTTAGAAGATGAAGACATTTTAGATGATAATGAAGACATTTTAGAAGATAATGAAGACATTTTAGAAGATAATGAAGACATTTTAGAAGATGAATATTCTTTAAAATATAATGAAGATGTTCTAGAAGATGAAGATTTCATTTTAGATGATGAAGAAAGCATCGAAGTGATTCAAATAATACAATATGACGAAATTGAAAATAATGACGTAACCAAAAATAATGATAAAATATCATCTATTAAAGAAGCAAGCGCTGATATAAAAAATAAATCTACGGTTACAGCAAAAAAATGTCTGAAAACGAGAAAAATAAACTGTCAAATTCACTGCTTAGAAAAGAAGGAACTGAATTTAATTTGTGGATATGCTAATACTATTCCAGTAATATCAGAAGGTCCCATTTTACAACTTCGCCAGAGAACTTGTTGTACCAATAAAGACAAACAAAATTTACCCGTTTATAATGGTTTAATTTCGGAATATGGATTGACAAAAACACAAATAGATAAACGCCATAGGCGAATCATAAAATCAGCTCAAAGAAGAAAGGAAAAACTGTTACGATTAAGTGAAGAAAAACGCCAAAAAGATATGTATAATGAAGAAATTTTCAGTGCTTGGTTAACATCATTACGCGAACGCAATCACGGTAGTCATATCTGCAAAATAAATCATAATAGCGAATTTAGTATTGCTCCAATAAAAGAACGACCAAAAACTGCTAGTAATGTATATAATTCGAGAAACAGTGGACAAAAAGGCAAAAGACGTCCTTACACTTCACCTTGTAAAGGGTATACTTACACTACTGTATTGTGGACCTTGTAATTACTCTTTGAAAAATACTAGTGTAAAAAATACTCATTCCAAAATACTTTTCTCATGTATGAGCAATAAAAAAAAATCGGTTGTGGCCAACGCAGAACTTTTTTTAATGTAGTTTTCATTAGAAATATATATATATATATTCCAAACGGTCAAAAATACTAATATTCCACAGTAATACCCTGAAATTGTACCAATTAGCTTATTATTTTATTATGTTATCAAATATTGTTTCTTCAATGTGAAACATAGATGATGATTCTTTAAAATTTACCTACTCAGTCGATCTATTTGTTTTAAACAGTGCAAAATGACATACATTATTTATATTTTGTTTATCTATAAAAATTTTTTCAGGTACAGATATTAAAAAAATCGGTTGTGGCCAACACAGAATTTTCTTTTACGTATTAGTAGTAGGCTTATTTTGTTTAAATGAAATATAAAAATATTTTGCCAATGTTTGTTATTTTTTCTTTCTTTTACAAAGTAATAAATAAGTCTTGTAATCAAAAAAATTTGTGTGTATATCTGTAAGAAGGCGCGTGCGTGTGTTTAGTACCTACCTTAAATTTTCTAACATCATTTGCATATTTCACTGAGTTGAAAATGAATGATTGTGCCGGGTGAATATTTAAATCTAGGAGTTACATCTTCACTCTTTTGCAGGTTAGATGAAGTTCGAACAGAATGTTCAGAACTTTGAGCAGAATTCGTGTATCTACCTCGATTTAAATGTTCTTTAAGATTTTGCATTTTATGCCTTTGCAAGTTAAGATATTTATTTCTTAATTGTTTCCATTCCTTCCTGTCACAAAAAATTGTATTTTCATTTATTTATTTATTTATTTTGGGAAGGGGATGAAGACACTGAGCGGACCGACTGCTATGGTCATATACCACTGTGTGCCCCGGGGTGAAGGTATGAAAGTGAGAAACATTTACAAACATCCATACCGTATGAACGGAGCGGGGAATCGAACCCTAACCGCCAGATCTAGCTTGAGTCGGATTGAGAGTTGACCACGGCGCCCGTTAAATTTTCATATTTAACAGAACATATAACAAGGGTAAATTTGCGTTGTCGGAGAAATATGCACAACAAAATTAGACGTAATATTTCAAATAATTTGTATGAAAAATATGAAGTGAAGCTAACAGAGTATAAATTGTTGGAATGAGTGAGGAACTACCGGAAACCCAGATAATTGAAAGAATAAAAATGCATATCGCAAGTAACTCGTCTTCGAAACTTAAGCACATCATGAAAAGGAACAATACATATAATGTAATATTAGAGGTGGATGGAGAAAAGTTTTCTTACATCAATTGAAAATATGAATATCTCATTCAATTTCAACAACAACGTTTGAACGTTATGTAATCGATACTTGTACCTAGTATTATTAAAAATATAGTGCATTCTACTTATTCCACTGTACACGTCATTATAATTAGAAAAAAAAAAAAAAAAAACTTGAGTGCCCTTCACTCGACTTTCTTATATTTAATTTTCACTATATATGTAAAATAACAATAATTGTTTCAAATTTATTCAATATGTGTGGTTACTAGGTAAACGTAATCTGGGTATACTAGGGTCACCCGTGGGTACCATGTGCCCAGATGGTATGCAGAATATAGGTCAGTTTTGACGGGTGGCGAATTATTTTGTAAATCATAGTTACAATATATAAATAAGGGATTTCCCTAACACTATTTTTCCTTCAGTTTGTATCGTTTGACAGATAACAAACCTACAAAAATTTAAATATTAATAATTTGAAATATTTTTGCCAGCCAATCAAGTGTCTAAATATGTTTGGATTAACTCTGCAAAATTTTGTTTATTATATTATTAATCATTGTTTTCATTTGGTATTGTGGAGGTTGGGGTTCGATTCCCGCCTATGCCAGTTTGCATTTATACAAAAAACATTCACACAAACAAATATATCTGGGTAATAGCATTAGATAACGTTTATTATTATTATTATTTATATAAATATCATAAAACAAATTAAAAATGTATTAGATAGCCAAAAATAAAATGTTAAACATACATTGTTGAGGATCAAGGCAGCAAATATTGTTTAATAAATAAAGATAGACGGACACAAACAAACACAGACACAATGAGAGTGTTTTTTATTAGTATAATATGGAATATGTTAACTATTTTGCACATATATATTGTCATTCAATGAACTATGTACTTATATTGTGGACTCGTCAAGTACGCATACTTTGTTAGTCAGACAAATTGTAGCCTAAGAAGATTGAACAATTTCTTTTATATGACAGAGTTACATTTTTTCCATACATAATCTGTATGCGAGTGCTTGGTCGTATGGCACGGGTATAATTGAACTATTGCGCACAAAACATTTTGTGTTTGTCGTTTAAAAGATATATTGTTAAATTAACATTTTTTTAATTGTAATTTTTTCTTTTTTTTTAAATGATATTTATTTATTCAATGATTATTTTTCGGCGTGCTTCAGTGCTACCAACGATATTCTCGATTGCAAATATATATATATATATATATATATATATATATATATATATAATTCAAAGGACCTCTCGATAAACAACATTTTGTGTAAAATATTGTTTGTTATTTAATAATTGAAATAAACCTTATTGACACAATTCACAAATAGCAGTATGGAACCACAACTCGTTATGCATTTTGAACATTAACATCATATATATTGATTGACATTTCAATTATTCTGCCGTATAACCTTTTATTCTTACGTACGGCAGTTTACTTGATTAGAAATTTATTAATTGTTGTTGTGGAGTGTATTATTTTCAATATCGACTATTTGTTTATATATTATATAATATTCTTATCTGTCGTTATGGCATGGTGGTTAAGACTGTCACCTCTTACCCTGGAGGTTGAGAGTTCGATTCCCATCTAATACAATTTGAATTTAAAAAAAAAACCTTCTATACATTCAAACTCACAAACATTTACATCTGGGTGTTTATTTTAATAATTAAAAAACGATTTATCAATAAATGGTAATTTTTCGAAAAAACTTTTTAAACAAAACTAAATTTTTTAATTGCTTTAACTTTTATATGATTTATTTTTTTAACTCCTGTCATTTTCGATACGCAAAAATTACACGAGTAAACAAGTACTCATGAAAATTTTAGAACTAAAGATTTCGACGGATATACACGTTTTGATCTCTGAATCGAATGCTCGGAATGACGTCTGTGCATGTGTGCGTATGCGAACGCTCTAGAGCCGAAATTTGATACACTAAAATAATATTCGATTTGTTGCAATAAAGTAATATATAACAATTTATTTCGCCTTCGGACATTTTTGCTTGTACTTTCAACAATAACTTGATATTTCATGTTCAATGTTCATTTGGAATAACATAGAGACAATAACGAGTAACACATTGACAAACGACAAACGGTGTCACGTTTTGCCAACATAAAAAAGTGCCCTAGAATTCATTTCAGTTAAGTTATCTTTGGTAATTCTTAAAACAAATGTGACGGGCACTTCTTGCATTAAGAAACCTTGAAGGTGGGGGGATTCCCTTATTGAAGTGAAAATTAGTGTCCAAAGTAGCCGGTAGAGGCGCTAGTATTAAATAGTTAAAAATGATTCTGAAGAAAAAAAATAAAAATTTGCACCCTTTTGGCAAATGTTTGAAAATTGCGTTTAAAAACTAAAAACACCATAAAAATTTGAATTTCCCTTCAAAAAATTGAAGAAAAACCGTATTTTTTAGGATATGGGCGCTAGGAATGATTTTCGAGACTGAAAATCTAGGGAAATGATTTTCTCTCGAAGATGAATCGAATGATTTACCTTGACCCTCAATCCATTTGGGGGGACTTTTCACTATTTTATCCAGCAATACCAATTATATAAAAATATTAATAAATAAGCGGAGAAATTCTGGTTTCTCACAATTTGTTTTTAAAAATAAGATGTGCTCCCCTGGGGCTAGTATTGCGTTTTAAGTTCATCTGTACTTCGTACAGCGAGCTAAAAATGTTATTTAATTTGGTATTTTGCTGGGGTTAATACTTGTAATTATATTAGGCGGAATATATAATGTATTCAAATAATCTACGAAAAATTGTGAGATTTTTTATATTTATAATTTTTTTTTGAAATTGAGAACCCAAAGACCAAATTATCATTTAAAAATAATTATATTTAAATTTGTAATATACACATTCGCTGTTCGCATCGCATATCCTTCTTATAAAGAGAGCTGATGGCATACGTGCGTGTACCTAAGTTAGATTTTATTTATGGTTAATAAACTGGTTAATATTTATATAAAAAAGTACTTACTTTGCCAGATGCTTCATTGGGATGAAATATAATTTGGCGATAAAAATATTTAAAAAATGTTAAATATGGCAATCTACATTATTCATTTATTTATAATTATGTACAAATATAAAAATATAAAAAGAATTATTTACAAAGGAATAAACAAAACAGTCGGTACATAGAGCAAGAATATGTTTCATTGACTACACAACATCAGTACATACCATCATCTATAAGTCGTTCGATTTTTATTTTATTTTTATTATTACAGCCAAGTAGTAGTTCAGAACTGCAAATAAAACAAGATGATTTAGTTGTCAATGAAAACATTACGATCTGTAATGTAATGTAATGTAATGTGTACGTGCTCGTAATACAAGCGATCTATTTTACCTGCCGGGGGATCCAATGTGGCGGCAGTTGAGAAACACGCAAGAAGATATACACACACATTGACATCAGCAGCAGAGCAACAAGATAATCACGGTCCGACGTATTTTCGCGGACTTAACGCGTGCCGTGCCGTTGGTCGTCGTGATTTGGAGCCAGTGACTCGCACTGTTGGGGGTGTTGAAAGAGGTGGCGGTGGTGGTACATAGCCTGTGTTGCAAATCTCAGTGGCAGCGTAGTATTGTTCCGGCGGTGGTGGAACCGGTGGTGGTTTCGGCAATAAGCTCTGCAAGGGTGGGGGTGCTCGGCATGGTGTCAACGGCGCCTGATACGATTCTGGTATCGACTGATGCGGAACGGCATAGTCTTGATACGCCAAGTCTTTTACATCTGCGTTGACATAAAGATGTTCTGAACATATACTCCGTGCACGTTATAGCATGTAGTTTAGGGTGAAATGGTGAATACATAATGAGTATTCAAACAACACTTCAGACAAGAACTTTATAGTTGTATCGACCAGAGAAAGTTTGGATGTTTGCATGATCATTTATTCCTTAGAACCAAATTTACCATATAACAGTGTAGACAAAAATTGTTTGGAAAAAATATACCGGAAAAAATACATCATAAATCTTTGCGTTTAATCAATTAAAAGTATTTAAGATCAACAAATAATATGAAAAGAATGAACTATTGAAGTGGGGCATTTCACCATTTGTAAAAATTCATATAATACTACATTATATTACTAAGACTACATCACTACAATTTTAATTTGATTTACTATCGCGTAGATGAAAAAATACCAAACACAAGAGTCAATAAAACATCAAAGAAAGAAATTTAAAATTACTACATTTGTGGCAATAATAGGGAATAAAAAATATGGTAGTAAAAAATTGTACAAATCTAGAAAAATACTTTTACTGTGATATTTTTAGATACAATAGACTTTTCCTTTTTAATTTAATTTAATTAAACTAAATATAATTTTAAGCTATACCTATCTATTTTCTTCAAATATGTTGATATATTTTTGAAAGGATATGCATTTTTTAAGTTTTACACAACCATAGGCATGATACGTCATCTGCCTGTGCATGAACTTTTAATAATAAAAATATTACAATAACTTGGTAACTAATTATGTAGTTTTATATTCGGCAACTATGTTAGTTATCAGAAGTGCTTCTATCTAATCATATAATTAGTTAATTTATATGATATTTCGGAAAGTTATATTATGGAATAGAATAGTAAATAATTAAATTTATTTCAAAATTGAAATTTACTTTAATAGCAATGCTGTTGCTATAATAAAGAGGAAGGAGTAAATAAAACTAGTTCTAGAATTTAAAATTCTAGTAACAAATTTAAACATTGAATAAAAATGGATTTGTTTTAAAGTAAATTGTTAGGGTTTATTACAAGGTTTCAAAATTAACATGTACGTTATTTTCTTCTGAACAAAAGCATGTGTATTCTTTTACTATAATATTGTTTCTATAATACGGAATTCTTATTTTTTCACTTCTTGCCTGAACAAACAATCTATGGGCAATTTATGAATAAAAAATAAAAAAATATTCATGTCAAAATTATATAGAGATCGAACAGAATAAACAAATTAATTACCTGAGTACTCTGGGCTCCCAGGATGCCGTTCAAGTGATTCGCGTCCACTCGATGAATACATGTTGAATCGGCATGGCTCGTGGTACAATGCAGTCTTGTCACATTCATCCATTGATACCTGTTTGTAATTACAGTCTCCCAATTAGTAAAATGAAAAACGAGACAAAAGAATTCAAATAAACACCAAACAAAACAAAACTTGGTCACACCGTCGTCTTTCCTATTTTAAGAACGTGTTTCTGCACTCATTGTTTTTGTTAGTCACCGTTGGTAAATTAACGTTAGATGCGCGCCGTTTAAGAAAATCTCGGACGGGAAACCATTTCGATTTCTCGTGTACACCGAGGTGTTTATTTTGAGCGTTGCGAAAGCACGCGCGAGCGTTCGTAACTTAGTTTGAACACCGGATAAACAACGATGGTAATCGAGGTGTGACACAAGGCGATTTAAAGGTAATTCTATAATGAATGCATCAATGAGTTTACACAACTCATTGCTTCGTGTTCAATAAGAAACATTTGTTTGTCTTAAAACCAAATTTAATACCAGTTTACATGCGGTACTTGACATTTACTTCAAGGACAATCGACAAACAAAGTAAAATGTCATTTTCATTTTATAATAAAAAATTAGGAAATAAATGAAACATCGTTAAATTTTAGGCTTAAATTTCAGAACAATATTTCACTATTAATTTTTACATATTAAATGCAAAATTCTCATATTTTCTATATCGTTTTTGAATAATACATAGAAAATACAAGTATTGCATTTCAATAAACATCATTATAGGTAATACGTGTATTCTATCATACATTAGAAAATTGGTTTGGGCCAACAGAAGAAATTCTTATACGTTAGGTATCAATCACAATTTTATTAATTTAATTGTTTGTTTTGAGTTGCTTGCTATTTTCAATAAACAATATGCTCGAAATAAATTCTCAGTTGATCTATTTGTGATAACTGATGTCAAATGAATAATATCAAATTATTTGAGTCTATTTTGTTTCCCTGGCAAAATATTGTAAGGCATACTTCATACGATTTCTTAAATATAATCTGCATATATGCGTATCTATAATATCTAACATAAATAAGGAATTTAAAATTTACCGTAGCAGTTTTCTCGTAACTGGTAAATTTTTTGAAGAAACTTTTCAAACAAAAATTGTGGAAATATTAATATCTTTTGCAATAAAAACACTCGTTAAGTTTCAAAGAATTTGTTTAATGTTTATATGTGTTTCGGCTTCAAATTCAAATTCTTTGAAACTTAACGAGTGTTTTTATTGCAAATTTTATTAAAAATGTTTCAACAAGTGCCAACAGCAAGAACCATTAATTATTAATATCTTTCATTATGAATATTGAAAATTTGGTTCTTAAATTGAAAAACTTGTACTACATTTAATTGTAAGTTCAAAATTGTAAAATATAACTGTTTTACTGATTATATATATTATTATTTGTAGTATTCGGAGGTAGGCAAAACAATTCTTGAAAAATTGACAAAATATTAAATATCAATCTACGTGTCTAATAAACAGAAATCGGTATCGCCTTTAATAATTTTGTGTAAATACAATACCGTCGGACTACTTATGGAATAAATCAAACTCAATCGAATTTTGAGCAAAAATTAAAATTAAATCTGCCAATATTATATGCGATTGCAAAAAGTCTGGGACATTGGCGTTAAACATGCGAAAATATTTTCTTCGTGAACATTGTGGAGCATAAAATGCTGCATGTAAATCAATAAACAAAATTCAGTTCGTATGTTTTGAAATTGCAAAAATTAAATACGACACTTTTATATAATTACAATTTATTAGTGCTATAGCCATGAAATTACAACAAAAAGTCGTCACGACGCCCTTGTTACAACTAATTATGTTGCAATAACAATTTATTCATAGGAGTCGTATGAATTTTTATTCACTATTTAACTATTAATTAAGTACTTTTTGAATGTGCGATTTATTATAAGGTAAGTGGAAAAACCATGCTAGGAAAGCAATTCATATTATAAATGGCGATGCAGGCAACTTGATCAAAAAAACACTTGCCACTGTCATTTCAAATAATTATGGTTTTACATTTTTAATGGTCATCTCTATTTGTTTAACTGAAGAATTCGCTTATGTTACTATTACTAGTATATTGTTAAGGAGACACTGGCATCTAAATTTGCGCCTATGATTTTTGTTGAAGTTGAACGAAGTATTTCTAATTACAAGAGTGTTCTATGATCAGAGGTATTTTTAAGTAACATTTTTATCATTTTTTAGCATCAAAATTTGAACTAAGTTTGTTATAGTTTATTTTAATTAATATAATGTATGTTGGTTTTGGCGTATAAAAATAAATTATATGAACAAATAAATTTATATATATACATATATACGAATTTAATTCGTTGTTTGACTACGTTCGCGCGCCGAAATGTTCTTTGTTGAATAATTTTCCGAAAATGGGCATAAAACTACAACTAATGCAGCAATGCTGAAACATTGTGGCGCCAAAGCCATGTTTATGCGTTCGTGCGCCGAGACAATATACGCGGTTCGAGTAAAAATTTGTTCGGAAATTGTGTTCGTGGGTCTATTTATTCGTGACTAGAGGCGTTCGGGAGCCGAGGTTCCACTGTATATATAAATAAATAATGGTTTTAAATGTAAACTTACTTTTCCTCCAGAATTCAGGCGGTTGTCCGCCCCGGGCAACACAGTATGACCTGCAGAAGCTTTCAGGCGGCGCTGGTATATAACAATAAACAAAATTGCTACTACCATGACCAGCACAATAATCGACAATACTCCGACGACAACACCGAAGTATTTACGTAAACCAGAATTCGCATTAATAGTGCTAACAATATTTATATCTCCGGGATGTTTTGTTGGTGCAATTTCGTTTATATTATCCGAAGGTGAAGTAGGATCATCATCTTCTTCTTCTGTAAAGTTACCGGTCACCGGACCTGTAACAATGGCAATGGGGAAATTGTCATCAGTCATGTGCAGCTGCGAGCTGTGACGGAAGGAGAGAGGAGAGGAGAGGAGAGAGGGTACGGTTGTCGATGACTTGCCGCCGGGAAACGCTATTTATCAAACAACTCGGTCCCGCCCGTGCATCTATTTATATTCACCCAGTATATATGGGCCGCGTAGACGACACACACACTCACATAATTTAACTCTTATTCATGTACGCATGTGCGTGTATATATTTACACTGTAAATGACTTCCAATTAAATATTATGATTCGATTTTATTACTACTTCCTTTCAAATTCAAGGTAACTACTACTTTTACTGGATAAACAGACAGTATATACTAGTGGCTTATATATTTTTGAATTTATAGCCACGAGACAAACAATTTTGTTATGAAAATATTTTGTTCCAAGAATGCTACAGACACACAAACAAATGCTCTCGTGTACTTCGTACAGCGTACTAAAAACTACAAGGTTAAGCACAATGAAATTGTCCTGATAAAGACTGATTTGAAATAGGAATATCAAGGAATATAGCTAGCACACTAAACGAAACAAACAAACAAACAGACATTTTTATAACCTAATAGATAAATAATAAACAATCTTGCATTCAAATAATACTCGACCGGGTTCAATACATATGAAGTTTGGCTCGTAATCCCATCGCGTTTATTCAAACCCCCCGTGTTATTTGGGTTCGGATTAACGCGATTGCACTGTATTATGAAAATAATATTATATTGTAATTATGCTACGATTGCAATGAAAAAAATATCAATAAGTAATCGCAAACTTGAAAAATAAACGTAATTTTGATCATTTCAAAAAGAATATTTCAGATATTGGTAGACATATCGGAAAAACTTTTCAAATTAAAGTTGCTAGAAATTAATCTTAGATTTTTATTTATGTAACTTTTTCTCCAACCCATGTCATTTCGAGATATTTAAAGAGTAGCAAGAGTAAATCGTTATTTCCGGTTCGGATATTTTCTTTTAAAATAGGAGGTGTACGCACGGACTATAAACAAGACTTATGTTTAAAGTTTCTAATTTTAGCTTCAACTGTTTTGGTTGTACATACATAGGGATGGCCAAAACGTGTATTTTCGTTAAAATCTCGAGCTGAAACATTTTTATGATTATAATACTTCCTTATATACATTTGTATACATGAAAAATAGTATGAAAACGCTTATGAATTACTCATTACATCCCCAGTCTGCATGTATTTTATGTCAAAATTCTTGGACATACAATGCACTGTATTTGATAATGACGACTTTAATTGCGTCAATTTAAAGAGAAATACCCTGCGTGTCATATGTAAACAAATATAAGTCGCTCTAAATTAATAATCGTTATATTAATCATGAATGGGCGTGTAGTTAACGAATGTATACGAGTAGGAAAGTTCTATTTATACAAGAAGCAGCAGCCAGTAACCCGTCATGTACCATCTTGAAAAAGATGACAAGGACAAATTACAAGACATAAACTAAAGCCAAGATAAGCTCTGCGTGTGCAATTGAAAACGAGCAAGCTTATTAAATTAGTTCTGGGAAAGCGGCGCTTGCAGAATTAAAGACGCATAATGCAACAAAGAACAACGCATCCATATCACTGAGGTCACCATGTTCTTTGCATCTTGCATGCTTGTCCAGATTAATAACTAATTTCATTTCATACATTCATGTCTATAATAACTTCTGCTTAACATCCAACAAAACAACACAGCTCTGAGTACAACAATGAAAACCGGAAAAATGTCGACGAGATAGTTAACATCTTGGCACGCGATTCATACGGTTATCGATGACGTTACAGTCAGCAGCAGTACGACGTTTTTATAAGTTCCAATAAAGATGAATGTACGAATGTTCTCATTTAGATAATAGTCCGTGTTTCTTCTACAAATGTCTGTTCCACACTTGATTGAAAGTTCAAATTAGATATATGAAGTTGATTATGTTCAAATGTTTTGTGCCACAGCGCCAAAACGATAATTTATTATAACGCTATTTATAAATGCAGTAAATATATATGATATCCTTACCTGACTCAAAGGTGACTTCGCTTATCATTATCCACCTAGCTGCAAAATGCAACTGCAACTTCGCAAAGCGTCCAACACGATGATGTAGTTTGATGGAGACATTTCGCGAATCCTCAAAGATGCGATCTTCAATGTAAGTGTATGTTATCGGTTCGCCTTTGTACTTTCGTCCGCCAACACTGAACATCACTTTGGCTTCCGAGAAAACCTTGAAATGGAAGAGAGGAAGCAGCGTAGTAGCGAAGTTAAAACGTGACTGTATTTTAAAATATTTACTTGTACGTCCTTCGTAAACTGATTATTGCAGTAAATGTGAACGCAAGTGAATTCGCGAACTCCGTTAAACTCAAATTTAATTTCAATGGGACGATTGGCACGTGTATCATTTCGCCAACCAACCCATCCCTGACTTCGGTCGTTTTCATAGAAACCCATCTTAAAGTTGTCGGGTCCGACACGGCCGTCTGTCAACTGACCGAGCCCGCGACGTAACTCTTCTCCGTCCCAATGACCGTCATAAGCGCTATCGTAGAATTCCCAGCCGGTTCCACGCTTGTCTCCCTGTGGCATCGAGTAACTTACCACACCATCTGCAAACCGTCAAATTGCCCCGTCATTTATATTTAAGTATAAGACTGAGATTAAACGTAGGCGCTAAGAACATCACTTACCTGTCCACCGGCATCCAAACAACTCGACTCGCATACACACTGTCCGCCTGTGGTAGCTATACGGCATGAAGCGAATCTTGTTAGCCCAAATTGGTGGATCCAAATCGCACTTGGACTCAAGGTACGTGTTTATATTACCTTTGATTACCTAATGAACAAAAAAAAAAAAAAAAAAACATTCATTATTTAATTTAAAGAATTAGTAACATACTTTAGATTTTTGGTTTTGAATATGTACTTTATTTCTTTATGTAATATTACCTAGCCTAACATAGTTAAGAATTTCGATTTTAAATATGTAGGTACTTTATTTCTTTATATAATATTCGATTAATTTAGCAAGGAATGGTAGATTTAAAAAAAAATACTAATGCCCAACGCTTTAGAGCCAAAACTGTCGAACGTAAAATTGTGAAAAACAACAAACTTAAGACTTGCATATGGTCTAGATGTGCTCCTCTTATTTTTGAAAAGAATATTCAAACCGGAAATGCATGTTTACTCTATGCATTTTTTGTTCTATTTCGTATCGGCTATGCTGGTTGCACAAATATAAACAGTTTACAAGGATCAAATATGAATTAAATGACTTCATATTATTCATGTTCGTGCTTTTGAAACTATGAATCATAATACTTTTCAAAAATTAGTGTTTGTATATATATTCTCATCATTTAAAATACGTTTCTTTTTGCTGATTCTACCCAAACGGCGAGCTGAACGCATAGGTGCGTTGTACCTAAGTTTCATCATATATACCCCTGCAAAACCGGTAGCTACCCCACTGTTCAATCCCCTATAACTCCGGAAGTATAAGGTCAATTAAATATAAAATGCAAAAGGAAGTTGTTCGGCACACATATTATATTTGTACCAATTTTGAAGTAATTCGGAAAATAGTCGATTCGAATCAGGAATGATCAAAACGTGTATTGCCGTTAAAATGTGGTTATGAAATAAAAGATTTAAAGCATCGATCGTATTATAATCGTAATATATTATTGAGTTCAAATAAATGATACAACCTTAGTGCTTACTTGTTTGTTCTCATATCGTACAAATATTTATTTATCGCGAATCCGGTACTGTATACAGGTATACATAATATAGCAACGTGTGCGTGACCAACGAACACAGCAAGCAGGCAAACAATGGCACGTATATAGGCAAAGCAGTAGCGGTGTTTTCAGACGATATGCATGCTGCCGGAAAAGAAAAGTCGCGTGATCAGAACAAATTAGAAGTTCCAAGCCTCTAGCGTGTCAGACGCCGATACGAACGCGCGCGCTATTGCTCTCTGTGAAATAAAACGTAAAGCCCTATTATTATTATTATTATTATTATAATCCTCGCTCTACACTACATTATTTGAATCACAATTCTAGGCCCAGGACGAATGGGCAATCTTGTTCCTTCCATGCTTTAATAATGAATGATTCTAGAACCGATATAGGGTATATTAGGACATTGATAATTGAATGCGCTTGAGGAATTTATCATGTGTCTGTTAATAAACTGTATATATACACACACACATACACCTATGTACTTCTCTTAATACTGCCCTTAGAACAATTTTAAAAATGCCAAAAAAAATTTAAGATAACAAAGGCGTTGAAGTAACGAAAATATTGCGAAACAAAAATTACTATGAGACGGCATATACTAACGATTTTTTTTCTTTAATCTTCTTCTTGAATACTGTTTCTAGATTGAGGAACGTTTGTATGGGCATACCTAACAACATTATATCAATCGCAATAAATACAATACTAAAAGCGATAGCAATTCATTATTGGAATATATATATTTAACGAACAAATCCAAATTCAAGTTTCTCTAATATTCAAATTATTGTTATATACAATAATGTATGTCTTTAAAATTTGGTTTATGTTGTCTTGAATGTTTGATGACATTTCTTCTGAATTCAATATGAAATAAATGAATTTCTGAGTTACGTATATAATTCTAAATCATCGACATTATACTCACAGTGCCCACTGAACCAATCTAACCAATTATGATCCCGAGATCTATTTATTCCTGTACCATAACAGTTTTAATTTCCATAACCCCACATTTAAAATAGCACACATGGGTAACGGTGAATATCGTTCGTTTCGTGATTAACCAAGGATATTGAAAATTATTTGATGAACATTTCCTAATTTTATTAATTAAAACACAGAAGCAAATAGTTTATATATTGGAAAATATAACCAAAAACATGACTGTCACATAACTTCTTCGTTTCACTTACAGATGGCGTTCAATGTCTGATATACTTCAAAATATATTTATATTATTTTTTTAAGTCTATGGGCTCACAATTTAGAAATATTAGAACCTTAGAATTTTTAACAGAAAATTAAAAAAAAAAATTAAAAGTTGACTAGGGCTGTATTTAAGAGGGTTCCAAATTTTGGGGCCCAATTACTGACGATTGGATTTAAAATGCGACGGGAACTTCACGGACGTGGAAATTATATGTATATCAAATTTCATTTAAATCGGCCCGGTACCTTCAGAGAAGTTGCGATTACAAACTCACATCTTACGTCCGACCGAGCGAGCGAGCGAGATACATACATCCAAGTATATGAGTTATATATATTTTTGGATTCAAGGCGACCCGAGTATGTTACAGACACCCGACCAATCACCATAGCTCTTTTGTACATTATGTACGGCGAGGTAAAAATCATAAAAAAGGCCCATTTTTCATGCTTCTAAAAGCGAATGTCCCCTTATAACCGTTTATAAATACAGACTCTTTTTTATCAATAACAAAAATTGTTCCTTACAATAAAAATATAATGGCGGTTCTGCAATATGATGCTATAAGTTTTCCGCGTGGTGAGGGTGTCGCTATTGATTATGATGGTACGATGTACATACATATATGTTTCCTGTTTGGTGTAATGAGAGGAATCACGGGATAGAAAGGGGTCAGTTATATGTTTCACATAAAGAAAAGTTATATACCATATCAAAATGCCAGAATGACCATAGTGTTCTGTGCAAATAGTTTGGTATCGTGTCTCGTGTGCTATATACATAGCGCACTTCTCACGGAATGCCGACGCTTTATGTTGAGGGATGCATAATGGAATTCAGTAAATGTTAAATATATTATGTGAGTGTAGCTAGCATACCGGAGAGATTCACAGAGCTAGAGCACTAAGGGGAGATGCTGCAATGCGCCCCGGACCATCGTAATTATGCATTCCTTGATGTATGGAGGTATGAGTTGTAGAGTGAATGCTTTTTGCTCGTTGTTGTTATACACCAACGGCAACGACAACGACTATAGCACACTCAATACCGTTCAAGCATTAACGCTACTTGGAATCTCGGAATACTGCTGTAATACATGTACCTTTGAAACATGCACAAACCACAAATATTAACGCTCGCTCAGTATCTGTGCAGACCAAACACAGTTAGAGTTTCACCCTGACCACAGCACGGTCTTAAACCTAATTTCACAAGAAATGTTGTTGCAGGAAATACGTTCGACGTTACCGCTGTTACACATGTTTTGATTGACTGTTCTGTTAATCTTTTTTTTTTGTCAAAAAATATACTGTCCATTCATAATGAAGTTACTTTAAAGTGCAACAGCATTCAATAAGCAAAACTAATTATTAACAAAAGTTGCTAGAAATTTTAATTTCTATAAGATTCATATTTTCTTTAACTCCCACACAGATATAATTTCGAAAATAATCAGAGACGAATCAGGGACGGTCAAAACGTGTATTTCCGTTAATATATATATATATATATATTTAATATTTTTCTTTATTAACTGTAATACAATTTCAATTCAAAATATTTTAATTGTATACATTTAACGACTGATCGATCGATTGTAATAAACATTTTTTTTACGTCAAGTACAAAGCATTTTAAATGAATCAAGTGGAATTTGTGATATAACATTCCATTGAACTTAAAAAAATGTTATAATTTGCAATTAAAAAAAAAAAGAAACATGATACTGTTAATCGATATCACATAGAAAACATGCAGCTGCAAATGGTAACGTCCATCAAAGCCATTATGTGCTTGTTATATTGTAATTTAGTATTAAATAATAAGGTTGATTTATTTTGATCAAAATAATTTCTTTTCTCATAAAATCATTAGAAATAAATTTAGACTATTAGTAATTTCTTATATATATTATTATATATTTTATGTGAAACTACGTAATTTAGGCTTGCCAGTTTAGTTTCGTGAATAAATAAATTTTTATATAAATATATTATATATTTTTGACCATATACGATACTTTCATAAGAAGAAACTACATTCAAGAAAGTAAATACTATGCTCGATGTAACTGTACCAACAATATAGATTATTCTCATGAGTACCGAATTACTATGCTAGCGCTGGTGGTACTTGTTTGTGGTTTCCAATTCATAAAAATGATTTATGAAGCGACATTAAGAGACTGCAAGAGCATCGTGTGAATATTAACGACTGCGAAAGTGTCACCATGAATAAACAGAAACAAAAAGTGAAATTCGTGAACTGTAATCAAAGGCATCCTGCGGTGTAAAATATTCATTACTGGAAATTGCTATCCGGCCATGACGTCACAAAACATGTACCGCCGAACTTCAAACGATATATAAATAAATCTATGTATTGCATCTCGCGCGTCGTCGGTCGGTCGGTCGGTCGGGTTCATTAAAGGCCATATGCTCTTTACGACGTTAACGTCACTCATAATATTAGTAAGGATGATAAATGAATTACCTCCTCGCCCTTGGCGTCGCGGTATCGGACCCATTTGCCTAGTCTCGGTCGCCAGTATTCTAGAACGTACGCTTCGGCGAACTCTACACCCTGACCATTACCGAACCGGCCCTGGGTAGCTGTGCCAGTTATTAGATGCGTCGTATGCAGGTCGATTTCCAGCCAGTCCTGGGGTTCGGTTGTCACTTGAAGCTTCGGACACCAGGCGCCTCCATTTTTCTCATTCTTTAATCTGTAACAAGATATTAAATTCAGTTCATTAAAAGTGTTCATATAATTATCGCTTTTCAGAGTGTTTTTAATAAGTTTAGAGCATTATAACATTCGGTTGCGAGGTTTCGGATGTGTTCTATTTGTCAATTGTGACACCGAGTATACTTGTTGATGCAACGAAAGGTAGTTGTAAATTGTTCAGTGTTAGTATTGGATCTTGGTAACGGAAGTTGCAGAGATGCCTTGATTGCCTTGGCTTTTGTGTGTGAGAAATGGAAGCCTGAGTTGTTGGGCCATACTTCTAAGTTCGCTATTGCTTGTTGTAAACTAATTTTTGAGGTATTAATACGTACTAATTAAGGGGGCATATATCTTTTGCGTTTTCAAAAAATAGTTTTTCTTTCATTACATATTCTATTAGAAAAACTATCTAAGAATTAAATTTACGAAGCCGTTTATTGAAATTTGAATTATTACAAAAGTTACAGCGGTTTAGGTCGAGCAACCTCCGAGCGCTACCTACGTGCGCACTCCAGTTGGCGCTGTTTGCTTTGTTTTGAGATTACCTATCAGTGAAATTCAGACACGCATCGCGATGAGCACGCGTAAAGGTTTGCGGTTGTTAAAAAATGTCGGTTCATTTCCAACCGATAGACCGGACAAACGTAAGCCGTTGCAAAGATTGAGTTTGGAATCGGAATCCGAGACGACTTTAAATGCGTTTTTCACAAAACTATGTTTTTATTTACGGTTCCCAGGATATTATTTGAACGGTTTAACCAATCGCTTTGATATTTTCCCCCTTGTAGCTTATAAAACTTGTCATCGTTTGACGGATTTTTTTTCAGAAATTTTCATTTTTTCTATTCATTAACACAAATGTATACGAAAAAATAAGACGAAAAATCGACTTTTTTGTTTAACAGGCCGCCATTTTATGACAAATTCGAATTTTGAAAAAGAAATCCGTCAAACAGTGCGAAATTAGCTTGATACCAAAAATCCGTTTCGCATTTTTGTTTCATTTAACCCAGCTCGGAGAAATTCTGGGAACCGTGCCCCTCTGTTTTTTAAACATGGCCAGTGGAAAAGGGTGTAGGGGGCGGAATAAAGGAGTTACAGGGATGAAAAAAATGTTTTTTAAAAGAGATATACATGCTCTATAAACTGAAAAAAGTCTATTCGTCTAAACCTTTTCCTTGAACCAAAAAAATTATTAATGAAAATAGGCTACTTTTAGGCGTTAGAAAGGTATATGCCCTAAATATTTGGCTAGAAACTAGAATTAATGCCTTTCTTTAAAGGGCCAGTCCCACGCAAACGCAAGTGGATTATAAATAAACTTCTCCTTTTCAAAAAAATTAGTGGTTAAAAACATGTTTTGTACTGGAATTTAAAATAATTTTTCACAATCAAATTCATTATATGATTAGCTGAAGGCATTGGTGCATGTACCTGTGATTGTTTTGTTATAATTCTTATTGTGAGACACCAAAATACATAAATTAGTTTCGTATAAATATTCACAAAAATAATTTGTACCTAATTGGATTTACAAAACCTACTCTTGACTATTTGTTTTCGTCACAAGCTATTACTTACGGGTATGACTCAACTGCAGATAATGAATAGTCAGGGTTACCATATACACAATTTTAAACGATCTTGTAAAGTAGAGGACATGAAGACGAGCTGCAATAATAAATCACTGTTGAATATGTGCGCGCCGTAGCGGTCACATGGTCGTGGAAGATACGTGGGCTGAGCGGTTGAGCGTTGAGCCTCTTGTGGTGCACACGTCAGTACAACAGCATGTCACAGCAATCGCATTATTTAGGGTGTATTGAGCTGCTGAATGTTGGTTTTATGTTATGTCAACTGCCCACCTTGTGCCTTGATATGGTTAAGCAGTGTGCATAATCATTCATCTCCCTAACGATGGCTTATTTATGGTTTTTAGATTATAAAATCCACATGCACCTATATAAGCCATGCTCACCAAACATATAAGTTAAATTTATATAAATGGTTTCTATCGTCTTTTCGTTCGATCTATTGACAAACAAGATTCGTTTGATCTTGATCTATGGATCAGAATATTGTTGTTTATTGAACAAACAAATTACTTAAATTACATGTTATTTACTTTCTATTACGAAGTAATTAGTAAGTTTAGGGATCACCAAAAAAGTCGACCTCGAGATTTCAACGGATATACACGTTTTTACCTTCCCTGAGTTGAATATGACTAGTTTCGGAATGACGTCTGTGTGAGTGTGTGTGTCTGTCTGTGAACGCTCTAGAGCCGAAACTATCGAACGTAAAATTATGAAATTTCAAACCTAAGACTTGTATATGGTCTAGATGTGCACCTTCTATTTTTGATTAAAATATTCAAGCCAGAAGTGCATGCTTACTTTATGCATTTTTTGTTCTATCTCCAATATCACTAGAACGGCTGCTCTTATTGCCAAAATAGTAATATTACGCACTTTTGTTTGAAAACTTTCTTTAAATAATGTACCAGTTCAAGAGAACCGCTATGGAAAATCATAAAATTCTTATTTATATTGTCGTGGCAACGCATAAATAATGTATGTCAATTTGGACTGTTTAAGATAAATAGATCGACTGAGAAGGTGAATTTCAAAGAATCAACATCTATGTATCATATTGAATAACATAATATAATAATAAGCTAATTGGTACAATTTCAGGGTTTTATTGTGGAGAATTGGTGTTTTTTGACAGTTGGTTTGGAATATATATTTCTAATGAAAACTACGTAAAAGAAAGTTCTGGTGTTGGCCACAACCGATTTTTTAAATATGCGACAGAATAAATTTACCAATTAAACGAAGGACTGGATTCGTTTAGGTTTTAACATACCTGTATAAGTAAAAATATGGATTTAATAAAGAAATTTCAATTCATTAGTTCCACGAAAGTTTAACTGTAAATTAAAATTCTAATTCCAAAAGCCTTTGGGTTTTATCTAATGAAATGATATGTACAACATTTTCTATATATATGACTTTAACATTTGAATGGAAATATTCGTTTTGAGGGTCCCTGAATGGATTTTGACTATGCTCTCTACGACGTGTGTGTATGTGAACGCTCTACATACCGTTTCACAAAAAAATTAGAAATATGAATTTAAAAAATTCTGATATTTTCGAAAACCACCTTGGTTCCAGAAGAAAAATGTTTATACAGCAAAAACAGGTGTGAACAGCAAAAAGTATCTCAGTATACTTGGATCCGTATAGTGCATTGACTGCCATAGTGCCATGTCACATATTTATTATAAAATAACATTGCAACTGCAATCATGATTCACAGCAACTACATCTCATCTGTGATAGATCAAAGACATTCTGGGTGCGGGAGTACGAGTACGAGTACGAGTACGGCTTTGGGTTCGTTGTTTGCCACCGCAACGCCTGTCAGCACTGGCAAGTGCCGCATAACCGCATAGAACTTAAGGCACAATGCCGTGCTTGCCGAGATATATACCTAACATTGTACATACATTGTTGTCTGACATCAGACTGTGATGTACACAGCAATTAGTATCCCGAATATTATGCCATGCACTTGCTAGCAGAATATTTCACCATTTGCAATTACACAAACTTCTGACAAATATCCTTTTAGTGTTTCATGTTTTAAGTTTTTGCTGTAGATATTTAATGAAGGAAAACGAACGAACTAAAAGCTCTAAACTTTGTAAATTTCTCCTAATAAAGTATTTGGCAGATGATCAACTAAAAAATATATGTTTAAAATGTATGTATTTATGTGTGGAACATTTTATTTATAAAAATACAATCTAGTATATAGCTGGACCATTGTGGCTATAGTTCGTCGTACGAAAATACAAGACAGTGTTTAGTCGTGTGTCTGTAAAATGCTCGGATAAAAAAAATCTAAACAAATTCTTGTCCTTTCGCCCTGAATCCAAAAATATATATAACTCATATACTTGGATGTACTCGTATGTATCTCGATCGCTCGGTCGGTCGAAATATCTGACTGTGACCGCAACTCCTCTGAAGGGAACGAGCTTGAAATTAAGTATACATAATATTTGGGTGGCCAAAAGGTTTTCGGTGCATTTTAAATCGAATCTCCTGTACAAGTCCGGAGTAATAGAGCCTGGAAATTTAGAGCCCTCCATAATACTACCCTTATTAATAATTTAAAAATAATAAATTATTAAATAATTTAAAGATATTTTATGTAAAGCAATTTTCTTAAAATTGTGAGCTCGAAAGCTATAAAATAATGTATAAAAATAATAATATTGAAAAAAAAAATTATATTGTTCAGACATTTATAAGGTTACTTATATCTGTAACTATTTTTTCTGATTTTGAAACAACAGACCAAAAAACTAAATATTTTTGAAATATAAAACATTGCAGCGATCGCTATTGTTGCACTCAATCAATAACAATGTCTTTATAATTTTTTTCATCTTATATTTTCGAAATTCAGTGGTTATTAAAATATATTATTTTTTTAAAACCTCAGTGGTTAAAAACGATTTTCTTTATATATATATATATATAAAAAAAAAAAAAAAAATCCACTGAATAGATAAGAGATAAGTTTAAAGCATTTTCACCTATGCTTATATACTGTTAAACATTAAAGTATAATGTTTTGCATTTCAGATTTGTATATCCCGGGACTGATAACCTTCTATATTTGATAAGGATATTTCAACCGGAAGTGCTTGTTTACTGTTATCATTTTCGTGTTCATTAAATTAAATGAAGATACCTATATAAAAATGGTTGCAAGGCACTGGCATAAATAGAGTTTAAGGGATTGTGGAATTAGCACCAAACAAGTGTCATTACACTAGCGCCTCGGGTCACTGTGCTAGCGCGGTATTGGTAAAGGGAATTAACGACGGGAATAAATTCAGAATGAACCTTCTAGATCCAACACAGTTTAACAACTCAAGTGACAGTTTGAGAACAGAAGCACACGGACAGTTTCGTAAATTAAAAAAGTTTTCTTGTGTTTCTAGAACTATTTCATAATTCAAATTTTCAATTTAATACAGCGCAAGCAAAGCTATCTCACGATTTTTTATATTTACTTTCCTATACGTAATCTATAAAAGAAAGTATTGTGATCACAAAATAAAATCAACCTAGAAACCTCGAAACAGGGCAAATTAAGAATTTAATTCAAGAATTTGAATATTTTAAGCGAGCCACGGCGATTACCTTTTTATTTTCTTTTACGAAGTAATAAATAAAAATTGTAATCATGAAAAATGTCGACATTTTATATTTATAACATTTTTACAGATTGTACAGCTGAAGGTAAAAAAAAAAAAATAATATTGAAATTTATAAAGTTGTTGATTGATTGATTGTTGGTGATTGCAACAATAAATTTTGTACTCTAACAATTGCTATCGTTTTCATTTCTATATTTCATGTGATTGTTGCTTACTGGTACAACGAGCTGGAAGTACAAGTGCTTGCACCAATGCTTGTCTTCTTTAAATATCAGTGGTTAAAAATATGTTATCTATATAAATAAACAAATGTAAAAATCCACCGAATAGATAATACGGCGAGCTAAAGACATTGGTGCGTATGCTTGTTTTCATCAACGTTTATTAACTGTATACTTAATGTAACAAGATTTGGTACGCATAAAACGCACCAACGCGGAAAGCTCGCCTTTAGGTAACATATACGTTGCGAGCAGTGCTTTTTAATTATTATGGTCTTTTGGTAAACAATTTGAAAAAATGTTATAGATACAAAGTCTTACAATATTTTGTAGATTATATTGATAAAAAAAAAAAAATAGTGCATATTTTAAAATTCAAAATTATAATATTCAATCATTTTTTTCGGACTTTAGGTTAACAATATGAAAAAATCTTGTTGGCATAAAATATCTTAGAATTATTAGTAGAATTTTTGAGTGTTTTAATTATTTTTATAAGGGCAATATTAAGGGGGGCTCCAAATTTTGGGGCCTTATAACTCGGAAAGGATACGGGCGATTGGATTTAAACTGTGAGCGGATTCAAATGGGATGCCAAATAATATGTGTACCAAATTTGGTGTGAATCGCTCCGGTATCTTCAGAGGAGTAGAGGGCACCAATTTGGTCTTACGAGCGACGACTACACTGAGAAAAGGATTTACTTGAATCAATTTAGGCTAACTACTATTAAATAAATCCCATATTTGAATACAGCGAAATCAATGTAGAGTAATATTAAATAGATGCTATATTTGCAATCTCCAGATAAGGTTTATTTAATATTAATAGATCGTATTACTGTGGAATAAACTACATAAATGCACCATGTATTTACTGTTAATACATCTTACTATAGTAAAATACACTGTATTAAAGCACTATCTATTTACTATTAATACATCATATTTGTCTTAAATATGCGGTATAAGAAAATCATTTTGGGTTTTATTTATAGGAAATCAATAAAATATAATGCAGGTTATAAACATATATTTAATAAAAATACAAAAAAATATAGGACACTTCCAAATAATAACAATAACGTATGGACTTATAATTAACAAATAACTTAATTTAATCTAAATACAAAAATATATAAATATATGGTACATTCCCAAAAAAGAAACAATAATGATTGGACCTATAATTAACAAATAACTTAAGATGTAATAATAGTTAACATTGCAGTATAATTTTGATTATTATAACATAATTTTGGGTAAAACAATTTTTTTATTTAATTGTAGTAAATGTATATGAATCAATATACTTAAATGAAGTTTCACATTAATTACCAAAAAATAGACAACTTTTAATTAATTTAACGCCGCTATTACTAATATTTATGATGCCAATATTTAAAATACTTACAAAATTGGGTCTATGTTCCGATAATATAATATGATTATATCACATAAATAGCTTTGACTAGTAGAATCCAGTATTCCACTTGTATTAAGAATTGAAACAATAGCTTTCCCAGTAATAGATTGTTCTAATTGTAGAAACATTTAATTTAAGAGATTTATTAAATCTCTTGCATTTAAATTTTCTACTAATGTTGATATTGTGGAACGCAAAAACGAATTTTGTTTAGAAGCCGAAGATGCATTTTGCTCTAGAAGTGTAGTTCGGGACTAGGTAAATCACATCATTGCCATTTGAGCTATATTCGTATCATCCAAATCCAATACAACGCCCTGTAAAAAAATTGAAAATTAATTTTAGTATATTTTCCATATTTGTTAAAATGACTACGAAAGAACGGGGATTTTCTTAATTTGGCTCATTTAGCCCCTGTCAATTTCAAGGGTAATTATTCCACAGTTAATTTCAAATGCATTACATTAGTTTATTGTTTCTAATGCATGGCAAACAAACGCACTTCACTTGTGCGTTCTTTCGATCTGAAATTAACCACAAAAGCCTCAACGTCAGATATCGAGAATTATAGATTGACTCAAATGAAAACAATGCGTGTATTATTTCTTTTCTAAATTTGAATTCGATTCAATATTCAAAATACGAAATCGATCTACGACACGATTCCTGATTCGCAGATAGATTCGAAAATCGAAGATCAACTTTTAAATAGATCGATCTTTTAAAATATCGATTCAGATTCGAACATCCCTAACATTAACAAATTGGCAACACTGATTATCATCCATGTGATCTTGAATACTTAAATTTATAATGTTTGTAAACGAAATAGAACAATAAATGGGGTTATGTTGTTCTAACACGATTTTTTGTATATGCGCAGGTAAAAACAGATTCAACCGGTTAAATTACACGGATATAGAACTAGTTACGGTATGTTTAACAAAGATTCATACTTACATCGACTATATCTGCCCTCACACTGTCACACTAATAATTTGATTTGCTGTCCAATAATAGCGATTGTAGCAAATCATAAGTAATTTCGTGCTCTGTAAATAATAATTAAATATGATGACGATCACACGCAATGAAATGACACAAAATATAGTTTACCTGTAAATATTGGCGATAAATCTTCTAAATCCGCCTTGGACAACAACAACAACAACAAAAACAGCTGTGTTACAATCTCCGCCATTGCTATACTGTGCCCTTACACAAGAAATCGCAATGACAGCCACACAAAAGAAATAACTTAAGCTAATTCCACATGGTACCTCATTTCCGTAAAATCGTTTGAAATTCGAACAAAGAACAGCCAATCAAAATTACAAATTAATTGTAAGCTTGTTCTGTGAAACAATAATCTTGCGAGCAATACACAGCCTATCAAGACATGTATAACGCCGATAATGTCGAACGTTTTTTCGGCGACAACGTGCCATGTGGAATTAGCTATACAGAGACATTAATGTGAACTGTGCATAAAATAAATATCTATTTAATATTAATAGATTCGATTTTAGTTTATTATACATGTATTACACATAAATGCAATATTTAAAAAATAAATTAATACACAAATCTATTACTATTAAATAAATTAACTTTATAATAAAGAAAGAAACTTCAAATAAATGTTGTATTTTTAATAAATAGACTGGTTCATTAATAATTAAGAAATTTATTAATTTTAAAGAAAATTTTCTTAGCATTAGTAAATTTTTCAAAGAAATGCTCAAATAAAGACTTATTAACTATAAAGACAAGTATTTTTCTCAGTGTAACATCCAAGTATATAAGTTATATACATTTTCGGATTCAGGGCGACGAGACAATGAAAATGAAATTTTTTGATCCGAGATTTCTACAGACCACGACCGAATGCTTTAGCTTCTTCGGTATTTCGTACGGCGAGATAAAAATATTGTCTATGAAAGTGGGCAAGTGCTTATGTATGATTTATGAATGGTAGTGTAAGTAAAATTAATCGCGTATAACAAGAACTATGTCGATATATTTGGTAGATTCCCTCAATATCTGATGCTCAATGCTACTTTAAGATTTAATTTTCCTTAATATATTCTACACGCTGATTCAATCATTTTAATACTAATAGGATTAAATGCCCAGACAAGTGTAGTGACTCACTATTGCTAGAAGTAATTTTGTTTATTAATATAAATTAACTCAACCTAACTGTTTAATACGCCTAGGCTAAATTATGACAAATATTTTCAGAAATGAGACTGTATTGCCCGAACTTCATTTTAGTAAATTTAAAATTGTTTCTGTAACTTGATTAAAGTTATTCTCTACCGTTTGTAACAGCTGTTAAGAATATTAAAATACCTATCGTGGCCAGTACAAGACTTTCTTTGAAAATCGATACAAATTCATATGAAATATTTGGTAGCTATGGATACTAATATGAACATATTTATGATTCTGACAATTGTAAATGTGGTAGGTAAGTGGTTGATGTGGAAACGTCTATGAATTTCAAAGGTGCTTTTCTTACAAATTTTACATTTTTTGCTATAACTTTTCACACCAAAGTTGTTCTAATCTTTGCTATCTTTCATATTGAACTTGACTATTTGTCTGTAAGTTAAGCCAAATTGAAGAAACTGAAAAATTGACCATATACTATATCTATAGTCGAGGTTATGTTGATATTTTAACAAGTATGCAAAGTTTCTTAAATCGTACCACTACAGAACCACGAATAGAAAATATGATTCAATGCATTGAATGTAAAGTATGAGTGCATAAAGCTTGTTATGCAATTAATTATAATTAATGTGCAAATAAATTCACAAATTTGCAATGTAATATTTGATTAACAAATTTATTACCAGCTATCATTAATCTCAAAACAAAATTTACTATTAAAGGAGCAGGAACAAGGAGATAAGTTGGAATGATTTGTAATACCGGTTGTCATAATTATACCTTTTGTTCAATTTCAAAAAAATATTATTTGATCTAAATAGATATTATATAAGTAAACAAAATTTGCCCAATCTATCAATTATCTTAAGGGGTACGATTTCAGCTACTCTTCCCTAGATAAAAACATCACTGATAGTATAATCAATTCGTACTCATGGGCTCTCCAAACGACTATATCTCGTATTGGATTTTTTTTTCTCTATATACATTCTTTATGAAAATAGTAAAAAAATCGAAGATTCCAGATTCAAAATTACATTCGTTTATAATCTTGTTGTTTAAAGCGAGAAGACGAAATGGAACGCGCGCAATGCTGCGCCATGTCTGAGAGGAGGGCGCAAGAGACAAGTTGCTAGACCCAAAAATAATGGAGTTTCCGTAACAATGAACCACTGGCAAACAAACAGAGACCGTTTTACGACTGCACATTGTGATGTTGAATGGAAATAATAGATTGAGCACAATGTAAAAAACGGACAATAGGTCAATTGGTTCTTTCAGTATCACGCGGGGAACACTATTCATACAAAGTGATGCCCGTTGACACAAACTCTGGTTTCGTGTGAGTTGTTAAGTATACGGAATTGAAAGCTATCCACTGGCATTTGAAACATTTATGTATTTAAGTGCATTTTATAAATTCGAAAACTTTATAGCAGTTACACATATTTTATTACCAACATAATTAAGTATCCACTAAATAGTAAATTATACGAAATACGGGGATTTCAGCAGAACATTCTCTCGAGAACCAACCACAATTTGTAGACGAACGAGTTCTGATCGAAACTTCCGGAGGAATCGCATCAAGTAGGCGTTGGTGTTTTGGCTTGTGAAATTACCTGAGTTCATTGCAGCAGAAGACTGGACCTCCGGTAGTCTCTAAAAATCTTTAAAATTGGCCGGCACATTCAGAGGAGTTGCGGTTATAAACTCAGATCTAAATAGCGACCGAGTGAATCTACCAAATTGCACAAACAGATTCTCGTTTCTTTGATTATTACAATCTGAGAAAATACCGTTTATAATCGTAATAATAATTTATAATTCATATTATATTTAGGTCATACTAAGCAGAAATGTGAGAGAAGTTATTCTATTACTTTCGGAGATGGTATATCACATCCAGAATCGACATAAATATTCATAATAAGCATGTGGAAAGCTGTTGCTATGGAGAAAATGACTTATACATCTTAATTTAGAGCCCATTTAATTACTATAACCGATATCAATATACTAAATAACACTCAACTTCAATAGTTATTCAATATTGACATTTGTAACTAGAATTTCAAATTTTAGAATCAGATTTTTGTATTCCCTCCACTTTATAGGAACAATTTTGAAATACGTAAGTGAGATTATGTCCACCTTTGGCAAATTGTCTGATTGTGCTTTCACATAACCAATATCACTGATGTTTAATAATAATGTACACTTCTAACACTAACCTTTCGAAAAATAATTAGTAAAAAGGCTTGCCACATGCATATTATAAAGAACATAAGACTAAAAGAGGTTAGATAACATTTTTCTGACAGCTAACAGCGTTACCGAATCTGCTTATGATAAGAACTAAAATTGATTACCAACTTAATGGTAATTGGTAATAGCCCTATCCCCCACTCCAAAAAAGCCTATAGGTGTAGTACCGTCATAGGTCTATAAGGCGCGAAACTTAAATAATTCGTATCTTCTGTAATATAAAGATTTCAGAAAAACAAAAAACAAAAAAAATGTATGTATATATTGCATCGATTTATCTAAGCATAATATGTGAATTTTCGATTATGAGAGAAATCCCTATTATATTGTAATGCAAATTTTAATAAGTAACTATTAATCAATTAGACAAAAATACTTCAAATTATATAACCTTGAATAGTTTCCAAATACATACAATTGTAAATTGTAATATATATATTGATATTTATGAAAGTGTTTATACATATAGTCGTAGTCGTAGTTGTATTTATCCTTTGGAGTGAGTAGTTTACAAGATCAGTGAAACCGAATTTTAATCATCCGTTTACAATAGCATGAAAAGCCTGAGGTGATCGTGTAATCCCCATTTGCCAAGGACGCCAGCACTGACAGTTAACTTTGGTATAGTATTAGCTGTGGGTGGGTGGGATGATGTTAGTGTTCGCAAAAGCAGACCGCCGAACACAACTACGAACATACATGTATTTGCTCGTACATGGCGGAAACACAGGTTTTCAGACCACAACCTACCGTATTTCACCTGAGCCGCAAGTTGTGTTTTAAGCACAGAACAAGGAAGGGGCAGCAGCGCGAATGCCGTGTGTTCCCCCTGGGTTTGGCCGCGTTATTGATTGCGGGCGGCGGCATACGCGGCGCGGCATACGATGGCGGAAGCAGGTGAACGCCACGCCACAGCCAGGCACACATCTCTAGGCGAAACGTGCAGGATTTAAAATTTCCATAAAACTGTTACAACGTAGCAACGTTCGCGGAGAGCTCACGAAACAGGATAAATTTAAAACTTTCATATTTTCTTTTCTCCCTCTCGTTCCACATCTTCCCTACAGGCAGTGCGAGTAAAATATATATATATATATATATATATATATATATATATATATATATATATATATATATATATATATATATATATATATATATATATATATATTGAGGTACCTGTGTAGAAGAAGCAAGACGACTGCCAATGCTATTAAGAAAAGCTTATTAAATTTTTCTTCTGTATTTTTGTTTGAACTAGTAACATATCGCAAAAAAAGTCTCTATAAGCAATTTAATGTTCTGCAAGTATAGATATTTACGGGAAAAGTTTTTACAGTAATTTTACAGGAATCTGTGGATTATTAGAATTAAGCTGCTACACTTGAGGTCGCGCACACAAAAGTTTATAATTTATAATACCTACACAAAGAATATTTTGTATAACTAAATTGCGATATCTAAGATTTGTGTCCTTCATACACAGTTGCATGAAAAATTATTTGGTATTAGCTATTAAAATTGCCAGTTAGGTTTACAATAATTGACACAAAACTTGAGAAATAAAAATAGTGTCTGTTATACTGAATACGTATGAAATTACATGGCAATGTTACGTTTTACTTTCTTATACGCAGTAACAAGTAAATCTTGTAATCATGAAAAATTTTGAACTCCTCAGAATCGAATGTGACTATTTTCGGAATAACTGTCTGTGTGTCTGTCTGTCTGTAGATCAATAAAGCTATACATATTTAAATGCATAGTTTAAATATAATCGTGTTTTGCAGCAAAACTTGTAGATAAATCAGACCATATTGTTCAAATTAAGTAAATGGGAAAAAACTTGTTAAGAATTTTAAACTGCGTTGAATAAGTATAATTTCAATGATAAAATACATTTAGTATAGCACTTATTTCATAAATTAAATATGTCTATTTCATCAAAAATCAATGTCTTGATAGCAGTTACTTTCTTTTTACGAAATAATAATTAAGTATAGGGATCACCAAAAAAAAATCGAACTCGAGATTTCAAGGGATATACACGTTTTGAGCTTCCCTGTATCGAATGTGACTATTTTCAGAGTGACGTCTGTGTGTGTGTGAACGCTCTAGAGCCGAAACTGTCGACCGTAAAATTATGAGACTTCAAACTTAAGACTTGTATATGGTCTAGTTGTGCACCTTCTATTTTTGAAAAGAATATTCAAACCGGCAATGCATGTTTACTCTATACATTTTTTATATCACTAGAACGGCTGCACTTACAGCAAAAATAGTTATGTTCATAATGAAAGATATAAATATTTCGCACAACTTTTGTTTGAAAAGTTTTTCAAAAAATGTGCCAGTTGCGAGAAAAATGCTACGAAACATTATAAATATTTTGTTTACGTTGCCATGGATTCGCATGTAACATTTCTGTAGAGTATTGGTTAGTTTGACAGCTAGATTTGGTTACATAATATATATATATATATATATATATATATATATATATATATATATATATATATATTTATATATATATATATATATATATATATATATATATATATATATATTTATATATATATATATATATATATATATATATATATATATATATATTTATATATATATATATATATATATATATATATATATATATATAAATTTATATACTATATATATATATATATATATATATATATATATATATATATATATATATATATATATATATATATATATATTGATATCTAGTAAAAACTGCGTAAAAGAAAGTCGAGTGCAGGCCATTCCAGCTATTTTATTATATCTTATAACAAATGAACTTAGAAACATAATTAATTTGTAAAATAATAGGAAATATCCACCATATACACAAGCCAAAGGGAATTGCTGGAGAAAGAAGAATATTTTATATGTGTGTAGTTTTTTGGGTGGAGAATGGAGCAATATAATTTTCTGTTTTTGATAGTAAACTAGTAGTGAGAATAACGAATTGAAAACAATGAAAGAAAGCATCCATAACACATAAGTCTCGGGTTGAGGCAACCGTCCATCACTTTCCACATACAATTTCATTATTAATACATGACGAGATACGGTGAAGGGAATATATATATATATATATATATATATATATATATATATATATATATATATATATATATATATATATATATATATGTACGGCAAGAACCCCAGCAACCGCACAATGCATAATGGCTTCTGCTTGACCGTGGGCAGCAAGAAAAGCTATAAATCTCATTAATTCTACCGAGCTACGGTGCAAAGCGACCACTAGGCAATCTGCTGGTCATCTTCCTGTTCACCCGGTTATTATTAAAGAAATAACTTATTTACAATGTTTAGCATCTATAACTTACCGGCCGTGATGTGGTCCAACGTTGCTACTGTCGAATGAAGAGCTAGCTGATATATCTTCGTCTTTTATGAAACCATTTTCCATGCCTAAGGGTGCGATACATTGAGCTGCAATCAAAAATATATTGGATTCAATATTTATAATGCTTCATTGCACTAATAAATATTACATTGAATCTTCCGCTGAATATAATAATATCAATAGAAGAACTATGTAGTTACCGTACGTAAAATGTGTAACATTTATGGAAATATTTCTCTTCAGACTAATTCTATACCTGATTAAAATTCAATTTTCTTTGGGTAATTTGATTCAAAATGGGTCAAATATAAAGGAATAAATGTGCTTTTTCGTATGGGGTGAGTTACACCCCAACTTTAGGGATTCAAAAAAATTAAATGAAGTCACACAATAATACTATATTACATATATAGTGTGAAAACAAAGTATTAATAAGTTGATAGATGGATCCTGCAGACTTTTTATGTCTATAGTCACTTCAGATTGAACCCAGGCAGTATAAAATCAAAATTTAAATAAAAACAAATAAGTTCTATACAGTAATTACTTTCACAGTTGTGTAGGAATACATGTTTGGATTGTTACATTAAAAAGAAGAAATTGTTAAACAGTTTTCTTCTTTAAAGCAATTGATGGTTAATATATATATTTTTAAATCAGAAAGTGCACCAAGCAAATTTAATAATGATGCACCCGACGGAATACTATAGATCTTTTGTATATATACTGTATTGCGAGTTAAAAAAAAAACACTTAAGTACCATAATATAGCGAATTTAATTTTGAATGTGATGAAAATAATAATGTTATAGATGTAAATCGCCATATTTCCGTGGAAATGGCCAGTAAATTTTTGTGAATTTCCGCATGGCCGGAAATTGGTATCTATGGGAAAACACGAGAGAGTTTATTACTGTGGACAGTAGGCAACACAAACCACTGAACATTGAATCCGCATTTAAATCTACATAATACAAGTATCCACAAAATGTACAATGAATAAATGTATATGGCGGGCGAGGAAAGAGAGACTGGATTATAGTGATAGGCGCAGAGCATCGATATCAGAATTTACCATAAAGTACGTGATTTTTCATATCTCCGTAATTTTCGCAAACGCACGAAGCGAAATTGCAAATCTGGCTTCGAATCCCGGGCTACGGCGCGGACAAATGAAGCGGAACGTTCCGCTATGTGTTCCTGTGCCGGGACGGGCTGGGGCTTGTTCACGCGCGAACTCAACAGAAATCCAACGCCAGCGTGCTCGTGATTTATATATCGGTTCGGAAGGCGATTTTGTTGCTTGCTCAGATCGGACGCCAATGGAATAACAAAGAACGCAACGATGTTTTCGAAACGCGAACACAACCATAGCATACGAGTGATCGTAAGATTGTTTTCAGGATGTCATTTAATAGTGAATTATTCTGAACTTGGTAGCATCAACGTGCTTAACGGGCGGCTGAACTTTAGAAACTTTTCAAGTAAACATCGTCCACTGATGTATAAAATTCAACTTGAGAATGTTGTATACAGATGATCACTACATCCAACATCCAGATCTTACGAATTTCTTCGGATCGAAGCGTATATATTACAAGTTTACAAACTCACCCTTTAGTTTGGAAAATTAAGAATCGTAACGTTCGATATTGGATTTGACGTTACGATGCATTGTTTTTCTTCAGTTGTAATAATGTTTAAGTACATACTCATACATTTTCCCCGAACAAACATGTCAGAAATGTAAAATTGCAAGTAAAGTTCAAAATAAATTTGGCATGCAAGTATGTAACAATTTAAATACATTTCTATGACATAGCTTCAGCAAAAATCCATTAAATCGAGTAATAGTACAAATAAATTGTATTAGAATACTATAGATATTGTTAAGATGACTACTAAAGATTTTTAACCTATGCTTTCGGCATACCTACTTTATTATATAATAAACTTTCGGTTCTAACGAACACCCCATTGTATCGCCGGGATTAGTCCGCTATATTACTGCATATGCATATTTATATTTGTGCTAGTTAGAACTAGGTACACAAATTATGTAATTGCTTGCAACTTTACAGCAGTAAATGAAAATAAATTAAAAATGGGCACAAATATAGTATACAACTTTTTTGAATTCATGCCCTAACTTAGTGTGCCAACTTCAAAAATCTTTTTTGTTGTACCTACATGAACAAAAAAATATTTAAAAAACGCAACTTTATGATTCCTGTTGAGAACAGTGACGAAGTAAGGTTGCAAAACAAAGTAGATTATCATCATAAACACATATATAGATTGTATATAAAACATCAACAATGGTCGGAAAAATAAAATGGATTAGAAAAAAAAACAACTACTTACATATATCAACGGCTTGGGCCAAAGCTGCACACCACACAAGAAGTATACAATATTCTATATTCTTCATCTTTATGAGTGCTGCGGTTCGTTTTAAAATCCATCAAATATTCACGGCATGTTACCTGAAATAAAACCAACATATGAGTATCCTGTAAATAATGCCTTCACAATCTAAATATGACATAATAAGTTGGGATACGAAGGATTAAAATCACGGTAAATCCGGGCAACAGTCGTGTCAGTGTACGAGACTAAGTTAAATGAAGGGTGATGCCCGTTTGCATAATTCATAAGTGTGGATGGACCGCTGTTGTCCTTCGAATGCAAAGATATTCATAGCCGAAGTACATATATAAAAGGGAAACTCGCAATAGTGGGTCTTTGTGTTGGAAACACACAAAAACATATAGGACTGAATAATAATTTCGCCTACCCTTCATATTTTAAGATTAGTTCTGTCTATACAATACAAGTTTTAAAAAACATGTTATGCGTTATACAATTGTCAAATCATATTATAATCTATTTACGCAAACTAAAAATTGCTATCGAGCAACGGTAACTATCTCTTATTTTTATTACATATTAAACTTCGAATAAATAATTTCTTGCCATATAGTACCATACAATATACATTGTAATTATGAACAAGCTTAGGTGCAGGCACCTGTGTCTTCAGCTTGCTGAATTAATGCAGTCATCGCAGAGCGTACCAAATGGCTATTATGCTATTTAGTAGATAGGTTTCTTAATTCGTAATGAATACAGAATATAAATTTAAGTAATGACAGTAAATTATGTAGATTTTTACAATGCTAGGAACAATTGAAGTGCGCCGAGTTACCATCTGATTTTTGTGATATATCCCTCTTGTTTAAAATAGATGTTCACAGTTTCTGATCATCTTTTCATATCTCCTGGTGGGTAAATTTTCTTATGTTTTGGAGGTCGACATTGCCTTGCGGCCTTTCATCCAGCGTGGTTGGTTGCACTCGCAATGACGTGAGTTCACCATCGTCTGACATTGCTGAGTGTGCTTCTACATCGTCTAATACTACTGCTTGTACTTCCTCTGATGTTTTGCTCAAAGGTTCCAAGTAGGATCTGTCTGCGATTATAGCAGATCGTATTTCTGTTAGGGGTACGATCTTGGATCCTCACATTTTGATATCACTGTAGCCGGTGATCAGATATTTGACCTGGGACCTTGCACTCTAACAATTTGGCAATTGTTGAGTGGGCATAATTTTTTGCGCTCTTCTTTGCTGGTTTTCTGCGAATCATGCGTTGAATCTTGTCTTGCCGATGGAACGGTTGGTGAAATGTTTGGAGGTGTATATTTTTTATTTACCTTCCATAGAAGAATTGAGCTGAACTTGCTATGAAATTGTCTATTAGGGTAAATCGTAGACATAATAGTACCATATGAAAGTCTATGTCGCTACTTCTGGCATTTTTAATGGAAAATTTTATCGTTTGTACGAATCTTTCAATAAGTCCATTTGACTGGGGGAAGTGAGGTGAACTGGTAACATGATCAATGCTTCAATCTTTGATGAATTTGCGAAATGTTTCTGCGGAATATTGAGGACCGTCGCTGTATATTGCGTCGGGTATGCCTTGTTCAGAGAATAAATCTTCTTGTTTATTTACTTTTTCTTGACTGGCATTTATTTCTTTAATTGCTTTACAAATGGAAATTTTTGAATACAAATCTGTTCGCAAATAGGTTTCATCTTCAATGCTGAACAGGTCTATGTAGACATTGGCATGGTCTTGTTGGTATTTAATGTGGTTTTAGTGGTTCATTTGTCTGCAATTTGCGAAATTCTTGACATGTGTTGCAACTTTGTGTGACGCGTTGGTTTTCTTCGTAATTTCGAGGTTAATAAACGAAGTTACATGCACAATTTTAAGTTTTTTCTACACCTTGATGTCCCTCGTGGAACTAGGGATAATTATTCGCTCACCTTTGATCAGCATTCCGTTTTGGATAGCAATTACATCTCTAAATAGGGAATTTATTTTATGCTATGTGGTCAACCATTTACCACAAGTTTTGTGAGTAGTCTGAGGTCATGATCGCGTTCAGTTGCTTGCCTGAGTTGATTTGTTTTATCCTTACTGAATTGTACGAAGTCGTTGTGTACACTCAGATCGATGAGGGTTGTGTTCAATGATGATATTTTGTGAGTAGCGGCTGCAGCAATAATATCTCCCGAGTTTATATTTATTCGTGATGTCGTATTCTCAAGAACATTCGAAGAAGCCTTGGTGTGCAGCTGCAAGATGTTTGAGTTTGACCATCTCGAATAGTTTATGATCTGACTCGCCAACGAACGATTTTCCGAAGGTGTAAGTATGGAATCTATCTCATTCGGAAACAACTGCATCATCTCACGTTCTATGATACTTTTGTTCCCATTTCGTCAGTGATTTTGAGACCAAAACGATAGGTTTGTTGGTCTGCGTCAGTACTGCGCCTAACCCAGTTCCTGATGCGTCGACTTGTATGACTGTATCTACGTCTGGATTGAAGTATGTTAAAGTAATTTCTTTGCACATGGTAGACTTGACAATCTCTAAGTCTAAGTGTGTGAGTTGTGCCATTCGAATTCGACTCCGTTGCGTAGAAGTTCTTGTAATGATGTTATGAGGTTTGAAAAATTGGGATTGAATGGTGATATGTATGTTACTAGTTCCAAAATTCTTTGTAGATATTGTTTATTTATCGGTTTGGGTAGTGATTCAATTATATTTGCCTTTTTAGAGTAACGGTGTCCATGTTGATCATATACTGCATCGAAGAATTTGATTTGCGCTTCGTAGATTTTTTATTTCAAGTTGTTAATTACTAAGACGCATGTTTTTGCAGTTTTCATGCATTGCTATGCTAATGCTAACCGGGGTATTTTTCTAGGATTAAGTCCATTTCTTGTTGAAAATCGTCGTGTGACATATGATGGCCAAATGACATCGTCAGGTAAGAGTACCTTCTGAAGGGTGTATTGAACGTCGATATCATGCTACTCTCTTGATCGAATACCGTGGACTAGTAACCATTTAATAAATACATAAAATATCCATGATGAAAAGTTGTAATTTGCCTAGATAAAATTAAGTATGTATATTATCAAATTATTTAAGAATAGTAAATAAAAGTAATATATTATGAAATAGATCCTTATAGCGTATAAACTCCAATTTTAAACGTATTTAGTTGTTACCTACGTCTTAATACAGAATGCAAAAAATTTTCGTTCTTACTTTCTATACGTAATGTATAAAATAAATAATTGGTATCACAAAAAAATTGCCTTAAAATTCTAATTAAAATAACCGTATTCAGCCCTTGAATTCATTATAACTAATTTTGCAAATACTTTTGACTGTGTCTGTGTATATGTGAACGCTCTACAGTCAATACTGTTCAACGTAACTGATGTATTGAATTTAAGATTTTTGAATTCCGGGAATGAAAACATTCTATTTTTTTAAAGGAAATTTCAACCGAAGTGCCATTTGTTGCAAATTTCAAAAAAGGACACGTGCAAGAGAAAAAGTGAACCTTATAATAGTTATAGCAACATTTGTAGAAAAGGAATTTTCGAAAAATGTACTTATCACTGACAAATCGCCATATTACATTTACGTTTCCCTAGTTACTACACATATTGATATAGTTACAAGGCAATGGTAGAATAAATTTAAAACACAATAAAACTCTATTACATAAATGTGCAATGTGCAATGTGCAAACAATGTATAATAATGTCGAGTGAAGGGGACTTCTTATGTTTTTGTATTCTTTTCAATAATTGTATCCAAAACAAAATGGAATGGAAGTAATCGTAAAAATATCACAAAAGTTACCTAATTTAAATACAAGAAATATATCTTAAACAATATTGTTACGAAAACAATGGTCACGAGTATAAGAATAATTTGAATATATAGATATTTTGAAAACATAAGTAATTATAAACGGTAGTGGTACAAAAGAAAACATTTTGCTTTTGTATGTAATTCATGTTTGGCTGGTTTTACGTTTAAACGCGTGATTTATTGAGCACCACAGAAAACAATCCATTGTGGAGTTTTTGACTGTAATTGATACCAAACAACAGTAGCAAACTCGTAGAAACAAAAGCTTGATGGATCAATATTGGGTTAGGTTATATAATAACCAAATGTAACATGAGCATGGCCACTGGAGTATAAACTATTCATTAAAGAAACTCTTGATATTACATTACCAATATTTATTCGATACCTGTCTGTCGCCTAAAGGTAACTGCTTCATGTTGTTTTGGTCGTTTATTTAGTTATACCTTTACAGAAAGATACATGATACTGTAATATATATTATATATATATATATATATATATATATATATATATATATATATATATATATATATATATATATATATATATATATATATATATATATATATATATATATGTGTGTATGTATATACCGGAAATATGCTCTAAAAAATATATTTTAAGTGCTTTAATAATGAAAATATGATTTGGTTCAAAACAAAATATGCTTTGAAACATTTAACAGTGTATTAATTTTTTCAGTCAGTACAGTTTGCAGGTATCATTTTTATTTTAGATAATTTCAACTTTGCCATATTTAGTTTCATCAGTTAATTATGTTCGACAACCAATACTTGTACTGTATCACGAAGTTTATGTGAATAGAAAATTTTAATTTGTAAATAAAAAAAAAAAGAAAATCGTTTGTTACATTATGCTGAATGCAAAAAGTTTTAATTGGATATAACGGTGAATTGATGTAAATCAGAAGTTTTGAAGTGTTCTTCAATGCAGACCGACAGCAATTGCTATTGTGATAGCGGAATAGGATATAATATATAGCTTTAATTACTACCATTATCAATTCCATATAATTGAAATAAAATAAAATTTTATTTCATATTTATATTGTACATTATAATAAAATTATATGTGGTTTCTGTTATTTCTGATATAGCAACATTTATTGGATATGAATATCTGTGACTATATTCCACCTAAGTTTTTGCCACGGTTCTATGAATAAATACAAATGCACAATTAAAATAAGCATAGGTCCAGGCCCCTATGCTTTCAGCTCGCCTCGTATAAGGGATCAGCGCGTTAGATAAAGACCTCCACCACTCCGCACATACATATAATGTTTTAATTTAGAAATAAAAATTTGATAGTTTGAATGACCCGTATTATACCGGAACAAAAGCTATGGAGCATGCAATATTTCGCATATTAATTACAACGTTTACTATAAAATTTATACGAGACCAAGACCAAGGTAATGTATTTATTTAGTTGCTCAAGACAGAGACAAGAACGTCTATTCAAAGACTTCTTTCAGATCAAGTAAAATTTTGATATTTTTGTTCAATCATTCGAATAATCAACTCAATTTATCAAAAAACCTATACAATTTCAAAATGTATACATTGATATAAAAAATCAAGTCAATCTATCAAAAACATAAAATTTCAAAATTCATATATAGATATAAACAATCATAGAATTTTTAGGAGATTCTTTAAATTAAAAATTAATTGAAATTCATTTATCGTATAAAACCGCCAAGTTTCTTTTTATCTCTAGATCTGTTTAAAATTTTCAAAAATTGTCTAAGGGCAATATTAATGCTCTAAATTAATGTACCCTATAACTACGGACGTATAAAACCGATTGGGTTTCAAATGCGACGGGAACTTCTGGGACATTGAAATTATAGGTGTACCAAATTTCATTAAAATCGGCGTGTACCATCATAGGAAATGGGTTCACAATGTTAGGGCGAGCGAGCGATATCCAAGTATATAAGATATATACATTTTCATCAGAGTGACGGGATAAACATTGTTTGTAAAGATTTTTCCGAATATGTTAGTAAAACACGACGAAACACGATAGCTGTCTGTACTATCTTACAACGAGCAAAGAAAAAAAAATGAAAGAAATGGATTTTGTATAAATAAAATGTATATATAACCAAATATATTATATGGCAAGCTGATGGCGTTGGTGCTTGTACCTTTGTTTGTTATGCAATACACATTTATTATTTGATGAAATATCTTTGAATGTAGTGGAAAAGAACATATTTTTAATAATTGATATACCAACTGGAATGGTGGTGCAGTCTAAAGAAATAAATTTAAATGAAATGGAATTTCTTCGAACTAGATAGACCTGTTGGTTTATCTTTATAGTAAATAATGTGACAAAGAGTATAATTATATCTAAAATAATAATAATCATTATTGTATTCAAAGGTGTTTTAACCAACCGTTACCAAATACGAAAATTATAAACATTGAGCATACAGGTGAAGCATCTTCTGAGCCGTCACTGGTATGTAAATAGAAATTGTAATTGTGTAACGGTAAAAATCTCGTGGACGCGGTCTCGTCTACGTTTCATCATGATGATGACTGCTGTCGACGTTAAGACCATCCTACGCGCGTGCTTCTGGTTCCCATGACACATGACAAACTACACACGGTCCCACATAATGTACAGGGCGGAAAAGATACGTATCAGAACAATAGATAAAGGATGGGATTTCATCAAAATTCCTTTACGGGAGCAGTAGCTTGATGCTGTTGTTTATTGAAGAAGACGAAGGAAAAATCGATTGATACTGTCGTGTTTCGAGATACCAATCAGAAGTGAAAATAAGTCACCTATATTTATTCGGTTGTATTTAGTTCGTCGTACGATAGTACACTAGATCTATAGTATTTGGTCGAGTGTCTATCACAGTCTCACATTTGATTTTATTTTTGCACAGAAATTCGTTTCACATCTTCATGATATGTGATATGTTATATATATATATATATATATATATATATATATATATATATATATATATATATATATATATATATATATATATATATATACATATATATATATAACACAAATATAGACGAAAAAAGTGACCTTGTCACATCCGCCCGTGAAATACGAAAATGAATCTGTTCAACGTGTCCACGCATCCTGGGCTATTCTTATGGGACGCACCGATAACCGATATTATATAGGCCAACATTCTCTTTTGTGTTAAGTTATTGAAAATTTGAGAAATCTGATAGTGACAAATTTAAACAGCTTCAATATAATGTCGGGAACACTGGGGAACATGTTTAATAATTGTGCATTTCTAAATTAAAGATAAATGCAAATTCTTTCTTTCATAACTTGCATCGGCAATGCAATGCGCAATTGTATTACCGAAAGTGGTTGTCTGATTCGTCCATTCAAAATTTCTGACTTGCCGAACATGCAGATTTCAGGTTTCGACTAATTTCGGATCGTTTCGGTTGTCAAAACGATTTACCATGGCTGACTCAGTTACTTTCTGTACTGTCGTGTTTGTTTGTTGTTAGAAATGCACACTTATTAAACTTGTTCCCCAATGTTCCCGAGATTATATTGAAGCTGTTTAAATTTGTTACTATCAGATTTTCAATAACTTAGCACATAAGAGAAGTAGTAGTCCCATAAGAATAACCCAGGATCACGCATTGAGCGGACCAATTTTCGTATTTCGCGGGCTGAAATAAATGGATGTGACGTAGCCACTTTTTCAGTGAAATCAGAAAAGTTACTTGTGAAGAAACTGACAGATGTATAAAATTTAAAACGTTTGTTTTGCCGCTTATTTTTACAGCATCAATAATATAATATGGAAATCAAAGAAACTTTCAATCTATTTTAATATTTGTATTTACTAAGTAGTATTAAATCTGTTTAAAATAATGGCGTTAATATACGAGATATGCGAGTACTCGAAGATTAAGAAAATAGAACCAGATCGTTTGTTTAGAAGACAAGTTCCTTTTTCTGTTACTCCCACAAGTTTTCCTCTTGCAAATTCTTTATTCACATCCATAAAACAAACTATTATATTTTTCCGCTACGTAGTAATTTTCGTTACTACTTTTCGTGTTCCTTCCATTTTTCTTAAAAATAAATGTTCAGTGATCTAACAAAAACGATAACTATACAATATGAAAAATAAAATTAATAAAAATACATAGAACATTGACAATAGGGGTTCCGTTGTAATAGGGATAGAGTATTTGTATATATATATACAGTAAAACTTCCCTAACTCGAATCTCGAGGTACAGGATAAAAGATTCGAGTTAGGGAAACTTCGAGTTATAGAAAATACACAATAAAAATATGTGAAAAAATTAGTTGTTTATTTTAAAGTATTCAGTAATTTTCTTTTGTATTTTCCAAGACCACCTTTCATTTTCTACAAAATCTTTCCACTAAATTTAAAGAATTGTATATATAATCAGGAACATACATTCATCAATATCAGTATAAACACAAGGTGTAAGCCTTTTGCGTTTACTAGTACCACTGTAGTTATTAACTTTTTCTAAAAGTCTATCCTTGTTTTTTAAAATGGTCGATAAGGTGTTAGGGGGAATACCGAATTGTATAGCAATATCCTTTTTCTTCTTTGTGCCCTTTTCTACCTCGGCAATTAAAGAAAGTTTTTTTTCTAATGATAAGCACTTTAAATTTCGCTTCATATTCGAGATACATACATATGCACTTCAAAATAAAGTTTTGTTAACTAGTAATTACAGCACTGTATCACCTAATCTTCAAACTAAATCGATCACTAAATTATATACAATGACATTCTGAAATACACACTGAAATAATAAATAACATATATGTCCTGCGCCTCACACGTACAAATTTGATTGTCAGTTGTATGCGGCTATTCGTACGTAGGGAATACCCCAGCAACGAGAGAAAATATCACTTCGAATTAGAGAAATATTCGAGTTATAGAAATTCGAATTAGAAAGATAAAATAACATGTAAAAAAGAACGATATATTAGTGTTCAAGAAAAAAGTTCGACTTAGAGAATACTTCGAGATACAACGAGAGAAAATATCACTTCGAATTAGAGAAATATTCGAGTTATAGAAATTCGAAATAGGGAGATAAAATAACATGTAAAAAAGAACGAAACATTAGTGTTCAAGAAAAATGTTCGACTTAGAGAATACTTCGAGTTATAGAAGTTCGAGTTAGGGAAGTTTTACTGTATATGATTCGGGCTCGGAACAGTTCAGGTCCTATAATTAATATTGCAGGTACTTACTACCTACTATTTAATTTCAAAGAATATGAATTGAAAGCTAACTACATATGTTAAACTATCTGCAACAATCACTTATATCAAATTGCCTATTATTAAAGTATAAACGTGAAAGATAAACAACAGAGACAATCGAATAGTTTAAAATGCGAGTAAGTTATGGAGACGTGCGAGCTCAATATCACCGGAGGTGGAGGTGTGCCAGTTGTCTGATAGCTGACAGAAACAAACACTGTACACGTCATGGAATGTTGATGCGCCGTCATCCTGAGCGAGCAAACACGCACTTGCCTTTCATAAATCATAAGTACGAGTTATGTGTACACATCTCACATATATAGGTATACCCGTTGTATAAGACTAATTCCGTTCGTCCGACATGTGCTGCTTCTGCTGCCATGCTTACTGCCAATGTGGGTTGCACTTGTGCTCGTCGCGTTTCGAAGAAAATACATTTCACTAGGCTTACTTACACGTTGAAGATACTGGCACCAGTTTTACATATCTAGAATTGGTAGGTATTATTTGGTTACCCCTCAGTATAAGAGCCACTACTGCATTTTGATAATAAAGAAATGTATTTTTACTATCTTGGAAGAAGTCTACAAAGAAGTAATTTCAAACTTAAGGTTTAAAAGATAACACACGTTTTGAGTGTCCCTTAATAGATAATGACTACATTTACGATGATGTCTATTTACTCGTAAAAAAAATATACTAGATGTTTCATCTCATCTTCAGAAAGTTTCAGAGATACAGATTAAATGAACAAGGTCTATAACTCGGTATAAAAATAATGTACTTCTGTAATGTATGTTTTGGGCTTGTACAATGTTAATCTACTTTGTCTACAATGCTTAGGGGTAAGATATGGTTGATACTTTAAATGTACATAAGTGGTGTACCGTAACGAATACTTCATCCGTGAATACAGTACCCCGTCGATTATGTGCCGGAGGTATAATGTACACTTAACACAGGGAACAAAGGATAACACATGTTCGCCATGTGAGCATACGCATACATGGAGTTTGATCTACGGAGATATGTCGCTGTTATGTGCGCACGTCTTGCCGATAGCTGAAGAATGTCATTTAAGGCGCGCACGAGCTCGCATAACTCGGGCACATTCTATTCCGCGGACGCCCGACGTACTTGCAGGGTAGAAGATTCTTTGCGTCATGTGGCAATCCCGTAAAGCTTTCATCCGTCCAAAGAACTCACCCTATTGCTGCCTTTAAACCTTAGTTTAAAGACGTAATACTTCGTCCTTTTAATCGTCGCTGGGTAAAGCTACGCTAAACTTCGACAGCTGGAAATAATTCTCGTAAAATTAATAGTCTAGCGGCTCCAACCTATATATACTGCGGGCGGGTGTAATATCGGTAATTATTTAATGTCGCTGTTAGTGCCAATTTAAATCAGGTTTATCGAGCATCCAGTTTTGGCTCGTTAACAGAGCCAGCTACTCCACCTAACCGCACCCGGGCTCATAACTCACGGCTCGCTGCAGTTCTACAATAAAGCGAACATATAAAGACTACTCACAGAAACGTTCAATATTGCTCACATAATATATTCGCTTGAATTTCTAATTTTTAATTTAAAAGGACATTATACAAGTTGTAGTTGTCGTCTGGCATAAACAATGTTTTTTCTAAAAATAATTAAATACGCCATCGAAATATAAAACGCGAATGTTAACACAACTGAAGTAGTAAACATTTAATAATATTTATTTTTTCATCCATACATTAGTCAGTTTTATTATTAATTAATACTATAACTATCGAATAATTAAATGTTTAAATATATCTATACCAAATGAGTTTTTTTTTAAATAAACAATTTCGGTTGAACAGCTGGCATAGATAATGACTAGATTCAGTAAATGGATAGAAGAACGAATGCGTAATACAGATAATGGCTTAAATAGCGTTGGGCAAACGCCAGGACTATTAAAATAGCGAAAGACACAAATAAGAAAGTTGGAGTGGTCTCCACTAGACTTTCTTGTACTTCTCTTATAACATAATATACTATAATATAACTACATTTTGTTTTAAATTCAAGCTACTATTTCCGTTAAACAATATTTAGAAAATGTAAAAGTAACACGGATATATTTAATGGCAATTTCCACCATTTATTGATAAAACATTTTTAAATAATATCTTACCGTTTTTGAGATATAGAAAACAAAGAGATAATAAACAGTTACTTCCGATTAAAATATTCGTTTTAAAAATAGGAGGTATACACGCATCTTAAATTAAATTACATGCATCTTTGCGAAAATAGAGCAAATGGATTTAGGGACCATCAAAACAAATATTTCCATTCGAATATCAAGGTCGATGTTTTATACATAGTGTACAAGAAGTAAACATTTTTTGTTTTTTATTGTAGTAATTCTTAGTAATGCATATATTCTAAATTACTTGATCATTTCATTCGAGATTACATCATAACTACATTTGTTATTAAAACAACTCTCATGGTTTATTTTGTTTTGGATTCGCCCTTATGGATTACATAATTAAATAACCACTATCAAAGCGGATTTTTCAACCAATCAACCAAACGTTACTTGAAATTTGAATACCTTTAACTTTTATGAGAATCTTCTTTTCTTTAAGTCGTGTGGTTATTAACATATTGTTTTAAAAAATAGGAAGAAAAATAAAATTTAAAGATTAACATTTTTTTCTTCAACGGGTTTAGTTCTAGAGCGCGCACACAGACATCATTTTGAAAGTTGTCAAATTCGATACAGGGATGTCTAAAACGTGTATTACCGTTAAAATGTCGAGTGCCAAATTTTACATGATTAAAATACATCCTCTCATACTTCGTCCAAGAAAATAATAAAACTTTGTAATTGTACTTATATTTTCCATGCAGATAATTTTCGCTTAAGTAGAAACCCATAAAATATATAAGAACGTGGTAGCAGCACTTTATAGCTACTTGTATTATCATTAGAGATTGAAAGAGCATGTGAGTGGGCTGAGGAATACTGGGGCGTTTTCAAACTATCAGTCGACATTTACATTTGGCCGTAACTCATGTGCTAAACAAGTAAATGGATCGTTGTTGAGTTTAAAGGCTACCAGTAGTATATACAGGACAAATGTAACACGACAAATTACAAGCAGTAAATATCTTTGATTGTCCGTTCAGGTTCCTGTCGCTGATATGGATGATAAATTTTGTTTGTGTGTTTTGTTCACTTATAGTTATTGATTCTTCAATAGTGAAGGTTTAGCCATTGTATAGGATTATTAGAAAGCAAAACAAAAAGAAAAGGAAAGAGAAAAACAAAACGTGATGTGGAACACGTATGCTGGATGCAGCAAGCAATGGATGAAGATATATTTTTGTGCGCTGTAGCAATACAATTCCAGTATTGTTTTCGGTCTCCAGAGATATGTGTTCATAGTCAATTCCATCTGGCTCTGTACAATTTTTTTTCTTTTATTTCACCACAAAAATGAAATTTCAAAATGTTTTTTTTTGTTCGATAGCAACTTCCGTAATTTAAAAGAGAAATTGCAAAATATAACAAATTTTGAAACTATATATATACAGGGTGGTGAATTGAAATCGAGAACATAGGAATTTACATGCATTTTTTTACATATGCAAATATTATCTCTCCAGTACATTTTACATTTTTTATAGACAAACTGTAAATACATTGTGAAGCATTTTAAACTGCGTCGATTAAGCTTAATTTTATTGATTAAATAAATTTAGTATAACATTTATTTAATAAATTAAATATACCAATTTCATCAAAATTCATGGGGCCATGGATAATCTTCTTTTTAAATTATATTATATAAACGTAAATAACCCACGTTGACCAATTGAGGATTAAAATACAAAATTATAATTCTTATTAATATTTTATGGCCTTTGCGTTACCGATATGGAAAAATCTTGTAAATATAAAATAACTTAAAATTTCTTGTAAAATTTGTGTGTGTAAATTATGTTTATTATATATAAAGGGGGGCACCAAATTTTGGAGCCCTATAACACGGGAAGTATACAGGCAATTGGATTTAAACTGCGAGCGGATTGAAATGGGATGTCAAATAATATGTGTAGCAAATTTGGTGTGAATCGCTCCGGTAACTTCAGAAGAGTAGAGGGCATAAATTTGTTATATATATTTTTGGATTCAGGGAGAGAAGACAAGAATTATTTGTTAAGGATATCATACAGACACAAGGCCGATTGATTTAGCTCTTTTGTACATCGTACAACAAGCAAAAAATATTATGTTTTGAATTTAAAAATTGTATATTATAAAAAATTGACGTGATGAAAAAAAAAACTAGCAGCAGTAGCTGTTAACTATGTTAACTACGAACACTAACATATAGTATAAACACTTGAAAAACTTATGCCCGGTTTACAAATGTTATTTGTGTCGAGCGACTGAACCTGAGATGCAGGATAAATATTTGCCGAGGCCGACAAGTAATTCAGCTGCTATGCGACCAGCTTAGGATATACAGTTGGAGAAAGGGACTGAAGGTCTGTAGTTTAAGCAAAACAACCGTGTTGCAGGGAATGTGTTGGTTGATATGAAACATAAATATAAAGAACTTTTTTAGCTCGCCGTACGTAGTACCGAAGAGGCTAAAGCATTCGGTCGTGTGTCTGTAGCATTCTCGGATCAAAAAATTTCATTAAGAAAAAGTGTTCGTCTCGTCGCCCTGATTCCGAAAATGTATATAACTTATATACTTGGATGTTAGTCGTCGCTCGCTCGCTCGCTCGCTCGCTCGCTCGCTCGGTCGCTCGTAAGACCAAATTTGTGCCCTCTACTCCTCTGAAGGTACCGGAGCGATTCACTCCAAATTTGGTACACATATTATTTGGCATCCCATTTGAATCCGTTCGCAGTTTAAATCCAATCGCCCGTATACTTCCCGAGTTATAGGGCCCCAAAATTTGGACCCCCCCTTAATACTGCCCTTATAAAAATAATTGAAACACTTAAAAATTCTACTAAAAATTCTAAGATATTTTTTATTTACAAGATTTTTTCATTTTGTTAACCCAAAGCCCAAAAAAAATTATTAAATATTATAATTTTGAATTTCAAAATTTGTTTTTTTTTTTTTTTTAATATAATCTTAAATTAAATGTAAGACTTTTTATATCTATAACATTTTTTCAATTAGTTAACCAAAAGGCCAAAATTATTAAAAACTGCTCGCATCGCATATATTACTTATAAGGCGAGCTGGACGCATAGGTGCGTTGTACCTAAGCTTGTTTTATATAGAAATACCGGTCGAAAAGGATCCATTAATTTAAACAAGATTAGGTACAAACCACCTATGTATTTAGCTCGCTTTATAAATAAATATGCGAACAGCGGACTTCCACCTCCTTCTCCTCGATTGATATTAAAATTTAAAAATAATTGTTTTTAATTAATATGGCCCGTGAACATAATTTGAAAAAAATATTATACATATAAAAATTATTACATTTTTCTTTATATACTCAACAAAATGTGAAAATTTTATATCAAAATTATAATATTTAATATCTTTTTATGGCTATTTTGAATTATTCCTGCAGTATTAAGAGGGGCCATCCATCGTGGATGGTTATTACGAGCGAGCGAGCGACATGCATCCAAGTATTTAAGACGGGAAACAAAATTCAGTGCAGTTTTTTTTTTAATATTCGAGAATGTTACAAATACACGACCGAATTGTAATTATGTTCGGTTCTCATTCAGTATCCAATTTTATATATGAGGCAAGCATGAAGTAACATATTTTCCAAACGATTAATGAATATTTGAGTAGCACTGTACATCTGTACCACAAATTAAAAAGTGGAATGCATCGTTGATGTTACCAATGTGCACGAACTGTTATGCACAAAAAAATAAATACAAAAACAAGCAAATACGCCCCTCTAATTTATCTGTCTGGAAACTTGCACGCACTCCTCATTCTATAAATATATGGGTTGTAACTATTTTTGTTTATTTTATGAGCGCTTGAATGCATATACGAATAAATAACAAAAAAAGAAAAAAATTATATACATTACAGTACTAATTAATAAATAAACAAATCCACATCTGTATTTAACCAAGCATATGCTTCAAGCTTTTATATTTTGTCAAAAGAAAATTCATTTATAAAGATACAAATAAAAAGACACAATTCAAAGGTTTCGTTGTTAACTGTATTGACATTATTTTAAAATATAAAACTTCATATCTATATGATTATAAGTCTAAAAAGAAGTATTGTAATCATGAACATTTTCAAACTCGAGATTTTAATGCAAATACACGATTTGGTCGTTCCTGAATCGAATCAAATCAAATTTTGGAATGACATCTGTGTGTGTGTGAACGCTCTAGCGCTAAAACTGTTGAAGGAAAAACAATGAAACTATAAATTTGAGACTTGTATTATATAAAGCACGAGTATGCACCTTCTATTTTTGAAAAAAAAAAAATTAACCGGAAGTAAAGTTCTTCTTTTGCTTCTTCTTGCATATCTCGCAAAAAATGAGTTAGTGAAAACGTTGCGGCATCCCTTATGTCATCTTTAGGGAGGGTTGAATAAAATTAATATTAAAAACGACTGCTTTTCCCACGAATCTAATTTTCTTTCCTTCATCAAAAAATCCAGTCAAGAAAATACACCAGTCCAAGATATTTTCACAGGTTTTTTTTTTTTTTTGATTGAGAACCCAAAGGTTTTGAATGAAAATGAAAAAATCGTCGTAAAATTGTATGACTATTTATATCTATAAAGCTTTTTCAAATTATGAAAGCAGAAAAAAAATAATAAAAAAATTAGAAAGATAACGAACGCATTAAGGCTTCGACCGAAATTGTTTTGGCGGAAATCAACATATTCTGCATTAAATTGCAGTTAAAAAATAAACACGTAATATATCCATGATGAAAAGGTGTTCTCGACTTGAATACTACCTAAAACTTACTATACATGCCATACATTTGGGAATAGTAAATTGGAGCAATGTATTAGACATTAGATGTTTATAACGATTAAACTCCAAATTTAAACGCTATATGCTTCCACAAACTTGGTTTTACGAGCGAGCGATATAATCCAAGTATATAAATTATATACATTTTCGCATCCAGGGTGACGAGACAAGGACTTTTTGTTAATAAAATGTTTTGATTCGAGATTGTTACAGACCCACGACAAAACACTATAGCTGTCTGGTATTATCGCACGACGAGTTAAAAATACAGAATTGTATGCTGATCTGATTGGTTTGATCTATAATGTATCCTTGATCATGGTTTACGCAGTAATGTTAAATTAATAAACATATTTCTTACAGTTATAACCTCAATAAACAATTATTTATATCCGAATACCATTTACAACCTAATAAATAATTGAGAACAATAACAAATTTGGCTGTCAAGTACATTGTATTCAAACAAGACGTTTACATTGACCTAATTGTTGATGCGAATAGAACTGAAGGGAACCAACAAGCAATAATAACGTTGACAACCGTCAAATGAAATGTACAAAATACTGTCATCTATAAACATAGAGATTCAGTCGAGAGGAAGAGTGATAAAGCACTTAATGGAGGAGTAATTACATGGGATCTAGAGCCCCTCACTCGCAGTTACGCCTGGCGTTAAGTTTACACCTCTACTCAAACATTGCTAATGTTGTTTTTGGAATTCAAACTCTCGTCGTGTTCAACAGCATCCGTACCAAGAGCAAACGATAGAGTGTTTTCGCAGTGTCAAATTTACATTAGCCGGTTTACGTGTTATCAGCAGTAAAATAAAGTTCACCGAATGATTTAAAAATTATATTTTATCATTTGCCACAGATTCGCCAAAACAAATATATATATATATATATATATATATATATATATATATATATATATATATATATATATATAAAAGTGGCACTTTTAATGTATTATAAGCTATATAATTTGGGGGAAAAAAAAACTTCGGGAAATTATGTAAAATTACTTACATTTGACCCATATTCGTTACGGTTTGAACTCAATCTGAAACAATATAAAACAAATTAGTATTATATACCTACAGCTTTAAAACAATACTTGTTAAGATTATACTATACAAGCAAACGAGCAACCACCAATACATTTAGCAAAATAATAATGTAAGATACTTTTCTTATAACCACTGATATTATTCTCTTAGACAAAGTCTAAAAGGAAAAATGTCATACTTGAAATTACAAAAGAAATACACGTTTTAACCGTTCTTGAGATGATGTCTCTACATGCATGCGCGAGTGTGGGTGTCTGAACGCCCTACACCAAAAATTGTTGGAGATAAAAATATGAAACTGTAAATTTTCAGATGCGAGGCAATTCATAAAATACCGTCAGTTGGAGTAATCATGCATTAAACATCAGGTAATGGCGTCAATTCATGAAGAACCTGTAGTTTGTGTTACCTTATCTTCTTCTGCATCTGCCTGTTTCATTTCTACGGCTCTACATTAAATGCCGGTTCTTCGCAAATTACGTTATGAAGTTAGGTTAGGTTAACCTTGAAAGCACTCACTATCCACTTTACACAGTACACATATAATAATGATAGAAATTAGCAGATTATGATTACTACACGGAAAGCCGGAAATACGTGGGTTCTGAATCTAAATTTTTGGCTAGTTCTACACAAACTGTCGCGCCGGTTCTTCATGATGTGGTGCTGCCACCTGAAGCCGTATTCATAATTATATCGTTAAACCTTGTTAAAACGTGGATTAGTATAACTGAGTTAAAACTTGGTCTACATAAATCAATTGATAGTAGATACTATATAGTCATGGTATAAAACTATAATTTTTGTATACTCAATTGAAACCTGAAAAGTGTTAAAGCTGGAAATGGTTTAGCTTTATTGTTTCATATGCCAGTTTTTCCTAAAATATATATTAAGGTAAGTTATATTATGTATATATATAAGCAAATTACTGCAGTCAAGTATATTGAAACGAAACCCGAAAAAGTGGACACTTATGGTAGAATTCTGAGCTAATCTGCAAGTCTATAAGGATATAAATATTTCACTGCCTATAGTTTCAAAATGATAATGTTTTGCAGAAAATTATGTAGAGAAATCAGACAATGTTCAGTTTATTAAGTAAAATCAATAACAAAATTTATTTTTTAAATTCATAAAACTGTTATAACGTTATTAATAATTTATAGAAATCTCTATAGATTTATAGATTGACTCAGAATTCCATTATTAGCATGTTTCGAATTACAGATTTTTACAGAATTATTGATGAAAAGTTGATGCTACTTTCCATAATTAAGTATATTATATTAATGTTATATAAAATAGGGCAATTGTCATAAAATTGAAATTATCAAAAAATGAGATATTGCCTATGATTACAACCACCTTTAAATTTAATTTGTATGTGGAGAGAAACGAACAAAATTAAGACATTATTTTTTATTGGTCACTCATGTATTTTTTTAAAGTCGTAAATTAATTAAATGTATTTACCATTATTCTAATTGATAAAATCCTAACAAGTATATTTACCTAAATTCAATATCTGTACATTTGGCGAGTTTTTATATCAATATACTCCTTTCGATTTCTTCACCCTGATACAATTCATTTGATTATCTCTAAACACTGATTTATGTCAATTTGTGCGTGACAAAAAAAAACTGTCAAATGACGAGCATAGCATAGCATCTGTAAAAAAGAATTAGAGAGCACACTTATTTCATAAAACATATATAGTAAAACCAAAGAATTAAAATGTCGGGGAAAAGTTACTCCAGATTTTTTAGAGATATCATCGTTGATTCTATATACTTATATAAAATACCTAAAACGTAGTTATACTAAGAAATACTAGAAAATAGTTGAAGCTTTTTATTAATTATTTCTGACCTGCATTGCAAAAAATATTAGGTATGTCTATTTAGGCACAATTTTCCTACACCCAAATATGAATTGTAAACATATGATATTTCAATAATCAGAACGAAATGTGAAATCTCTTGTAAATATCGCGCTGAACATTGACCAACTATGGGCGTCCAGTGGAGGGAATGATTAATTGGTTAATAATGCGAAACGATTCTATAACTCTGATGCAATAATACAGCTATTGTTACATTCTTATGCATTGATTCGTAAAGAAGAATCAAAGCATACCCGTTCAACCATAATCTTACGTCACACCATGCAACTAATTGACTGACAGTTAACTTAAACTTTATTAATTATCCCGGTCGAAAAGTGGAGATAACCCGTATATTAATGATAGAACCAACTGGAAATTAGCGTCACGGTGACTAGAAAAAATAAACCTTCCCTAAATGATGCTCTACCAGCTGCGCCCACCAATATTTTTCTAGTCATTATGAAATATTTCTAGCATTGACCTGCAAGAGGTCATCATTTTCTAGGGTAGATATCGATAATGGGCTCCTAGAAAAAAAAAATCTATGATCTCCTACATTATACTCATCTATTTATAAAAAATCAGGTAGTAGCATCGAAAGTAGTTAAATTTAATTATAATTTGGAAATTCGAAAATAAATGAGCAAGTTCAAGTTTCTTAGCTTGTCGGCTGTACGAAGTACTGAAGAGCTAAAGCATTCGGTAGAGAGTCTGTAAAATTTCTTGACAAAAAGCTATTGTCTCGTCGCCCTGAATTCAAAAATACGATGTCTATTCAGAAAATAACCGAACTTTATTTTTTAAACTTTATTATTACTTTTACAGATTATTGCGTTACGCATAACCTCCTCTATAACCATGTTCTTGGATTGTTGATATCTCGTTTAGTTTTCGTGACATTATTATTTGAGTGCAACGTGTTTAAGTGTGAGTGACCATTTTTGAAATATGCGATTTTCTGAAACAACGATGCAACGTAAAATTTTGCGTAAAACTATCACAGAAACTTTTAAAACAAGCTTACGGAGAAGAAATCCGCAAAAAAAGACCAGAGTTGTGGCGAGACAACTCATGGTTCTTGTACCACGATAATGCGGCCGCACACTCAGCTTTGTCAATTCGTCAGTTTTGTGCCAAAAATCAGATAACTGTCCTCCTTCAGCCTCCTTACTCTGGTTTATAACTCCAGTACATGTATAGATTTAAACTGCAATGGGAACTTCTTAGAATGTTTAGTAGAATTTTTGAGTGTTTTGATTATTTTTAAGGACAGTATTAAGGGGGGCTCCAAATATTGGGGCCCCCCTTATTACTCGGGAAGTATACGGGCCATTGGATTTAAACTGCGAGCGGATTCAAATGGGATGCCAAATAATATGTGTACCAAATTTGGTGTGAATCGCTCCGGTATCTTCAGGGCACAAATTTGGTCTTACGAGCGAGCGAGCGACGACTAACATCCAAGTATATAAGTTATATACATTTTTGGATTCAGGGCGACGGACGAGACACTTTTTGTTAATGCTACAGACACACGACCGAATGCTTTAACTTTTCGGTACTTCGTACGGTGAGCTAAAAATTGAAGATTATAATTATTCTTTTCCTTTCTTTTATAATAAGTATGATGGACCATAGTGCCAACACCTATGCATGCTTTTACTGTTCAAGTACTTCTATGTTTGTATGAGTTGGTATACTCTATACTTGAGAGTTTGTGGTCCGATGCAGTTGTTGAGATCTGTTGTGTAAATATGATGATATTTATTGCCTCTCGTTTACGTACGGACAAACATGAGATAACCCCAGTAGCACCATATGTCAAAACTATATCGTATAAATATTGGTTAAATATTGTATCTTGGCTAAATATGGCATATGGAAAACCCATATTGGTTATATATTGTATGTCAATATTTAACTCCTAAAAATTATTTCAATATTGATCCAATATGGGAAAAACAATATTGTATTCTCAATCAAAAACTATATCATACCAATATTGTAAATAAGATGTTTGTGATTCTCATGGATTTGATATATGGGTTACATATTGATTTGCCAATATTGAATATACATATTGGTACAATATAAATAAAATATTTTTAAGAACTTTTAGTATGTACATATATCGAACAACAATTTTCTAGTAGGTAATCATGAAATATTTCGAACTCGAGATTTCAACGGATATACATAGTTGGACATTCCCTGAATCGAATTTCACTATTTTCGGAGTGACATCTGTGTGTCTGTGTGTATGTGAACGCTCTAGAGCCGAAACTGTGCAACGAAAAATTATGAAACTTCAAACTTAAGACTTGCATATGGATTTAATGTGAACCTTCTATTTTTGAAAAGAATATTCAAACCGGAAGTGCATGTTTACTCTATGCATTTTTTGTACTTTCTCCAATATCACTAGAACGGCTGCCCTTATGGCAAAAATAGTTATGTTCATAATGAAAGCTATGAATATTACGCACAACTTTTGTTTGAAAAGTTTCTTCAAAAAATGTACCAGCTACGATAAAACTGCTACGAAAAATCATACATATCTTAAGATAGTGATTTCAATATCAATACAATATGGGAAAAACAATATTGTATTTTCAGTCAAAAACCATATTATACCAATATTGGCAAAATGATGTACCATCGCGCATGCGCGCTCCATTGCAATGCATAGTGGGAATGACAGTGGCGTATTACTTTTAGCCTGCTGCTATTAAATAAGAATATTTTTTATGTCGGTTTTCAAAACGCAAACAAGACATTTACATTTAATACCCAATTCTGATATTGTTTTCTTGCTTAACTTTCTAACTACTTTATCATTTGACGAGTGGAAGTCAGAAACGATGAATAGATACAAACAGCACGCCACTGTTAAATAATTCCTATGATCCTATAGGATAGGGCCTGTCACTTTTTCGTTTCAATTTGGTTCCTTCATTGTATCATTTCTTGGTCGTGTTATCTTGCGGTACTTTGTATTATCGTGTTTAAAATTGAAATCAATATTGATCATCTTATGCGTAAATCGAATGTCATATTTTACACATTAAGGTAAGTCATATTTTACTTGTAAATTGAACAGTTTATATCTGCTTTAGCTTGGTCTCCTTATCATTTATCCAGAAGCAATACACAATCGCATCTATCATGGGACAGAACATGAAATATCAAAAATAGGATCTATGTACTTGGCAACGGCTAGAGATCGCGATGTTGGAAGAAAGAAAAGATCGCCCAACCCTAATTCTATATTTTATAACAGTGTACTAATATATATATATATATATATATATATATATATATATATATATATATATATATATATATATATATATATATATATATATATATATATATATATATATATATATATATATATATATATATATATATATATATATATATATATATATATATATATATATATATATATATATATATATATATATATATATATATATATATATATATATATATATATATATATATATATATATATATATATATATATATATATATATATATATATATATATATATATATATATATATATATATATATATATATATATATATATATATATATATATATATATATATATATATATATATATATATATATATATGTGAATATATTTACTATATTTTTTTTTATTAACAATTTTTATATATTTACACTATAACACTATATATGTTTTATATCTCTGATGTGCAATAAACTTTATTAAATATATTTATTATTAATTTTGAGTTTTTATTATATTTTTAAATCAAAATATATAATATAGAATAAATATTTCATTTACATATTGGGTAAATATGGAGATGTTATATTTATACAATATTGGTTTGCAATATTCTGCCAATATTGGTTTGCAATATTCTGCCAATATTGAAATACAATATTGTAGTAATCTAGTACTATGTTAACCCAAACCACATTGCGCCAATATGGCAAACAATATTGGTACTATATCGTTGTGCTACTGGGGAACGTACTACTATATGAGAAGAATGATGTCATTCATTCCCCCAACAAGAATCTTGCAGTCGTCGATCTCTCCATCAAGTATCAAACCCAACAAAAAGAAGTTGTATATTTAAAACTGTACATTTACGATGAAGAGCTGCTGCTACTACACACATATAATATACATAATCTGATGATGAAGGAAAGAGAATATGTGTAACACCGCACCGTCGCGTCGCCATTAAAATGACGCAATATAGTGGCTTGGGTGGACGTGGACGATCAATGAACTTCATTACTTGACCACTAGACCCTCATGTCGTATATATATATATATATATATAGGCAGCAGGTCGAAGGGACGTGAAAACTGACCACGCACTTCCATTTCCGCAATATTACTTTCTATGGCCACTACAAGTCAATTGTGGCCTCTTTTGCTCTCTTCGCCACAACACATCCATATTTGGGAGTGCATTCCGAATTCTGCTTGAAATATACGGCCATGAATTTACGCTTTCCACCTCGCTTTCTGGCATTCATGCGTCCCTTGAGGGTGACCCTCGAACAATTGTATAAGAACTCTTTCCATAAACCATTTCACTCCATATTAGACCATACCACCACGAAAGCTTAGCTAACTTTCAAATACCCAACGAGAAGTTTAATCGTATAATGTGCAATTACATTTAAGTGCATTCATTCCAATTTATTACAAAAATAAAATAAATTATAAAATAAAAACAATTCATTTTTTACAATGATTCAGCTTAAAAAATCGAGAAAAATACTTTTAAAAATAGAACAAACACTAATCAAATAATTTGATCCTACCAAAAACATAATTTTATTGACATGAAAGCTGCGTTCGTAGCAAACCAATTAGTAATTAATATTCGTAATCACAACTTTTAATGAATCCTCAATATAAAATATAGATTAATGGTAGAATTCTGAGCTAATCTATAAGTCTATAAGCATATTCTATAAATATTTAACCGCTTATAGTTTCTAAATGATTATATTTTGCAGATAATTTTGTAGATAAATCAGATAATATTGTTCAGTTTGTTAAGTAAAGTTAATAATAAAATTATTTTTTAAATTATTTAAACTGTTATAACGTTGTTAATAATTTATAGAATTCTCTATAGATGAATAGATTGACTGAGAATTCCACTATAATTCTTTAATATTCACCTTATAAATACATATATTCAAATATACTATTCACTACGTACCATTTTTCAATATTTGTTTGCAATAACCAGTACGCTCGAAGTACGCTCAGCCGATTTATTTGTGATAAACGATGTCAAATGAAAAATATCAAATTATTTGAGTCTATTTTGTTTTCCTGTCAAATTGTTGTTAGACATAGTTCATACGAATTATTAAATATAATCCCCCAACATGCGTATCAATGGCAACATAAGTTAAAAAATTAAGATTCTTCGTAGCAGTTTTCTCGTAACTGGTACATTTTTTGAAGAAACATTTCAAAGTAAAGTTGTGCGAAATAGAGATTTTCTTCCTGGGTGTATACAGGTTTAATGTCTATATTTTTCCTTCAATAGTTTTTACTATAGAACAGGAGTCTCCAAACCACGGCCCGCGGGCCAACACCGACCCGCGAGCACCGATAATCCGGCCCGTGGGCGCGGGTCATTCATGCCCGGTAAAAATGTACAGTATGTTGGTATGATGAGCTAGCTAGAAAAAAAAACTATCTTTGTTTATATTTACAAAAATTAAGTATTTTAATTTAAATAATGTATAGGTATATTTAAGGCAAAAATAATAAGATTGTATCGGTATTCAATAATTCATAAATTAATTTGGTAATTTACGTGGCAAATTACGAGTTTTATCACTGCTTTGGATAACTGCACAGGTCAACCAAAAACAGTAATCTAAATAAAATCAAATAATCATATGTTTCCATATATTTATTTATATCTTCTTATATGTTAATTGCAAATAAAACAAGATTTGGTACGCGTAAAACGCACCAATGCGTAGGGCTCGCCTTGAGGTAAGATATGCGTTGCGAGCAGTGGTTTTTAATTATTATGGCCTTTTGGTCAACAATTTGAAAAAATGTTCTAGATATAAAAAGTCTTACAATTTTTTGTAGAATAAATTGTTTAAAAAAAAAAATTGTTCATGTTTTAAAATTCAAAATTATAATATTTAATAATTTTTTTCGGGCTTTGAGTTAACAATATAAAAAAACTTGTAGACTTAAAATATCTTAGAAATTAAGTAAAATTTTTGAGTGTTTTAATTATTTGTATAAGAGCAGTATTAAGGGGGGCTCCAAATTTTGGGGCCCTATAACTCGGGAAGTATAATGGCGATTGTATTTAAACTACGAGCGGATAGAGGGCACAAATTTGGTCTTACGAGCGACCGAGCGACTAACATCCAAATATATAAGTTATATATATTTTTGGATTCAGGGCGACGAAACAAACATTTTTTGTTAATAACATTTTTTGATCCGATAATGCTACAGACACACGACCGAATCCTTTAGCGTCTTCGGTACTTCGTACGGCGAGCTAAAAATTTATAATACAAATATGCCGAGAAAAATGTACGTCTGCAAATTATATTAATATAAGTATTATCTGTGATATGACGTGAACATGAAACTAAATTCATATATCTTTTCAGTACCTTGTGATATCTAATATTTCTATAAATGTTGTTTAAGAATGATTAATTTCGCTCCTTAATTATATAAATTAGTATAAAAAAAAAATTGAAACCATTACATAACAATGTTTCCTATGAAACTGGTAAAGGCATATATCTAGATAACAAGAAATTTAAATGAAATCAATCAGTGTCTAAGCTAACACTGTATATTTATTATTTTTTTACAAAGTGTGGAATTTGGAGCTGTTTGAAGTATGCCGTGAGTCGGCGCTCATATAGACATGGTAATGAGCGTGGCTAGGCATGGCAAGGCCACAACGGGTGGTGCCACAGCCACAGCCACAGCCACGAAACGATACCGTCGAAAGATATATGGCAGAACAGCTGACTCCCGTTCCCAATCTCTTATCACAGCTTCCCATTCTGCATCATTATTTACTGGGATACACAACAAAATAAAACTAGCCCAAACAAAAGTTAAATCTACAGACCGCCCGGCACCGATACAGATCAATGGTTAGGTTATAAATTGCTTTTTTTACCACACAATGATGACAGTGACGATGTGGTATCGGTAGCTTAAATTGTACTACTGCGTGAGACAGATTCCATTTCAATTTTCATCTTTTACAAGCTTTTTTCTTCGTGTATATAAATACTGGGACACATTCTTATTATTGCCACAATAATTAACTCCAATGGTTTTAACTGAACTAATAAATTACTCCTTATTCGAAATAAATGATTATTTATTTTACTATGTGGATTCCACAATTATTCTTATCTTGAAACATTTATTTTAAAGTATAACGATAAATAAATGAATTTACCATATGGACGGCTACTGCTTTGTGGCGTTACAAACCAAACCTATTCAAAAGTTCTGTAAGCTTAGATCAACTACACCAGATTTAGATGCAGAAGCAAAATAAAAGAAAAGCTAAAAATAATATCGACAAGCTTAGGTACAAGTACAACGCACCTATGCGTCCAGCTCGCCTTTTAATATATTCAATGCGAACAGTGGTTCTTAATTATTATGGCCCTTTGGTTAACAATTTGAAAAAAATTAATAAACATAAAAGTCTTACAATTATTTTAATAAAAAAAATTTAGTGCATAATTTAAAATTATAATATTTAATATATTTTTATGGCCTTTAGGTTAATATGTAAATATTCGATATCTTAGAATTTTTAGTAAAAATTTTGGGTATTTTATTTATTTTTATAAGGGCAGTATTAAAGAGGGTTCCAAATTTTGGGGCCCTATAACTCGGGAATTATTGCGACTGTAATTTAATTAGATCAGCATTTCAAGTTACGACACAAATTAAAGAAAGTGGTCCTGCGCCGCACAAGTAATATTATATTTAATAGTTATTCATATATCAAGTGTTAAAATTGTAATTTAATTTCGTAAGTGGCAAGTATGCGAAACGTGAAGCCAAGAGGGCAGGCAGGATTTACTTGGGAAGAGGGACTGAGTTTATTTTGGGGGGGCTGGGCTATGAAATTGTATCTACTTTTGAAGCCGAAATAAGTAATTTGCTTTCTAGCCGTCTGGTACGCTGCAATCTAAGAGATTTGCATTAAATGCCATTCGGAATACAGCTTTGTTGTCGCGATGTTAAAAAAAGTTCAATTAATTTTAATAATGTTTAGCTGTAATTTTGGGTTTGGGGGCTTCAGCCTCTTTAGCCCCCCTGTTAACGCGCCTGCAAGAGGGGCAATCCCACGAACAAAATAGAATCACTTTTTACACGCACATAAAAGGTTAAATTTATCTTTGGCAGTTAACAATTTATTTAAATACAATTGAAAATTGTATATTAGTTTAAAAAAGTTTAATTAATTTACTTATTAACTTAATTGAACAATTGCAAATTGTATTGATAAATTTTATGGCCCTAGTGTTATAAAGTAATCACCTTATAATACGCTGTTCAATAATATGTCGTTTGTAATTCGCTAGACAACGATTAATGGTGCAACTCTGAGCAAGTTTATACATCTATAAGAAGAATCTGTAAAATATTGATAGTTTAAAATATATTTTATATTAATTGCAAACTATTTATAGACTGATTCTATAAGATATATCGAACATAATACACGAATTTTGTAATTAATTATACTTAAATATGAATTTATTAAAGAACTACAGCTTTTTCAAAATCTTACAGATTTTCCTTATAAAACTATAGACTGGTTCAGAATCGCACCATTAACCCCTATTTTTAGCAATAGTCGTATAGAAAAGCGTTATAATATTTTATGCTTTAGTAATTAGTAATCTTCCGTAGAAGTCTGCAATAAAACACAATACAAATTTAAAATCTGGACTATCCTAATTAAACTAGGGAAACGTAAAAGAAATATAGCTATTTACAAAGACACAGAAATTGGTCAATTTTCGAAAAAAAAAAAAAAAACCTTTAAGTTTATAATATTCACATGTCTCGAACTCGTGTGGTTTTCGAAATATTCAAAAAACAACAAGAGTAAACGAATGCTTCCGGTTAACATATTGTTTCGCGGTATATACAAATGTATCCAAAACATTATATTTGTATGTTCAACGATATTGGCTGACAAACAGACTGATACACACAGACGTCATTAGAAAATAGTTTAAATAGATTCAGGGGTATTTCTATTAAATTCATATTCACCATATTTACATGAATTTGAAATATACTATTAATTTTTCTGCAGAAAATTATGAATGTAACAGCAATGCAATGGATAATCTATAAGAATCGTGTAACACGAACAGAGTGTGAGTAAATCACAACGGTTTGAAGATCTCCACGACGAAGACACAAACCGTGGAGGCCCGCCGGCATTTCACGCATCGTGTGCCTAACGGAGGGAAACACTTTCCGAGTGAGATGACTGGAATGAGATTGCGTTTTTCACTGGCTGGCTTTGCGAAACTTGTGCCAACACGGTGTGGCGTAATCAACAGGCGCTCTTCCCGCTCCAGATACAGTCACCGAGAGGTCGCATTTCGTAATTATATTCCAGGAATACATTGCATCCTGTAAAGGTTTATTCACGGTGGAGCAATTCTGCTGTTGCTCTCTTGCATCTGTTGTCATCAGGACACGAGTCGCGTGCCGGTGCGTACACTGCAATTTCTGCTGTATAATGAATATTGATTGTGCGCATGTCATTATAAAGTTTAGTTTCTTGTTCGAGTTCGAGAAGTTGGAATGCGTAACAAGAAATTACTTATCTGACTCCAAGATTGTTGTTTTTGTACAGTGCATCCTATTCAAGAGGGTAACTCTCCACTAAAGCGAACACGTAGTAAATCTAAAGCAGTGGCAAACGGTACAGGATTTGTAAATTGTTGAGGTATGAATTTAATATCACGGTATGGATATTAAAAGGAAAAACTAATTCATTTGTCATTTGTGGGTATCAAAATAAATGTGAATTTATGAACATTTATTGTGTAATTCAGTTTTGGTTCAAAAGACAAATTTGGGCTCCTTGAAATGTAAAGAAATTTGATAAATATCTGTAAAGTTATCAAAGGGCGCACAAATTACCTTCTATTTGTAACGTGGTGCGTGTTAATTTGAAGAACATCCCGAAATAATTGTGTAACTTGTGAAATGCAAATGTTAAATTTGCAGCAACTTAAACAGAATTAGACAAACAAAAACTGTTCAGAAGACAGAACGGCTCCAAACTTAATTACAAACAACGTCGGTCGCCTTGGTATGGTGAGACAATACGAGCTTATACTAGGTACTATGTCGTTGATACGCTATATAACGCAACGTATCGCGTACCGTACCGTACCGTACCGCACGCAACTCAAAACGAGTGTGCGGCTGTGCGGTCGTGTGCAAGCAAAACGGAGATTGATAAACTCTGTTGCTATTCTCTGTTCAGTTCGGGAGCGAACAGTTCCAACTTCAACTTTAATTAAATTCGTTCTTCTGAAACGATTAATTAGTCAGTATTGCTAGACAGCCAGTGCACGGGTTGCGGTCGAGATAAAATACTTCTGGTAAAATAATAAAAAGCTTCTTAAACGATGTGAAATGGGAACATTTCGTAATTTCGTTTCATTAATTTATTGCAATAGTTAGGAGGGAGAACGCGAAGAGAGGAACAAGTAGGAATTTATGAAATTCTGTGTAGTCGGCAAGTCGTATTCTGATATAATAAATGCAAATTCGATTAGATAAAATGTCAACTGTCGTGCACACACTACAATTCGAAGAAGGCAAAATGCGGGAAGCAAATAAATTAAGCGACGCCCAGCCAATAAAGCAGTGCGGCGGCGAACGAAACAAGCAGAACGGTAATTGACGGAGGAAATATCTGCCTAGCGGCAACATGAGATAGGAATTAATTCATTTATCAGCAGACTTCAATGCGCCCACTAATTTCAAACTCAAGCCAACAAATTTATCCCCGACACCTTATCCGAACCCGCGAACGCGACACGTGACTTCGCGCCCAAATTCAGCTGTTGACACACGTCGCTATATATTTTTAACAAGTTGAACTTTATTAACCTATCCCTACATCTTCTGTATCGTTTATTTAAGATTAGTGTTGTTGTACGATATTATAGAAATTACTCTAGGGGTACAAGTTTATCACTGATTTCTAATTGCGTCGTTCGCGTAAGAAATTATTGTAGGCTTATAGTGACAGTACAAAAATATGCAAACTCTTAGAGCGATGACACACACAGCGGTTTGTGCCGACTCGGCTGCCGAGTCATCCGCCGCGCGAAGATGAACACACAAGGCGGTTTTAGTCGCTGCAGCAATAAAACAGCACGCGTTTCTTCGAGTAAACTACGTGCCGAGTCGGCGCGCCGCTGCCTGATATCGATTTCAGCAGTGTGTGTCTTGCACCATTTGAAAACACATAGATTAGTGCCGAGGCGGCGGACGAGTCGGCAGCCGAAATACATAATTTTGTGAAACTATACCGAGTCTTTTAATTTTATCTTAATACAGTCTTCATTCATTTTCAAACTTAAATAATTTTTATTGTTGTATATATATTATGTATTGGCGTTCTTTTTTCGACTGAATTCTTTAAACACAACTCAACCCCAAAGGATACATTTATGTATATTTTTAATTTTAAGGCTGTCCTTTACTTCATTCAGAGAATTATTAATTATGTCTGATTTACGCCAATATGTTCGTAAAAATAAAAAATCTGCAAAATGACATACATAGAACACAATTAAGCGATAATTTTTCTGCAATTTAATTCCAATTACCCTTTTATTTTCCCTGAATTCCCGTTGAATTATCACATTATGAACGAACCACTGTTTTTCTATGAAACTAAAATCCTATTTGAAAATATCAATACTGGGAAATTATTCTCGCATTGTGTTCTATTTGATAGAATTTTTGATATTACGAACAAGTTAGGGAAAATCAGACATACCTAAGACCTATGGACAGCCTTATGTAAAATTTGTTATAAATATATATAATTAAGGATAGTTTAACTAATTATTTTTTGATTGTTATAATCATTTAATGTATGTATTTACAGTATCAACAATTTAGCATTTTGTTCTTATAATATGCAATAATACTAATAAAATACATCAATTTGTATTCTGATATTTGCCCTTCTGTATTATACACAATATGTATGTAAATATAGAAATAAAACTCAGAGAAACAACGTGTTTGTTTAGGTCCAAATTCATTCCTATTGACCTGTTTAGGATACGATTAAGTACCCACTTTTTATCTATAGTCGTCAATGCCATGCACTGCAAGCACAGAAATAATATTATTCTTGGCCATACCCGCGCGATTCAGTCACGCACATGCCATTGTTGTGTCGGGGACCCATCGGAAATCCCTTTTACAAAAGCAAGGGCCCAGCACAAAGCGCTCGGCTACGCAGCACCTGTTTCACTGCGAATCCCCTTCAACAATCGAATAGTCACTGTTGCCCCAGGGCGGAATTATTATGTGCATCACAATTTATCTCGGCTTGGAAAACAAATCTACATAATGCAATTTCCAGTTACTCTTCAATAACTGGTACGTGCATTTTACTGTATTTAGAATTACCTTTACTACTCGTATTATATTACATAAAAACAATAAACTACTGCTATAGTATAAAATAAATTTCATAACAAATGTATTGCGATATTTTTACTTTCTTATAAGCATGTAAATACTGTAATCATGAAAATACACGCATTGACCATCCTTGAACCGACTATGACTATTTCAGAATGTAGTCTTTGATATTTTGAAAACAATATATTAGCCAGAAATAATGATTTATTCTTCATATACCTGCATATAACGAAAACGAATTAGGTAGAGAAAATGTAAATCTGATAAAATTTGAGAAAAGTTTGGAAAATGTAGCATAATTCATTAATAAAAGCTTTACGTTTCTATGCTTACTATACATTTTGATATTGATATAAAGCAGTCGTTGCATGAATTTAAAATAAAATCGGTTGTGGCCAACACAGAACTTTCTTTTACGCAGTTTTCATTAGAAATATATAATCCATTCAAACTGTCAAAAAATATCAATACTCCACAGTAATACACTGAAATTGTACCAATTAGTTAATTATATTATTATGTTATCAAATATTGTTTCTTCAATATGAAACAAGATGTTGATTCTTTAAAATGCACCTTCTCAGTCGATCTATTTGTGTTATACCGCGCAAAAAGACATACATTATCTAATGTTTATCTGTCATATTTTTGTTAGACAAACTTAATTTTTTTTCGTTAACTAGTACATTTTCTAAAGAAACTTTTCAAACAAAAGTTGGGCAAAATATTAATATATTTCATTATGAACACAACTATTTTTGCTATAAGTGCAGCCGTTCTAGTGTTATTGGAGATAGAACAAAAATGCATAGAGGAAACATGCACTGCCGGTTTGCATATTCTATTCAAAAATAGCAGGTGCACCATAGACCATAGTAGACCATATGTCAAATCTTAAGTTTGAAGTTTCATAATATTACGTTCGACAGTTTCGGCTCTAGTGGTCACACACACACATCGACAGACACACACCCACACACACACACACATCGACAGACACACACCCACACACACACACACAGACGTCACTCCGAAAATAGTCACATTTGATTCAGGGAAGGTCAAAACGTGTATATCCGTTGAAATCTCGAGTTCGATTGTTTGGTGATCCATATACTTACTTATTACTTCGTAAATGAATGTAAAAAATAGAATAAGAAAAATTGTGCTGGCAACAGATATTATTTGTACGTAGTAATTTTGATCGAAATATCCAACTGTATTTTAATTAATTCCAGATATTGTGTGTGTGTGTGTGTGTGTGTGTGTGGGTGTGTAAGTGTGGGTGTGGGTGGGTGTCTGTCAACACTATAACTCAAAACCCTATAGTGATGATTGATGAAAATGTTGACATAATCGATGCAGATAATTGATTTCAATGAATGATAAAAATAATTACAGAAATACAATTTGACCTGTTCTATAGCAAATTACACATGGAGCGTTGTTACCGTAAAAACGTTCGACGTTACCGCCGTTACATATTTTGATAGGCTGGTCTGTGATTCAATAATCTTGCGAACAATTCACTACCAATCAAAACCTGTAACGGCGGTGACGTCAAGCGTTTTTACGGCATCGACGTTCTATGTGGAATAAGCTTAAGGGGGAACAACACGGTGACGGCCAAAACAATTGCTCATTTTCTCGAATTATTTTCTCTGAACTTAGAAATAGTAGATTAATGGGGTTTGCTGCATTAAATAAGGTATATATCAAAGTTCTTTCAAGATTTTTTTTTATTAAAAAATAATAATAGCTTGATGCTTTTCTTTGCGTGCTCCAGAGGCAGCTCAAAGAAGAGGTAGCGTCATGGTTATGGATGTAGCGCAGGTTGTAATCATCTGATACAATTTTTTTTAAATCTTAATCTAAATAGATGAAATTTAATTGTACGTAGGATTTTGGAAAAAAAATCTCTCGCGAAATAGTGGACATTTGAAAAAAAAATTACCTATTTTTTGCTCCACTTTTTTGTCCGAAAAGGATACTAAATATCAAAATTAAAAATAATCCTACGTACAACTGAAGCCAACTTTATAAGCTTCAAGTTAAATTAAAAGAAAAAAATATCCGATGTAAATTGTAGCGTGGGCGTCCAGCCCCATAACAAAAAACAGGGTTTCGAGAGAAACGCGTTTAAAGCGCCTCAGCGTTTGGTGTCATGTCGTCCTGTTCGATTTCAAAACGATTTGGAGGACAATGTTGTTTTCATTTGTCCTGTCATTGTCGTTTAGGAGTTAATATTCTACCGTTTCGATCCATTTTCACTTCAAAATTTCAACTGATCACACTAAAAATATTATGAACGACCATTATCAGCAAAGTGCGCGTCAAAGGAAAATGCGGTGTACCTTCGTTATTTGTACGAATTTCAGCATCATATTTTAGGGAAATATTCTAAAAAATACATTCTTTAAAATTATATAAAAAAGAAAATTCGTTTTTTTTTAACCGTCACAGTATTGTTCCCCGTTAAGGAATCTGAATAAATAGATTTTAAAATATCTCGAATGTATAATAAACACATGCACTGCCACATCTCCCATATACGTCACACATCCAGTAAGTTCCAGTGTCAGCTATATTTAATACATAATTAACATCCTTGTTTTATGAGAATACTAGGTGGATAATCCGTTTGTTAAAGAAACACATTCTTTCAATTTGTGTGTTATGGGGAACAAAATACTCTGCATTTAAGGAGAAACAAAACTATGAATATGTCAAAATAAAAAGTAGAGAAAAATATAAATATATTTAAACATAGCAATTTATTATTGAGAGAGTAAAAATGTGTTGTTATATATTCGACCAATAAGTTGAAGTGTTTCTGCAATTTGGACTGGCAAATATATACTGTAATTTGCATTAAGCCTGTCATAATGAAAATCCTCACTGTATGAGACGCGTCAAGTGGAAACGTTTTGTTGGACCAGTTTGTATGTCCGTTATCATGTGATGGTCGATTGCTCCTCCTGGGATTAGTATTATAATCTGCATGTTAATTACTGGTAAGCGGATTTCAAAATTCACTAATTATTATAGCCACTAAATTGTGGGCATAACGTTTCATGTGTAATTAGCTTATGACGCTAATACAATAAGCCAGCTAAAAACTAACTTGATATTGCTATAAAAAGAGTAAGAATACATAAATAATATTAAATTTGATTTGAATTGAATTAAAAATATTTCCTGAACAAACGCAATAAAAACATATGTTTAACGTAGGCAATACTTAGAAATTTAACGCGTAAATTGTAAGTGATTTCTTGAAAAATATCGTTACGTAATGTATTATAGTATTTAGTGAAACTAAGTAAAAGAAAGTCAAGTGCAGGCCACTCCAGATTTAAAAAAATCTATGTACTAGGGATTAGGCTATTCTCCCGAATTCGGTTAGTCGGTTTTTTTATGGTTATCCGTTTTTAACTGGTACACATGTAACCAATTTTCAGTGAAAGCTTTCTAAGCAGAGTGAATAGGTAATCCGTATTACCGCTTATTCAACCAGCCAATTTCGTTTAACGAACTTTATGTTTGAGATAGCAATGTCAATAGCAAAAAGTATATACATTTACAGTTATTGCATAATATGCATTCGTAAAATATATATTTATAAATAAATGTAAGATGTAATGTACTAGCTGTATTCAATTTTATAGTTAGTTCAACTTTATACTTAATGATAAAAAATGTATTTGGCGAGTCTCTTCCCAATTTATTTTAGAACGAGAGTGTAAATACCAAACTATTCGTTTTTAGCTCGCCGTACGAAGTTATTTCTACATAAAATATAGTTATGTGGTTCACTCATATAGTGCAGAAACTTAAGATACCTATAATTTATATAACCACCAAAGCACATACCAAACTACAAGATAATATATTAAAGACAATAAATCCCGAGAGAAGCAAATTTCACGGGGAAATATCTGGAATAGTGAAAAAGGTCAAGAATATAAAAATATCCGTTTTTCGCACATATGCTAAGGAACGAAATGAACGCAGGAGAGTATCTCATGTCTGATATATATGGTTTCAAAACGGTGTAAAAGTAATATGCCTGCGAATAAATGCCGAAATGGATAATTGAAGAGTGTCCTAAGGCGAATTTTCGACATTACGTCTGGCTGATTACTCCTGTTGTATGGTACCAATTATGCGTTGCCTAGTTCATCTAAGGTAGCATGTAATTTTTGTTTTTTGTTTTTAAATTAAGGCTGAAGATATTTCATTGTCTATTTACTCAAGTAATCCGTTGTAGGAAAATGAATTCTAGTAAATTTAGAAGAATGTATTGTGAGGCGATTACGTAGCCACTAGTGTCCCATGTCAAAACTAGATTGATGCGCATCAACATAAATATTCTTTGAGACATAATCTACCTTATAGTTGCTGTAATATTTTATCCTATAAATACCAGAGTATACATACAACAACGTTCTGCTCTAAAAATGAAGATAAACCACCGACAACTTCTTCGTATATATTTCTAATTATAAAGCATTACCCCTTCTTGAATTACGACGTCAGTTTTCGCCCAGTTGGATTATGATCAGCAAACTCGCGCTACGGTATAATTCCCGCAAGAAATCATCATACTCCAACAGCAACAGCCGAGCGCCGTACTCGAGCACGTTGGGATATTAAGCCTATGGCCGCGATGAGTTATTGGTTGTGTATCGTCATTAGCGGTGTAGCCGCGCCCAACAAGCCAATGCGGTTGCGAAAACGGTAGCTGTAGTTGGCGCATAAGAGGAAGCAGAAAAGTCCTCCTTTAATTATATCGAAACATTGAAGGGCCACTGCTGCCGATACCAGGTGCACACGCTGTTTCTGTAATGAGGAGATTTGCATATGAACTGGGTTCGTTGTCCAAGGGTGGCTGTAAAATACGCACACAGGGGTTGTCGCTTTTTCAATTTCCACTATGCTATACCACCGTGCTGCGTCGCGTCAGTGAGCTATACACGGACGGGGCTTTCGCTGCTGTGCTTTAAAAAGATTGCGAATTAAATTGGCCATTACCAGGTGTATTATAATGGAGTTATGTACCGCTGAATACATTACTCTACTACAGAGTAACAGTTGCACACAACTGATCTTCATTTTCATTTACAAATAAACTATAAACTACATATATTAATTTACCAAAAACATTTGTGTTAACCTGTAATGTACATTTAGCAGTTTTAGTTCTTATATAGCTATCGCACCGACTTCAGACACACCACAGACATGAGTGTCCCCTAGCCAAAAATAACTTGAAAATATCAGACCATAGAAAGAAAGAGATTTATTTGTGATTCGTGTTTATTCTTTGCCCATTGGTCTATTTTTACTTCCCCCATCTCGAGATCGAATCTACTGTATTTGAGACGACGTTTGCGTCTTTTTTTAATACACAGTGTCTGTGTGAGTGCGTGTGAACGCTTTAGAGTAAAAAATTATGAATCTATAGCCTGGGCGTTCAGTTGCTATTTTTGCAAACAATATCTTATCCGGATGTAAAGGTTCAGTCTTGCTACTATTTGCATATCTATTGATTTTGTTTCATAGCATATTAATGTATAATTAAAAATAATAATAAAGCTTAATTATAAATATAGATAGTGAAAGACCAAGAAAGTCGAGCGAAGGTCACTCCAGCTATTTTATTTAAAACACACGACCGAAGACTAAACTGGTTTTTGTACATTACTGCACGATGAGCTAAACACAGAAAATGCTTATCTATAAGAATGTTACAGACATGTATATAGCAATTTTATAAATAGATATTGTACGACGAACGAAAGAAAAATATAAATAAATTTTACAAATACAAAGACTCTGCATAACAAATTTAGTGTATAATTTTTGCAATGAACGACAGTGGAAGTGAACAGCGGCGACACACCCTTAGTTAGAAATTAGTCTCGTTACTGTATAATGCAATATTAATACTGGTGGCTCCATGGAAGGTGGTTTATAATTAAATTGTTTTTCATTTTTACGTAGGTTTTAACAAAATTTTAATTAAACCGCTCTTGTATATTAAAGGTTTTTATATTTGCTGCATGCATCTTCTCTTGTTCCGCCAGACGTGAGTATCAACAATATCATTATAGCAGTGCAAGAGTTTCATGATATAATTCAAAATGCCAGACAGTTTGATTTTTAGCTCGCCGTACGATAGTACAATACAACTATAATGTTTGATCGTGTGTCTATAACATGGTCGGATAAAGGAAATCCTTAAATATATATATATATATATATATATATATATATATATATATATATATATATATATATATATATATATATATTGCTGACTTCACATGTAGTTGATGGACAGTGATTATGAACACGACGTCGTTCTGTCAATCAATGGGCGTCTAGCGCAGCTCAATTTAACGCGAGCTCTATTTGCGATGATATATAAGGAAGAGATCAGAGGGGACGGCGATAGTGGCAAATAAAGTGGTTGTCCAGACAGCAGGGGCCTCCCGAGAGCCGTCGGCAATCTTAGTTTCTCGCGACCAAAAGTTGCAAGGGCATATCCACAAAGGGAATTCGCCATTAGCGTATATGGTCGGCGTTAGCTGGCGTTAGTGATGCTTAGGGGAGTTTTAGAAGATGTTGTATATGGTGTTGTAAGAACCAAGCAAGACGCACAACTATGCACGGTCACATTTATTTAATTTTTGCGGTAGCCACGTCATCACATTTGTATCGGGGATTTTTATATTGTCTCGCAAAAAGCTCATAAGTACGTCGTGGCCAGATTTATAGGTAATAATATTTTGTAGTCTCAGACAGCAACGGGTCTCTCTATTGAATATTTATGACTGGGGGAAAACTTGTGATTTTACGAAGCTCCAGATTTAATACATACACAATTCTAATCTGATTGGCATTCACTATTACTATTTATGAATAGCTGATTTCATTTTCTTTCAAAGTAAAATATAAACAAGCTTAGGTACAACGCACCTATGCGTTCAGCTCACCTTATAAGTAATATATGCGATGCGAGCAGCACACTCCACGCTCTCACTCCACGTTTCTTAAATTTCAAAAATATATATTTTTAATAATCATGACCTTTTAGTCGGAAAGCAATACTTCCTGGGTGGTCATGAAAACTTACTGTAAGGTATTAATATGTTTAATGTACGATTGTTAAGTGACCAGGATGATAAATAAGAAAAACAAAAAAATATTTTTAAATTTTATCTACAAAATTGCAAAAATAATAATGCTATTTACAATTTACATTTTTCGGAAAATACAATAATATAAGAGAACAAAAATTAAGTACATCCCTGGTAAGCCAACCGTACACAGTAAAAAAAGTGCCTCTGAGTAAATGAAAATATGATGTGGTTCATTCTCCGTGTTAAATGTTCAAAACATTGTTAAATTCCTTAAATTTGACCAAATGTACATGTGGTAAACTGTAATTTCGAAATATTGGTAAATATTAACGAAGAATTGAGTAAAATACCTCTGCGCATTTTTTTTTTCTCATTGCCGAGTAAATGTAACAAACCTTTGTGTAAACTTTACCAAAAGTTGTTGTTCTAACGGGTCGGCGCATTTCATAATGCACAGAGCAACGACAGACCTACTACGTTCTCCCGCACAGAGCACATCAGTTTAGCAAGTGTCATTAGGGGTGCATAATAATTTTTAGGTCGTCCTACGAAGTACCGAAGAAGGTAAAGCAAGCGGTCGTGTGTCTGTAGCATTCTCGGTTTAAAAAATTTCCCTTACAAAAAGTGTTTGTCTCGTCGCCCGGAACCCAAAAAAATATATATATAACTTATATACTTGGATGTTAGTCGTCGCTCGTAAGACCAAATTTGTGCCCTATAGTCCTCTGAAGGTACCGGAGCGATTCACACCAAATTTGGTACACATATTATTTGGCATCCCATTTGGATTAGCACGCAGTTTAAATCCAATCGCTTGTATTTTTCCCGAATTATAGGGCCCCAAAATTTGGAGCCTCCTTAATACTACTCTAAAAATAATAACTTTCAAAAATTCTACTAATCTACACTTCTCTCTGACAAAAAAATTCAGTGTAGGACACTACAGATTTTACTTATTGTGTTGTGTTCTGAGTCTGAAGAAACTTTCTAGACATAAATAGTTATGATTATTGGGAGATAAATTTAATGTATTCAAATAGGTCGTATTAAGGGAGCGACCGCCGAGCATGTAAATGTAAATATCAGGAAGAAGTGAAACGACTCTCTGTGTAAAATTTTATTGAAACCGCCAATGTTACAGAAACATGACCATAGCTGTTTTGAATTACCGTATGACAAAATAAAACATGAAATAATAATTGTAACGCATATCTTAAAATATAGGTAAAATATGTTGTATATTACTGTTAATATAAACCTTTTAAACGTTTCGGCATTAATTTTGTTATTGAAATGCATTGATAGTATGCATTTCACAAATTGGAATTCAGGATTATTGGTTGTTGCGGGTTATGCCTGAATGAGCATTGTATAGCTGTTGCAATTACGTTTAGTCATTTTGATGCAAATCATACAAGTGGGAAAATGGTATGGACAGACGACAGTCATTGAAATACATTCCGTTATCATCGTTTGTGGTAAGTGAAGTATAATTAAGTTCAAGCAAATGTATCATTGTTCAGTTTGTGCTATCAGTTGTGAACAGAATGCAAAATGTATATATTATCTGATCACGACTGATGAAACATAATAAGTAAAAGGGAATTACTTGAATAGAAAGTGAAAAAAAAAACAATTTTAACATTTAATACGCATAAATATGTTAAACAAAATCTATAAATGATTAGAAGATTTTTGATGAAAATAAGTTTCTTCATATTGAAACACAAAGGTCATTAAAAAATCACGAATAACCTTCATTCGTATATACACGCATACAGCCGATTATAGTTATTTTAGTTTCCTGGAATGTTTAAATTCGGAACACTCGCCGGTTATAAAAGGAAAACCCGCTAAAACAGGAAATCATCGACTTCCGTGAAGCAGAATATAATGTGGAGATATTTCGATAAATCTCTCATAATATTATTTTTATTTTACCTTAAATTTTGACAAACCGTTGTTACTGCGATTTTCATGAAACCATTTTATAAATACTTATCCATGTTCATCGATACAACAAATTAATTTACTAAATTCAATAGTGTTTTTCTGCCAAATGGTGAAAATTATTCAAACAAAATTTATATTTATATATTTTACAGTAGCAGTTAACTTTAACTACCGGTTAAAATTTTGTTTTCAAAAATAGGATTTCTTCGGGCTACTGAGAATAGGATTTACTTGAATCAATTTAGGTTAACTACTATTAAATAAATCTGATGTTTGAATACAGTCAAATCAATGTAGAGTTATATAAATTAAATGCTATATTTGCCAGCTCCAGATAAGCTTTCTTAAATATAAATAGGTCTTATTACCGTATAAGCTATAGTTGAGTTCACGAAGGATTGGATTTGCGAAATAGTAGGTAAGAAAATGTAATGCTTAAGGCAAAACCTTGGTGAATGTATACATTTAGTTTTTCTTTCAGTGTAAAAACCATTTAGAAACTAGTCAATTCAGAGAAGCTCAAAACGTTTATTTTCGTTAAAATCTCGAGTTCGCAACTTTCATGATTACAATATGCACTTCCTTTGATTTTGTAGAAGAAGTAAAAACGGTATATAATAATATGATAAAGTTAAAATTAATGACCAATTTTATAAGGCTAGTCAAAGTGATTAAAACATCGATGTATGTTAGGTGCATGGAATTGAAAAAATATTAATTTAAGCTTTAAAATTATATAAATGAATTAGTAATAATTTATGAATTATAAAACGCAAACTGTATATGCCAATATGTTTCAATTTTTGGCTCGCTGAACTTAATTTTTCATGTCAATTATTTTAATTTAAAAATAAAACAAAAACTGTCATTGTATACAATAGGCAGCAAACTAGCTAGGCTATATACCGGCTCGTTTGCAACTGTCATTGCGCCGTACGTTCGATGTGAGTTATTGGATTGAGTTTAATTATTCATAACTGATTCCAATTATGTCACCGTCAGCAGCTAGTCGCACAAACATGAATACTCACCTGTATAATGGAATTTCACTCCCCTATATACGAACGAAATATAGAGCTACACAAAGGTGCGGGAGGTAGAGACGAACCGGGTAGGTACTTTTAATATTTAATCATTTCATTTCGTGAGCCATAAGTAAAGTATTCATACAAAGCTGAAAGGGATGTTTTGTGTACTAGTACGGACCCTGAAACTGTAATCTTACTTGAATATTAATCTGAACGTTACGCGAGGGACATGCGCCGACCACTTTCGACCGGCAGACCCCGGCCCCGTAATATAACCTACCTGGGCTGCTCTAAATGATTAGTTCTTCAGACCGTATTGCATGAAGGTATATGAGTACTTGTATGTAAAGGCTATTATAAATAGTTTTCGATGGGATCGTAAGCTCTCATTGACGCTTTTATTACAAACTGTTTAATAATACATGATGCTTAATAATCCACGGAAGTTTGTGAAAGTTCTTATAGGATCAGTAAATGAGATGGGTGTTCATACTTCTTTCCTATTATGTATATTTAATCAAGAAAATAAAACTAATCGATCTCTCAAGTTTCTTCTGTTTTCGAAACTTTTTATCATGGAAAACATATAGAATATATTAATCACATTAGATTTGATATGGGAGCATTGAAATACTATATAGAAGTTAGCCCTTTCAAATAAGTACACATTTCTACTTTTATATTAACCACACACGAAATTAATAAGTATAAAAGTTTCATTTGTATAATACGAAGGCATTCAAGCTCCCGAAACTTACAGGTATTTATATGGTCGCGCGACTGAAGCGACTGGAGTGACTCTACTGCTACATGGAGCACTCTAGTCGCGGGAGTCGCGCGACAAGAACGTTTTATCATTGCAACATTTATGAAAAATTGATAATTCCCGTTTATATGAATTGATAAGAGAGCATTTTCTAAAAATCGCTTCATCTTTCAATAGATGTCTTTCTATTAAAAATTTCCCGAATCCCTCTGAATCTCTAGCAGTGGTAAGATCTCCATGACTCTAATTAAACAGCAGTAACTTATACTCTTCTTCCTCCTCCTTTTCAATATAATTAGTAAAACAATAGTGAACTCCATGACTTGTGTCGCACGACCCAAGTCGCTTCAGTCACGTGGTTGACCTTAAGGACGGGTAACTATGAGGATTTATAAAGGCTCGCTTCTTAATAGCTAGACTTTTTTGCAGGTAGTGGCGTAAAATATTAAATCATTATATTTTATATAGTAGTTATTTGAAGAGGTAAAATATATCATCTTCATGATATGTGATATGTTATATATATATATATATATATATATATATATATATATATATATATATATATATATATATATATATATATATATATATTGATATATATATATATTGATATTCCAGAAGAAGGGGAGAAAACATCCCTCAGTGAGATCCCTTGGCTACACCCATGCCAGTAGACAAACAAAATTGTTTTTGTGTGTAACTTGTGTAGATTCAGAAATTCATGTCATGTAGTTAATTTTGTTTAATTCGCAAAACAAATCTTCGAATACAAACTAGACAGCTGGCTTCTAAAATGTGGTTGATTATAAATGATTCAAGACATGAAACACTAATAGCATACACATAAATCAATCCTAATCACCCTGACGATAAGTTTTAAATAAGTTAGTCGAGCAAGTCGATGATTATACCTGCGCTTAATAACACAAAAAAGAAATATTATAGCTTGGTGATGACGTGAAGAAGTGGTAGCAGGAAGATTGCAAGCGCAAGTCCGATTTAGCTTCGAACGGAACAAGCGGCACTACTGTTTCTGAGTGACCCTCATCATACAAAATAGCGCTTGGCTGGAGTGATTTACGACCGCAGATAGTAATAATTAACACCACACTGGGCCAGATCAGTAGCCAACCGGGTCGTTAGGATGTCAGCTATACCCGCGCCGCCGCACTCTTCACTTCACACTCGTGTATATGAATTCCCTCGCAACGTCACCGGTTGTTCGACCGGAAATTAACTGGCGCCAAACCCCTACATAAAGTCTATGCGCACCATTGCAAAAAAGCATATTAACGTTATATAAATATAAATTATGTTCGGAATAATCAATGGTGTGATAAACTTGATTTATTGTTATATATCTGGAATGTGCATCTTGTTGATATTATTTCAATTTAATTATCATGATTTACATGATTAAATGGTCATAATTCAGTAATTGGATATTTTATATTCATGCAATTCATTTGTCCGTGATAAACTTTTATTATTTAAAATTATATGAAAAACAACTAGTCTTGAATTTTGAAAGTAGGTCACGCGCGCCGAAGAAACTCCAGCTATCGACCGGAGAATACAAAAAACTTCAGTTACTCACAAACTGAATTGTAAAATAATGTACCTTCACCGCATGAAACCAAAAATATATTCTAAGCTGCTGAATATCATTATTTATTTTTTACACAGAATATTTTTATTAAATAATATTTATTTAGGTAAGATATATTAGCATTACAACATATTTTTTTTAATTCAATTTCGCTTTTCTCGCTTGTTGCTCTGTTGTATCAATAACATTGTGTCAAATTTTAATCTAAGAATAGCATTTAGTACTGCCGCGTTGAGTTTCCATTGTATGGAAAAAGTAATTTAATATATAAGCACCCAGTTGTACGTACTATGTATGTATGTATATATGTATGCATCCGGAACGCTTCTTTTATATGTTGTATTCATGATTACTATATTAATGAAAGAATGTTTTATGATAATCGCAGCCGCAGTGTCATTTAATGACAAAATTCGAAACAAAATTAATAATATAATTATTAATTAACATTTGCTTATGATTGCTTATATTTCATTATATTGTAAATGTTAGTTTGTAAAGTTCCGGATAGAACGCTATACAAAAACATATGGATCTGTGTATTGAATTTTAAATTATTATTTCTAAAATGTACATAGCGTTCCGGATAGAAAGGTAGATACACAAGCATATGGTTCTGGGTATTTATATTATTGAAATGTAGATTTTTAGCTCGTCGAACGTAAGTACAAGACATCTATAGTGCTTGTCGTATATCTGTAACATGCTCGGATCAAAAAAAAAACCTTAACAAAAAGTTCTTGTTTTTTCGCCCTGAATCCAAAAAATTATATCATATACTTGGATGTACGTATCTCGTTCGCTCGCTCAGTCGGTCGTAAGACCAGAGTTTGTGACCGCAACTACTCTGAAGGTACCGAGTCGATTTTAATGAAATATGACATACATATAATTTCCACACCCGTGAAGTTCCCGTTGCATTTTAAATGCAAACGTTTGTACAGATCAGGAGTTATAGGGCCCCAAAATTTAAAGCCCGCTTAAATACTGCTTTTAGTCAATATTTAAATCTTTTAAAATTTCCTACTATACTATTCCTACATCAAGTTATTTCAAATTGTGAGCCCATGGGCTATAATACAATTTTTTTTATATCGTGAGTCGTAAATTAAAACATTTATTAACTCAATTTAAAATAATTTATTTTATCATAATAAAAGTTTCAGTAATTAAATTGTGATAAAATAAGAGATTCGATATTCTTTTTATAAAAATTTTCTTTGTAAAAACCTCTCTTTTAAGGTTTCGAGACTTTCTAGCATCGAGACTTGTCGAAAAATGAAACTTTTCGAGAATCGAGACTTGTCGTGCAACGAGATTTTTCGAGACACGAGATTTCTCGAGTCACGAGTCATTTAGAGACTCGAGACTTTGAGACTATTCGAGACACGAGACTCGAGATTTCGAAACTCGTAATTTCGAGACGAAAAAAAACCACGAGAGTCTCGAAAACTTCAGTCTCGTCTCGCGTCAGTCTCGCGATAACAATCTCGTCTCGTCTTGAATTTCTGAGACGAGACTTTTAGATAATCTCGTCTTGAAGACTCGAGACGAGACAAGTCTCGACTCTTGCGGCATCACAATTTGTATGATACGAACACATGGTGCTGATGTGTGCACCTAATATATTATATTGAATTTGTAAAATTTATAACCAAGAATATAGACATACAGTTATAGAAGATACAAACCAGGATTATATCCGTATTAAATTTAAACTAAGTTTAAAATGTAGCCATATATGAATGTCAAGATTCCTATACAATTTTTATATAAAGAAAATAATAATGTAAGAAACAAACGATATAGTCATTTTTATATAAGAGAATTCATAGGTAAAAAGAAGAATTTTAACAATAGATACATTGAGTTCGCAGTATTTTGCAGTTTTAAGCAAAAATGTAGCTACTGAAGATAAAAAATAAGGATTCATACACAAAGAACGTAAATATTGTATGTCTCTAAGGGTGAGTACCGGTAGGGAAAGGAATGTTATTCCAGTTGACATGAAAAGTAAAATATCGATATGAACTTCAAAAGGAGAATGGTAGGAAAGCTTAGAATAAATAAAACATATGACAAACTCAAACATTTCACTCAAAGACGTCGACCGACGAGGTGAATGAAAGAAGCAGGAAGAAGGAGGAGCATTTTAGAGAGCGCGTGTGCATTGATCACATTCGAAGAGCTATCATCAGTCGAAAGAGCAGGAAAGAGGCATTGTGTCGTCGTCACCTATATATTATTCACGACGAAACGAATTGAATATTATATTTGCATTTATAGGTTTGCACGACGTTTTCACCTGGCAAAAAGCAGACGACGATTCTTCCGATTTTTCTATAGATAGATTGTGTGTGAGAGAGAGAGAGCGTCGGAGTTACTCAGGCGGTGGGTGGAAAGAACGTGTCGAAGAGACAGCGTGGCGCGCTTCCGGTAAAACGGCTACGTGATTTGTTTACCGAAAAGAACCAAGATCCGTGCGATGACGAAGAGGAGCTATCCGAGCAATGACCCGTCACATGAGCAGATTTCATTTTTGGCTGCTTATCGAATTGCCATCCTTGCGACAGAGGACAGACATACCAAATCTCTGCACAATGTTACCATGGCGCCAGCAACAGAATATAACCGGATGTTCGTTTGCATACAGATAGACATTAGGGTTTAATTAGCAATTTCATCTATTCCCCTCTACGACAACTATGGTTGACGACACAAAGCAATTCCACGAATTATATATCTTTGATACAGCAACTATATTAAAATTGTTTTAAAACTGTTTCATTTGGCATTATCAACAGTGAGTTATAACTCGTAATGAGAGAGAGTGGTTCACATTACGTGTGTAAACCGTATATTTGACGAATAACATTCATGAACATTTCTTGTGATAAACTGACTTGACTCTTGACTAGAATTTGAACCAAGGCTGCTAGTATTCTCTAGTATTGGTTCCTACCGCATAAACACAATGAATTCAGCATCAAACAGGAATTTTATTTACTCAACGTGGTATATCATGTAGCAGTGCGCTAATAATAAGCTAAATAAAACTAATTCTAATCTACCTATTCAAAATATGTTTACCGCTTCCAACTTCTTGGTATATTGGAAATTAAATTTTGTTAAGCAAGTTACATAGTTTTAAATTATATCGTTAACATTACAAAAAAATACATTTGTATAAGAAAGTAAAAATTACAAATTGTTCACTTAATATTAAAATATGTTTAAAGAACATATAAATTTTCATTATTTAAAACAACATTACACTAATTAGTGTATTTAAATGGTTTGTAAAATGACAGCCGGCAACTTATATAACCCTAGAACCACTTACGAAAATTATTATATAGACCGCTGTGATTTTTGTCCACGAAATAAAGGTGACATGGCGAATTAGCACGCGGTCAGATTGTAAAACATGCGGCTGTCAAAATCTGTCGATTATTTGGCACAAAAATTTGAATAGGTAGAATGCATCTAAACCCGATTTTAGGAGACAGTTTCGCACTGAAAAACATCAATAAGAAAGAAATAAATGAAAATAAGTTGGCAGAATTTCATAATTTTTGTTTTTAGTAAATTAACTGCGACTTTAGGGATAATTAGACCTTTTCTGCTAATCTGCTAGTACCAAAAGGCCGAACGAAATAAATAAAAACTGACAAACATGGAATACATGTGAACATATTAATAAAGGTGTGCTGAAAAAAAAAAACACCATCATTGTTAACAAGTTTCGTAAAATTTTCCGAAATAACTATTATTTATTATATCTTATTATTTTCGCTAATAATTCTTATTTACCAATTAATTATTCTTAATATTTAGTTTATATTTTTGTATCTTTATTAGTTATAAATAAAACTAGCATAAATTAATTCATAATTAATTATTTTCTTACAGATAAAAATGATACCGAGTTTTAGAATGGAGCAACGCAAGTTGTACTTATTGTAACACAAACTCCACGTTGTAGTACTAGGGATAATATTTACCTGACTGTATATTATAGTTTATTTTGTATTGTGTTTTAATGTATCATGCCCTCAGAATTACTATTAAATAAATAGTGAAATTATAAAATCAAACCATGTATTATGCTATATAATCCTACATAGATAATTATCATCACATCTTTCCATAAATGGGGTGGTAGAAAAAAACTTTATCTACCACCGTGCTCAAAGTAGGCTTTTTCAACTGTCATTTGGGAACTGAAAATTGTTGTTTGCCGCTGAGCGTGCGGACAATCTCATTGCCGTTCATTAATTATTATGCGCTACCGGCAATAGACTGCTTTTTGCTCTTAATATACAAACAACTACTCTCCATTCAACTCTATTATTACACATCTCACGTGGTTCATTCACATGCATTAAACCTTTCATACATGCCTTTTTATTCTGCTGGCTCACGACTTGCCGTTCATTCAATTCATTATTAATCATATTCAACCATTTATTCCCGGAGCGACCCTACTCTTTTACTCCATTTATATCACCAATATAAATTTCTTTATTAACCACTAATCTGTCATTCGTCATTCTCTGCATAACTCTATTTGTTCTATTTCTCCTTGATTCTACAGATACGTTCTTATCATGAATGACTGATAGTACTTTAACCCCAACATATTATATTGTAAACAATATAACCATATATTCTAATGTAATCCTTATTCAACAATATTATTGCATCATAAGATATAAAAGCAACAATAATATGGATGAAAACTAACTTCTACATAACTTATTATGAAAAATGTATGCTGGGCAATACACGAAATATGTACAACTCAACCGTCTAACGAAGTGGTGTTTAGATACAGCATAGAATTATAAATGTACAAGTAAACTTTTGCTCTTGGTGTTTAATCTGTCATTACGGTTATATGTGTATTTTGAAGTATACATAAAAAGCTTTGGTCTGTCACCGTCATGCACACACCGACACCGACACCAAAAAATCTATCATTACGATAAGTTGTTCAAGCATGATGTTATTACAAGTGACGCCACCATATCCGAAGCTCGCTGTGTTCGGAGCCTTACACATACAGACAGATTTCTGGTCGGATCGCCTGTCATTTCGTAATGTTTCCACAAGAGCTGACGTTAAGATTAGTCGAACTAATTAGAAACTCGAGAGCGTCGTAGAAGCGTAACAGGCATGAGATTTTAGGTGAGTGTTTTATAATATGCGGTGTACTGTTTGTTTACATAGCTGCACTTAAAACTTGTTCCCTCTCGGAACATTTCTGTTTGTAAACGTTCAGACATTCAGACAAAGAGGTGTTTTGTGTAGGTGACAGGCTTATTAGGGATCTGTACCACCAAGGCGCGTCTGCACATGCGCCCAATTGCATTCCTACATACATCCAATTCTCTCTATATAAGCATAAATATATAGGCACTTGTATTGTGCTCCATTGTTAGTTTAGAACAATCAAAATGACACAACAATCAAATTATAGTTTTTAATGTGTCTACAAGTTTGTTACTTGATGACAACCACACAAGCTGGTTCTCTGTTCACGTACGTCGTTATTTACAATAGTTACTGCTGGATTTAAAACTACTTCTAGCTAGAAACAATTCATGGGGCGCCGTAAATATTTTATGTACTTCCTCAACCTATAAATGTTTATTGATTGCGACTCTTTTCCAAGTAAAACATGCATTTATAATGACAATATTTTTACAACATTAAAACCAATCAACCTGGCTCCATAAACTCATAATAAAATGAATCAATATAATAACTTTTTCTGTGTTTGTTTTCTAGATTGAAGAAAATCAAATCTAATTAAATTGGGCTTCACTTTAAAGAATTAGGTTTGCTTTTCTTTTTTTAAATATAATTGTACACTTTCAAATCAGAAATAAAAATATTAAAAGAAAAACTTGATTAGATATTATTACTTTTTTACTTTTGGTCAATTTTAACCTTGGGAAGAATTTATTGAACGCGTTATACCAATGTTAGTTTCATCATATATGCAGTTATTTGTTGATGATTAGTTATGTTTTATGGAGAAGACGATGAACATGGTGGCCACGGGTTAACCAAGTGGCAATCATAGTTATGTTCATAATGAAAGATATTAATATTTCGCATAATTTTTATTTAAAACGATTCTTCAATAAAAGTACCAGTTACAAGAAAACTGCTACGGAAAAATCATAAATAAAAAAAAAAAAAAAAAAAAGTGCAAATTTTAAAATTCAAAATAATTACTTTTATAATCTGAAGAAATCTTGTAGACATATAATATCTAAGAATTTCTCATAGAACTTTTGGATATTTTAATTACTTTTCTATGGGCAGTATTAAGGGGGGTTCCAAATATTGGGACCCATTCACTCGGGATGTTTACAGGCTATTAGATTTAAACTGAGAGCGGATACAAATGGGATGCCAAATAATATGTGTAGCAAATTTGGTTCAAATCGCTTCTGTACCTTCAGAGGAGTAGAAGGCACACATTAGGTCTTACGAGCGACAACTAACATCCAAGTATCTGTTATATATATATATATATATATATATATATATATATATATATATATATATATATATATATATATATATATATATATATATATATATATATATATATATATATATATTTGGATTCCGGGCGACAAGACAAACAAAAAAAGGAAATATTTTGATCCGAGAATGCTACAGACATACGACCGCATGCATTATCCTTTCTGTACTTTGTACGACGAGCTAAAAATGTTATTGAACATTTTATGATATATTTACGAAAAAAATTATATTAATTTGATTTAAATTATAAATTATAATTCGGTTTTTATTGCCCATGGGCTCACAATTTGAAGAAACTTTGAAAAAATATAATAACAATATATTTTTGGGTAATTTTTTGGAATATTTGAAAATTGTCTAAGAGCAGAATTAAGGAATGCTCAAAATCTTCGAACTCCAGCTGTATAAAATCAATTGGATTTGAAATGCAACAGGAACTGTATGTGAACCAAATTTCGTTAAAATCCCCCGGTACCTTCAGAGATTACCCACAAAGTTGGTCTTACGGGCGAGTGAGCGACATAATCCTAGTAAATAAGTTACATACATTTTCATAATCAGGGTGACGAGAGATTATGAACATTTCTGTTTTTACTAACGTACGACGACCTAAACATCATCATTTTAGAGAAATCAAATTGGAAAATGTAAAATTCAGACGACTGCAGTTCCTAAACCATCAAAAATAAAACAAATTTCCAATTGTTTTAAAAAGGATGTATAGTAAATGTATACTAGACTTTGAAAGCTGATACCTGTCTTTAAAAATATATAAACTTGTCACTGGAGCAATTTCATTTTGACAACCAATTAAAAAACTTTAAATTACTTTCAACATATGGCGCAGGGGCATGAGTAACCCAAGTAAAAACGTGTGGCACCCCTAATTTACACAAACACACATTAATAAGATTGTGTATGTGTATAATAATAATTAGGTTTCGCATGGGCGTACCTTTGCAGAAAAGAAACCCAATATTGTGACACACGTGTTTCGGACAATGTTTCAGACACTAGAGATCAAACAGATGTATTTTTGTAGCCTTCCAGTCAATCGGAATGTGACTTCCCTTCGACGAACGGAGATATTTACTCTAACGATTTTGTACCCGATAAAAGAAATACAACTCCACTATTGTACCCTCTTCATTATTGCCGCTTATCTGAATCAGCGTTGTTAATTACTCTTTTATATGGCATTGTATTACTGAAGGTTTTTAAAACGGTATAAACAGTAATTATGAAACTTTAAACTTGCGATTCTGCAGTTTTGTTTTATGGTTTATTACTCTATTATACGTAATGTATAAAATAAAGAATTGTGATCATAAAAGAAACCGACCCCAACATTTTCATGGAAATATTCGTTTTGAGGGCCCCATTGATTATTTTCCCAATGACGTCTGAGTAAGTGCCTGTTTGTCTGTGTGGGAACCCCGTACAACTCATGTTTTGAGCATAATATGATATTTTGAATTAAATATTTATAAACCCAGGAAAACTTTTTTCTTTACTTTCTTTTACGAAGTAATAAGATAGAGTACCCATATGTCGCGCGGGTTTTCGTGATTTCAGAATAGAGTACAGACATCCTCCGCTAGTCAATCGTTGTTGTGTCCAACAACGATTGACTAGAATGTATGTATAACATATGTTCGGTATTATATCATATTTTTTATTGAACACATAGGCGTTCGACGAAATTTCTACCGTATTTTCACATTATTGTGCAATTGTTTCTGCTTCTGTCAGTTCTTAGTTTGTGCAATTTTTACTTCGTTTTAATCGATTTCGTGTGTTCTATTAGTTCAATTTTGTGTTATTACTTTCAAAAAAATTAAAAGTTTATTATGTGCCTATTGACTTACACCACTGCTATTAACAAAATGGGCGGGGCTAATATCTTGAGTCGTATGGTGTATGTTTGACCTTGAAGTGACTTCTTTTAAAAATTCAACTGTATATAAATTTAACAACCAAAAATATACGATGTTAAAACACTGACTAGATATGTGCGTAAGAAGTGTTCATTTTTGGAAATATATTTTTAGTATTTAGGTGATAATGTTAAATTTACAAATAAAATAGGTTTAAATTGGCTTACATTGATGACATATCTTAATTCATCTTGAGTAAAAAACAGTTAGTTACAGTTTTATACGGGCTACACCTCATGCTGAGCGGGGCTTAAATCATTCTTATTTACTCTTTGATAACGAACCGGAACGGTATACTGACCTGAAATCAATAAGAATTAATATATTTAATCAATTTTAACAAGGCTAAACAGAATATATATATATATATATATATATATATATATATATATATATATATATATTTATATATATATATATATATATATATATATATATATATATATATATATAAATATATATATATATATATATATATATATATATATATATATATATGTGTGTGTGTGTGTGCGTGTGTGTGTGTGTGTGAACGCTCTAGAGCCAAAACTGTCCAACGTAAAATTATGAGACTTCAAACTTAAGACTTGTATATGGTCTAGTTGTGCACCTCCTATTTTTGAAAAGAATATTCAAACCGGCAGTGCATGTTTACTCTATGCATTTTTTGTTCTATCTCCAATATCACTAGAACGGCTGCACTTACGGCAAAAATAGTTATGTTCATAATGAAAGATATTAATATTTCGCACAACTTTTGTTTGAAAAGTTTCTTCAATAAATGTACCAGTTACGAGAAAACCGCTACCGAAAATGATGAGAATCTTGTTTACGTTGTCATGGATTCGAATGTAGCTTAATAAATCGGATCATCTGCGCCTGTCAATATTTCGACAAGAAAACAAAATGGTCTGAATTAGATAAATGATATTTCAGAATAATTCTGTAGAGAATTGTTTAGTTTTGATAGTTAGTACTTCGAAACCATTACAAATTGGTATTGGTATAATTTTCAACCCATTCATTTATATAAGGTAAGCTAAGTTTTTTATATTGTTTCTGTTGGATTATTATTTCTTAATATTATATTTTTATAATCAATGAATATTGATGAAAACTACGTAAAAGAAAGTCCCGCGTTGGCCACAACCCATTTTATTTAATATAAAATAAGCGAAAAACCGGTAGCGAGCATAACAATAATGGTGATTGAAATGCCATCTATTGCTGTCTAGATCAGTTACTCTAGCCAGCAATAGGTGGCATTACACTTTATATTATTTTCAATATTTAATATTGTTGCTGCGCTTAAAATCTGAAAAAATGGCATAATATTAAAAGTCTTACATTTTTTGTAGATAATTTTTATATAATAAAAAACTTGGTGCAAATTAAAGAATCAAAATCATAATTTTTAATATATTTCACGGCCTTTGGGTTACCAATATGAAGAAACTTTGTAGACATAAAATATCTTAGAATATTGTGTAGAATATTTTGTCTTAAAAGTGTGGACTCATGCTTGCGACATAATCTAAGTATTAACAATTTTCGGAATCAAGGCGACGCGACGAGACAAGCATTTCTTGTTATGTTAATTTATTGTTCTGTAAATGTTACTGACACATGAACGAATGCTATAGCTCTGTTGTACTACCCTATGACGACCTACAAAGAAATTAATCCTCTTTATGTACTGTACACTAAAAGGTAAATAATAAATTCAAATGTAGTTACAGTTTTGACTGTTACAAGGAAATTATATAATGCTTTTAGAATCATAAATAATAAAATTCAATAAAGCTTATGTTAGGCTACATGCGGTTAAACGATGAGAAAACACAAACAGTTATGAAGTTTATGTATGTTTCTGTAACATAGAATCTAGAATGTATTAATATCTAACTGTTACACACCAGGACAAAAGTACACTCGAACCAAAAGAACTCTGACCAAAAGTACTAATAATTTGTTTCAACTAAGGTGTGGTGGAGAGCAAAGAAACACAATTTTCTAAAGTGTTGTACATAATAATAAAATTTAAAAAAGGCCCGTGCCGCCCGGACCCGCCCACACTTTCCTGTCAATTATAAATGACTTGAGACGCACATATTTCAATGCAATAGGATGTTAGGCCGACTGAAATGAATATTATTGTATTCACTATAATAAAACCTTGAGTATCTCGAGGAAACATTTCTATTCCGTATTATCATATGAAATAGTCAAAAACATCTTAATGAATTCTAATAAATATCATGAATATTAAATAAGCCGACAATAATCTTCTTAGTTCAGCTTGACTGACGAATATTATGTAATCGTTTGTAAAAATTTTGTTTGAATCTTAAAGGGTCTTTCTATCTTGAGATTGGTTTTTTAAAAAAACAAGAACTGGCGCTAACGCCAGTGCTATCAGCTCGCCGTTCCGGCGAGCTCGGTCACATCAATAAATACAAAACTAAAAGCGATAGCAATTATTAAAGTACAACATTTATCGTTATGATATTTCATCGGCATTTAATATGAAATTAATAAATTTCTAAGTTTACGTATATAATTCTTAATCATCGACATTATACTCACATAGCCCATTGAACCAATCTAACCAATTATGATCCCGACATTTATTTATTCCTGTACCATAACAGTTTTAATTTCCAAAAACCCCACATTTAAAATTGCACACATCCACATGGGTAACGTTAATATCGTTCGTTCGTTTCGTGATTTGCCAAGGATATTGATAATTATTTGATGAACATTTCCTAATTTTATTAATTAAAACACAGAAGCAAATTGTTTATACATTGGAAAATATAACCAAACAAATTACTGTCACATAAATATAACTTCTTCATTTTACTAACAGATGGCGATCAATGTCTGATATACTTCAAAATATATTTATATTATTTTTTTTAAGCCTATGGGCTCACAATTTGAAAAAACTTTAATCACATAAAATATCTTAGAATGTTGAGTAGAAAATTCTAAAATTTTTAAAAGTTGACTAAGGGCAGTATTTAGGAGGGTTCCAAATTTTGGGGGCCTATAACGCCGGTCCTGTACAGACGATTGGATTTAAAATGCGACGGGAACATCACGGGCATGGAAATTATATGTATACCAAATTTCATCAAAATCGGCCCGGTACCTTCAGACGAGTTGCGGTCACAAACTCAGGTCTTACGACGGACCGACCGAGCGAGCGAGATACATACATCCAAGTATATGAGTTATATATATTTTTGAATTCAGGGCGAAAATACAAGAACTTTTTGTTAATATTTTTTTTCGATCCGAGCATGTTACAGACACACGACCAATCACTATAGCTCTTTTGTACTTACTGTACGACGAGCTAAAAACATTTTTAGTATAGTCAACTTTTAAAAATTTTAGAATTTTCTACTCAACATTCTAAGATATTTTATGTGATTAAAGTTTTTTCAAATTGTGAGCCCATAGGCTTAAAAAAAACAAGAACTGGCGCTAGCGCCAGTGCTATCAGCTCGCCGTACCGGCGAGCGCGGTCACATCAATAAATACAAAACTAAAAGCGATAGCAATTATTATAGTACAACATTTATTGTTGTTATGATATTTCATCGGCATTTAATATGAAATGAATAAATTTCTAAGTTTACGTATATAATTCTTAATCATCGACATAATACTCACATAGCCCATTGAACCAATCTAACCAATTATGATCCCGACATTTATTTATTCCTGTACCATAACAGTTTTAATTTCCAAAAACCCCACATTTAAAATTGCACACATCCACATGGGTTACGTTAATATCGTTCGTTTCGTGATTTGCCAAGGATATTGATAATTATTTGATGAACATTTCCTAATTTTATTAATTAATACACAGAAGCAAATGGTTTATACATTGGAATTTATAACCAAACAAATTACTGTCACAATAGACATAACTTCTTTATTTCACTAACAGATGGCGATCAATGTCTGATATACTTCAAAATATATTTATATTATTTTTTTTAAGCCTATGGGCTCACAATTTGAAAAAACTTTAATCACATAAAATATCTTAGAATGTTGAGTAGAAAATTCTAAAAATTTTAAATGTTGGCTAAGGGCAGTATTTAGGAGGGTTCCAAATTTTGGGGGCCTATAACGCCGGCCCTGTACTGACGATTGGATTTAAAATGCGACGGGAACATCACGGGCATGGAAATTATATGCATACCAAATTTCATCAAAATCGGCCCGGTACCTTCAGACGAGTTGCGGTCACAAACTCAGGTCTTACGACGGACCGACCGAGCGAGCGAGCGAGCGAGATACATACATCCAAGTATATGAGTTATATATATTTTTGGATTCAGGGCGAAAATACAAGAACTTTTTGTTAATATTTTTTTTCGATCCGAGCATGTTACAGACACACGACCAATCACTATAGCTCTTTTGTACTTACTGTACGACGAGCTAATAATATAAATATATTTTGAAGTATATCAGACATTGATCGCCATCTGTTAGTGAAATGAAAAAGTTGTCTATTTGACAGTAATTTGTTTGGTTATATTTTCCAATGTATAAACCATTTGCTTCTGTGTTTTAATTAATAAAATTAGGAAATGTTCATCAAATAATTATCAATATCCTTGGCAAATCACGAAACGAACGAACGATATTAACGTTACCCATGTGGATGTGTGCAATTTTAAATGTGGGGTTTTTGGAAATTAAAACTGTTATGGTACAGGAATAAATAAATGTCGGGATCATAATTGGTTAGATTGGTTCAATGGGCTATGTGAGTATTATGTCGATGATTAAGAATTATATACGTAAACTTAGAAATTTATTAATTTCATATTAAATGCCGATGAAATATCATAACGATAAATGTTGTACTTTAATAATTGCTATCGCTTTTAGTTTTGTATTTATTGATGTGACCGCGCTCGCCGGAACGGCGAGCTGATAGCACTGGCGCTAGCGCCAGTTCTTGTTTTTTTGTTCTTTTTGAAAAAATCGTGTGACCAAAAAAACTAATGTAAAAATCCAAAAATAATATTTTTGTACCCTTAAAGTGTGAATAAATTTACCTAAAAAATTTAAAAACGATGTCTTGATTCCTTCTGTGAAAAAAAATTCATTCTCAAGGTAGAAAGGCCCTTTAAGTATAAATATTTTTACTAGAATGTAGAATATAAGTAATAAAATGTATTTAAATTTAAGATATCATAAGCATTATCAGTTAACAGCAATATTTACATTTAATATACCATTCATAATATTGAAATTAATCATGATTTTCCAGTATACCGTTACTTCTCATGTTTGTTATGCATATTTACTTTCTTTTACAGAGTAATAAGTAAGTATAGGGATCACCAAAAAAATCGAACTCGAGATTTCAATGGATATACACGTTTTGAGCTTCCCTGAATCGAATGTGACTATTTTCGGAGTGACGTCTGTGTGTGTGTGTGTGTGTGTGTGTGTGTGTGTGTGTGTGCGTGAGTGAGTGTGTGTGTGTGTATGTGAACGCTGTAGAGCCGAAACTGTCTAACGTAAAATTATGAAACTTCAAACTTAAGACTTGTATATGGTCTAGTTGTGCACCTCCTATTTTTGAAAAGAATATTCAAACCGGCAGTGCATGTTTACTCTATGCATTTTTTGTTCTATCTCCAATATCACTAGAACGGCTGCACTTACGGCAAAAATAGTTATGTTCATAATGAAAGATATTAATATTTCGCACAACTTTTGTTTGAAAAGTTTCTTCAATAAATGTACCAGTTACAAGAAAACCACTACCGAAAATTTTGAGAATCTTGTTTACGTTGTCATGGATTCGAATGTAGCTTAATAAATCGGATCATCTGCGCCTGTCAATATTTCGACAAGAAAACAAAATGGTCTGAATTAGATAAATGACATTTCAGAATATTTCTCTAGAGAATTGGTTAGTTTTGATAGTTAGTACTTCATAACCATTACAAATTGGTATTGGTATAATTTTCAACGCATTCATTTATATAAGGTAAGCTTGGTTTTCATATTGTTTCTGTTGGATTATTATTTCCTAATATATTTTTATAATCAATAAATATTGATAAAAACTACGTAAAAGAAAGTCCCGCGTTGGCCACAACCCATTTTTTTTATAAGATTTTAATAGATCAAACAATTTTGGTTTTAATTTATCACATAATCTTAAATTTACAAATAACTATGTTATTACATTATTACACCCAGGTCGTATTTTGGTCAACCATGGCGAAAAATAACCCTTCAAATGACCTAATAATTGATAAATGCTGCAAAAAATATTTTCAATAGGAGTCTGTTCAAAATATAACTCCAAATTGGGCTATATGCGATTTATAAAGCATTTATATAACCTTTTCATTGTGACATTCTATTAGCGCGACACGACACGTTTTGTGTTCAAGAACAAAATCTCCCGTATAAATACGAAAGTAACATTATATTGTTAATACTGTTTATAATAATACTGAACGTATCTGTACGTAGCAGTACTTGAATACGTTCACAGCGGTGGATTGTTATAAACAAATAAACACGAAATAACAATATAATTATATTACAGGATGGTTACTTTTAATTTATTTTGTTAAAATCGTCTTTTGAGACCATAAACTCAGGTTGTACGAGCGACACAGCGAGCGAGCGATATGCATTCAAGTATTAGTTCCATACATTTTCAGAACCAGGAAGACGTAAAAAAAAGTTTCTATGCCAAATATTACGGAATCATTGCAGGATAGTGTCCGGCAAACTAAATGTTCAAAATGATAGATTAAAAATGTTCACACATATTCAAAAATTACTTTTAAATATGTTGTGCATCAACATACGAGACGAGATTAGCACGCTGATTTTAATGGTAGAAAAAGTGACAGTCCACTCACAAAAATTGCAAACAAATTCACAAATCAATTCTACTCTAGTTGAGTATCTAACCGATCGCTAACAAACCGGGAAAAACGCGTATGATGTATGGCATTTTTATTATTCAAACATCATATAGTTGGTGGAGAGAGGTGTCAAAAGTGATATGGTCGTTTTGCATTTGGATCATGATATAAATAAATATGTGAATGCATTTATCAAAGAGTGTGCGATGTGAGAGAAGTGTGTTCATTTCCAACATGACAGCCAGTCGAATAGTATCGTATGCAGCTTATTTGCAGCAGACATGCATGATCATGATGCACACATCAATGACACAAATATATTGCTGAAATGTAGATATGCATGCTGTTCTGTTGTTCGCGCATGTGTGTGTTGTTCACAGATTGAGTTAACGTTCATGTGTTCGTGGACATATCTATTCTTACTATAGAGACAATATCATGGATATGCTAGGCAGACGTTGATGTATAAAATGATTACACTTGCCAACATGCGATTCAACTCGTCTGAATAATATCTTTACGAGAAATACGTATTCCAGAATCCACTTTTATTTTTCTGCGCATATTTTATATATTGAGACAGCAAGTGAGTTTCAAATATTCAATCTGGATAATGAATATAGACGCTTTGACTGCTATAATTTATTTCAACAGTATTCTTATAGACAATACGTGCTTGTTAAAATTCGAAAGTTATGTGCATCTGTATGAAGTATGTATACTCTACTATATTCGTGAAGATGAGTTTATTAAGGATCTAATTGCAACCTCTTTTCGCAATGTTCACCAATCTAATAAACTTAAACCAATAAACATTTAGTTTAGGAGCTAGAATAAAATAATGTAAATATATCAGACATATTAAAGGTCAATTCTACCACAGTTTAAAACGAAAATCGAAAACGTTCTTCGAATCTCAGCGCCATCCAATAAGTATTTATCATTTTGATGAATCAACAACCAGAATATTTTTCTTTTACACGTGTGAAAATTATATCAGAACCCTCTTATATTTAAAAAGAATATTTCATCCGGAAATGCTTGGGTACTCGTGTAATTTATAGTATATTTCTAAAACGACACGAGTTAAAGAAAAAATGGATCTCATAAAAGATAAAGGCATATTAAAATATCTTCCAAATTTTGTTTATTAATTGAAAAATGGTTATTGAAAATAACCATGTTGCATATACGTTTCCCTAGCTACTAAACCTATTGATATTGTATTTACTTTCTTAGACGAAATCTAAAAGAAAATATTTTAAACATGAAAAATTTCGAAACCGAGATCGAAGATAAACGTTTTGACCATCCCTGAATCGAATTCAAATATATTTGAAATTTTGCCTCTGTGTGTGCACCCTCTAGAACTAAAACCGCTGATAAGAAAAATTATGAATCTATATACTGAAATCTTCTATATACCCAGGAAGAAAACCTCTAATATTTGAAAACAATATTTTAACGTAATCATTTACTCTAATTGTTTTTTGCAAATCACGAAAACCACACAAGGTAGAAAAAAAAAAAGAAACTTATGTAAGATAAAGATATTATAAGGTCAAGTAATTTTTGAATGTAAATTCTTGTTCAAAAATGTACCAAGTACTGAAAAACCTTTAAAATTGGTTATTCTAAATGTATGTTTCCCTTGTTACAATACATATAACAATTATTTCATAGCTATCATAGGGTGAATTTAAAACAAAATAAATAATGGTTAATCCGGGGACACCATGTGACCATATCATATACAGAATACAGGTCACTCCTCACAGATCCATCTGCCTAATTAAATAATTTGAAGGGTGGTGTATTTTCTTGCAAATGTTGTCATGGTTACACTATATAAATAAGGCATTTCCCTAAATCGTTTGTATTTTATAAATTAAGCACATTGAAGAATTGCTATTATATATGTCATTGGCATACAATAAACGCACAACACACAAAATTTATACCATATCCTCAAATTGATATTTGAATAGATTTTTCACAATAACATTATTTACCTTCACATTTCTTTTTCACGTTTGATTCGTTTTTGCCAATTTATCAAATAAACCAGAGATGAGGTAGACATTAAATTTTGCAGTCAACCTATTTTACAAGTGATTAATGTTTATATGTTAAAATACAATTAGTAAAACCATTAATAATAATAATTTTAAAATATAAATTATTTTTGCCCGCCAAAAAATGTTTACATTTGTTCGGAATATTTCAAGATTATAGGAGAGTTTTCTTGATTAAATATAGAATTTCAATAGTCGCCGTGGTGGAAGTGTGACTCTTAACTTATATGGTGAACGTTGGGGTTTTATTCTTGCTCATGCCAGTTTGCATTTTTACAAAAAGCGTTCTAAACCTAAATATATAGATAGTACAGGTAATTCGAGTTTCCAGCTTTTATAGAATTAATTTAAAAAATAATAAAGTAATATTACATCTGAGGTTAAAACTAAGAATAAGTCGAGTTAATGCCACTCCATTACAGGTATAAGATATTTGAAGATTAAAGATGTGATAATAATAATAATAATAATCTTAACTTCATAAGCATCGGTTTACGAAAATAACTGACAAAACATATACCTAAATAAATAATTAAATTTTATTTATTAGATAACAAAATAATATGATATTAAAATATGACAGACAATTTACCACCTGTAACCGTGTCAAATTGCATGATAAAATTTTACTACCAGATCTTATATCGAAATAGGCATAAAAGGAAACAAGTTATATAGAAATATTTTACACACGTATAAAAAACATAAAAATTTGCTTAAATGATAAACTTTATCTCCACATATGTTTTATACCATTATAGTGTGAGAGAGAGAGAAAAAAAAAAGTCACACTGGTCAGTATTACAGTAATATATTATTACCGGCATCCATTCATATAGAGCACGCTATTAAGCGTAATCTTTTGATTAACATACTTGTCAAAAGCGGACAATTCGGTTTTGCCTGATGTTTTTGCTGGTGAAACACACAATAATACATTTCATTTCAGTGGACGTACACGTCACTTAGATTAATATGCGAAATCACATGCGCAAAAGCGAAACATTGTTGCTTTTCGCTTTTCGGTGCACAATGGAAACGATTGTTCGTTGTCTGATGCATTGTGACGTTCTGCGTACGCCCAGTCCACCATCAATTCCCTAAAAACGCCAAGCAGACAGCAGTAGAGTAGAAGTAGTGAATGGCGCTGGACGACAACGGCGAAAAAAAGTAACGAGCACAAGAGGGGCATCGCGCGTGTGTGTGTGTGTGCGTGTGTGTCTGTATAGTGTGCTCACAATACAGCAACAATAGTTGTCCACGTGCATTCATCATTTAACAAGCTCTGTGACGACAAAAAGCACTGTTAAAATATTAAGAGCCCGCCTCCATTTGTACAGCACATACATACATACATATTATACATTGATGTGCCTAACACATACACTTATTCTTGTTCTCTGTATAAAAGTCGCAACAGGGTTGGACTTGGACTGGCCTGCCACAAATGCTTCTCTATTCTGTTATTGTCGGTTTTATAATTGGTGTGAGATAACGATATGCATGCATCGAACAATGCATTCGTATTCATAAAATTTCTTGTATCTCATTAGAATACTAAGCTCTTGTTTAAAAACAAGTGTAGTGTGACTTAATGGATTATTAGTGCTGCCATCGTATTTAATTTAATACTGCTGCTCTTTATCCACAATCTAAAGATGCCATTTTTTACTTCTTGTACGTAGTTAAACGGAAGTATTGTTGATAATCATTGAAGAATAATATACCCGGTAGATTAAAATTTAGTTAATATTTTATATAAATGTTAATGTTTTCTATAGTTATTTGAACAAGTACCCGTACGCACTATGTGCCCATATCATAAACAGAATATAGGACACTTCACACAATCAATAACGCGCGGCTGTTGCGCTATTATCATGAAACAATTTTGTAAATATATATATAAAAAGATGGATGGATAGAGAGACAGATCTGGGTGTTTATATATGTATATAAGAGTAAAATTAAAATTGCTCTCAGGTAATAGCGATAATTTTCTAAATATTTACGCGACAGCGTGTGTGCGAACGAACGAACTCGAAAACCAATACATATATTAGTTATAACTTAACCATTGCATTTAGTATAACAAATTACTATTTTTGGAATATATCGGAGACGGCATAGCTATAATAAAAATCGAGACTGGTAATCATTCGATTTTCTAATAATTAGTTTTCACTGTATGTATACATATGCAGTAAATCGTTACATCTGGTTGAAATATCCCTTTCAAAAATATCATATATATATATATATATATATATATATATATATATATATATATATATATATATATATATATATATATATATATATATATATATATATATTAGCTATAGAGCGTTCACATACAGACAGATAGACGCACACGCAGACGTCATTGTGAAAAGAGTCAATATGAATCCATGGATGCTCAAACAAACATCAATTAAAATTTAAAGGTAGATTTCTTTATTGTGATTACAATATGTAATGTATAAGTAAAAATTATTAGGTTATGCAATTGCTTTTTTAAATTAAGTATCGATTTTGGAAATCTATAACTATGGTTAATATAGATAGCAGTCCAACTATTTTTTGATAATCGTAGCAATGACTGTCAATTAAAGTAATAAATTATACGTTAAATATAATAGATTGTATGGCAATCCAATTATGTGAGTGTAATTATTGGGTTAACAGAATTTGAAAAAAAAAAATCAAAACTAATGCGGAAAGTTGAAGACAATAATCTCGTTATTGATATTGCTTTTAGATCGCTAATCGTTTATGGCGTCTGTAATGCCGTTTGAATAATCCAATTTTTTCGATCATGAACTATAACATTATTTGGATTTATTTTCTTAAATGTGACACATCTCACTGTTTCCGAAAGAGTAATAATATACACTCATACACTGGATTTCATGTCATTTGTACGAATTTGTGTTTATGTATAGTTGGTTTAATCCCTAGTTTAACTTTCTAGGTTAAATTTATTCGTTTAAACTGATACAAATAATGAATTGTCACTATAGCTTTGTATATGCTATGTGACCAACATAGCCCATTAATTCTGATATTAGGCTTAAATCTTCACATATACGTACGTGTATTTTATATCTACCTTGAGATTAGTTTGCTGTATGTACGCTTTGTCGGTCAAAACTAAAAGACTTTTCTTTTTTATCAAACGTTATGCAAAAAAATATTGCCATTCTTAAGACGAATCTCCATTGTTACCCGTCTTTACAGGTCGGTGAAAAGAGGGAAGCGCACGAATATCGTAGCGTTATTAGAGCCAATACTATTTACCACTCAGTTGAAGCGTTTGACTTTCTAATACATTTTTTTGAATAAAACTTGTAGAATATTCCGGTAGAAAAATAGTCAATGTATCCTTGTCTAGTTTTGAATTTTTAAATTTGTCATCTCAATAAAAACTATGGACATTTAAAAATAGGGTAAATATAGAACAATATAAAAAAAAATCTAAACAAAAACTTAAAAATCAAAAACTAGAGAAGGCAAGAGCGATTGGCTATCTGAAAAAAAAATTCATTCATATAATGTTGTAAAGGAGTTTTTAGGGTTTGACGAAACCTTGTTTAGCTATGTTTGCAGCGGCTATTAAAGAAAAACAAGATTTGGTACGCGTAAAACGCACCAATGCGTAGAGTTCGCCTTTAGGTAAGATATGCGATGCGAGCAACGGTTAAAATATTATTATAATGGTCTTTTGATTAACAATTTGAAAAAAATGTTATAGAAATAAAAGGTCTTACAATATTTTGTAGATTATTTTCATATAAAAAAATAAAATAGTGCATAATTATTTTTTATGGCCTTTGGGATAAGAATTTGAAAAAATCTTGTTGATATAAAATATCATAGAATATTTAGTTGAACTTTTGGGTGTTTTAATTATTTTTAAAAGGACAGTATTAAGTATATAATTATAATATATAAAATATATTTTTGGATTCAGGGCAATGACACAAACATTTTTTGTTAATGAATTCTTTTTATTCGAGAATGCTTTAGTTTCTTCGGTACTTCGTACGGTGAGCTATAAAAATATTGGCTTCATTGTTCATTCCTAACATAATGTAATTATGTACCAATACTTGTTTTTTCAAAACCTAATATAATTGACTACAAATGTATTATGGAGATATATAAATAATTTATTATGCTGGGGGAAATAGAACTTAGCAGACGTTATATTGCGTGACCATTAGTTCCCTTGCTAATATCTGCCTTTATTTTCAGGAAAAAAAAACTGCGACTTTATTAACCATGGAAATAATAGACTCTTAGAGGCTCTTGTAAATAATTTAGAAGCAGTTAAAGCATTGAATAAAGTCCGTACGAAAATCACATAAATAAAATATTATTTTCCAAACAGAACGAGACAGAAAACTAAAGTTAGATAAAAGAATGTTTCAATTTTATTTTTGTAAAGCCAACTCTGTCCATATAGTATCCAATTCCCTTGCCGCTCGACATGGACGTGGTAATTAGGAAGAACGTTGAAAACTTGGACAATGGACACATCGTGTGCGGCATACATACGAGATTAACGTAAACATACTAAATGGAATGTGTGATCAAAGTTCCTGCTGCTGTGAACGCGTCGGAACAAAAGAGAATTTAAGTGGATTAAATCGAACAATTATACCGTCAGCTTTTTCATCTGCTATTTCACATGTTAAGCCAATTATTTTCAATGTAAAAAAAATTCAAGTTCTAAATATGAATAAATTATTATCAAACGCAAACCCGCAATAAAGAGGATCAATCAAAACTAATTTGATATATATTTTTACATTTTAACAAATAGAAATGATTCAGTTTGTTAAGAATTACATTGATATATCGATATTTTGATAGATAATTACTACTCCTATAACAAGAATAAGTACCGGCACAAATGCCTGCAGCTCGCCGTATAATCTATTTAGTGCTTTTGTCTAATGATCACATTTAATTTAAAACTGATATAAAAAAAAACTTATTTATAATAATTAAACTTATAAAAGATAATATGACAATAAACAATGACTATAGTTATTGATTTAGACAGACAGACAGACATACATACAGACAGATTCGAGATATTTAGTAGTAGCGTCAAACATTATGTAGGTATATTTCTTTTTGAATGCACAAATTTAAATTACTTAAAAATAATTAAAACTTCGACTTTGTGTGAAAGTTACATTTGAATTCATAATATAACGTGGTATATTGTATTATACATATATTAAAACCCCATAAAATTTATTTTAGAATAATATTAAAAACGCAGAATGTAAAATGTATAAAACAATAACTGGGGCAAAATTTTATGGAAATAATTAATTTTTAAATTAATAATATGAAACAAAGCAATTAAATAGTTCTATTGATATTTTTACAATATTAAAAGTTTCGCACAATATTTATTTACCATTTTCCGACCCATATACTCAATTTTATTTTATGTAGAATTCAAGTGTGTAATAAAATTTATCGTGTATATGATTACTTGTACTATAAACGCTTACATCAGTTTGGGAAAATCCGTGTTCATTTGGGTCTTGTATAACATCTTACAAACAAGATTATATACCTATACCAGGTTTTATACATTGTAAATAATGTGTGTAAGCTTACAGCACTTCTAATTACACCAAAAATGCAAGTAATGCTAAAACTACACTAGAAATCAAATATCTTTTTAAATTCAACTAAATTATTTGATTTATAAATATAAGTTGTATATAAGACAAATATACATTAAAACTAGTGTTAATTCAAACACTATTTAGATAATGTGTAGATAATGTTTAAACATTCTATTTTTTGAAACGCTACTTCTTTTTAATTTTCCTGAAAATGATTTTACCTAAAAATCAATAAATCATGAATAATTAAATTTAAAATAAAAACTTTCTAACGCGAATGAAACAATTTCTAAACTATAGTATACTTAAAAAAAAAGCTGGTGCGGCTTTCACTGGGCTATCTTATACTTTGCTTTGCGTATAATTCTATTGTATGAACCATCCACCCTAGTGGTCATATTTTAACACATAAGGTTCTATAAAATGCAAAAGGTAATAGAACAAGATTTGGTACTCGTAAAACGCACCAATGCGTAGAGCTCGCCTTTAGGTAAGATATACGTTGCGAGCAGTGGTTTCTAATTATTATAGCCTTTTGGTTACCAATTTGAAAATAAATGTTTAAGATATGAAAAGTCTTTTTTTGTAGATTATATTGATAAAAAGAAACAGTTTTAGTGCATATTTTAAAATTCAAAATTATAATATTTAATAATTTTATCCGAGCTTAGGGTTAATAATATGAAAAAATCTTGTAGACATAAAATATCTTAGAATTTACAGTAGAATTTGTGTGTGTTTTAATTATTTTTATAAGGGCAGTATTAAGGGGGGCCCCTAATTTTGGGGCCCTATAACTCGAAAAGTACACGAGCGATTGGATTTTAACTGCGAGCGGATTCAAATGGGATGCCAAATAATATGTGAACCAAATTTGGTGCGAATCGCTTTGGTACCTTCAGAGGAGTAGAGGACACAAATTTGATCTTACGAGCGACGACTAACATCCAAGTAAATAAGTTTTATATATATATATATATATATATATATATATATATATATATATATATATATATATATATATATATATATATATATATTTGGATTCAGGGCGACGAGACAAACTCTTTTGGTGAATGAAATTTTTTGCTACAGATACACGACCGAATGCTTTAGCTTCTTCGGTACTGCGTACGGCCAGCTAAAAATGTACGCAAGCAACTCCGGCTAAAATATATATTTAAATATCATATTTTTGCGTTTAATGACGTGCTGTAGAACATTCATACACAGACAGGCGCACATAAAGACGATATTGAGAAATAGGCAAAGTGAATTCAAGAACGTTCAAAATTAATATTTCCGTTTTGATTTCGTGGATGATTTTTTAATAATCACAATATTTTCTATTATTCATAGAGTATAAGAAAGTAAAAACATTCTTCATGAACTGCATAAATGTGTTTCAAAAAGGTCATAAATTGAAATAAAACCTATCTCACGCAATGCCCAATAGAAATCTGAATATAAAAACCATTCTTTACAAGTTCAACAAAGACGGTACGAGTTTTTAATGTCGCAGTTCGAGTTCATAACAGATGAATGGTTATGTTGGATCAGGAATCATCGCGCATAGAATGCAGCGTCCAAAGCCAAAAGTTATTAAAGTTCTGTTTCAATAACACTCGTGGTAAACACCCTGAATTATATTGGCTGTAATACTCTAGGAATGCGCATTCAACGTCTTCCAATTAATTTCCATAGTCACTAGGTATGGCGCTGAACAAACTCGTTCTATGGCCAAAGTTGATCATTTTTGGTTGAATTTTGGGTGAGTGCTTAAAACCGAATTCTTTGTCTATTTAAACCACTAAAACTTCAGTACAGCGTTCAAATGGATGGTTGCTGTTTTATCCTGAGCTATTGAACAATGCATATTCATGTTCCGGAGAAAGTTTTTACTCTCGGATAGCGATGGTGTTCGGCGTGCGGGTTACCTATCCTATACGAACAATGCCGAGACTCGGAAACAACGAAAGCATTTGCGGAATGTTAATTAATAAATGCAGCTCGATGGTGGTACGATATTCATACCTGTGAAGCTATAAATGTATAGAGCTGTTTGCTGTAACAGCTACCGTGATGGCATTATTAAACATTCCATGTTGGGCGAGGCAGATATTGACGCTAAAATTCGGTAAGCGTATATCGGAACGCTAATATTCAGATTTGTTAGTATCGCATTCACATTAATATCCACCCCCCATAAACAAGATCCAGCAAAAGATCTAATAATCCAAGCAAATTGGATTAAAGCTAAAATGAGATGCCATTTGGGAACAGAAAAAGATTTCACTTTGAAATCTTTAACCTGCACGAATATATACGTGATACACAAAATACAGTAAAATTGCTTTAGTTCGCGCATTCGATTAAACACAGTCAAAGCTATTGCGAACTACTATCAGGTAATTTAAAAACAGTTGCGGTTCGGTACGAAGAACGTAAACGTTTTTATTTTTGGTACAAGCACGGATTGCTAGTTTGGTTCAAACAAAACGGTGGAATTAAATTCTAGAATTCGTGTTACAAAGACAAAGATTTAAATACTTAAAACTAATCCCACAAAATCTCTGCAACACCACACAAAGAATAAAAACCAGCAATTTGCATGCTACAGTATAGAGTTCTTTTTCATTCAGATAGAAGACATACAATTACTGACACTATACTTATTAGTTTATCGTACGGTATAAAAGAGCTATAGTATTCAATCTAGTGTCTGAACATAATGAGAATGAAATAATATATTTGTGGAATCAGGAATCCAACTATTTTTAAAAGATAGCAATTATATTTGTTTTAATTAACTTGCTTTATACACTAACAAAGAGCTCATTTTTAGCTCGTCGTACGGTTACATAAAAGAACCATTCTGTTCGGTAATTTGTCTGTAACCGTATCTCGAAATGGAAATATCTTTCCACCGAAAATGGTGCTTCCGAAAGTGCATTTAATTCATATATGTGGATGTTGTTCGCTCGGTCGGACCTAATTTACGACCGTATCTTATCTGAAGGTACTAGGCTGATTTTACCCAAATTTTATATACGTATCTGTTATCTAACAAGTTCCCGTAACATCTTATTCAATAGCCCCTGTACTTCCGAAGTTACAGGGCTCATTAAAAGGATTTTTTTTTTAATATGCAACATGCGCGATATCCAAGTTGGAATACATGTTTGGATTATCTCTTAACTTATCAGTGGTTATAAAAATGTGTACATAGTTAATTTATTATTGTTACTGTACGACGTGATGATTATATTGGTGCCTGTACTTAGCTTGTTTTTTTTTTACAGAATACGGATCATTTAAATTTAGATGTAATTATTTAATATTGTTTTAATTAGAAGTCCGTTGAAATTCGATTTATTGTAAGAATAAAAGTTGAAATATAACTCATTATTATGTATTGGTAATATGAAATATGTAATAATGAAATATTTCAGAATCATTAGAACTTTACAATGATACATGTTTCTAAAACGGATTGCACCAATTTAGTCTTAATTTAAATAAATATTTTGATGTAACACATAAAAAAATGTAATGCTACTAATTCTACAATTCTCTTGTATTCGGTGTTTCATTTCAGTTTAGAATATATGTATTAATTAATATTTGTAATTCAGCATTTTTAAATATTTTTTATCCAAGAATTTAATTGTTCAAAATGGCTTATACTAAATTATGATTTTTCTAATTATTTTTATTTATTTGTTATCATATTTTTTTACCAAATTGATGTTAAATTATGAACTATTTTTCCTACAATCCGAGAAGCAATATGTGTTTATATTTCTATGAATGATTTGATGTGTTAAATATATCCGCAACTGCCGTAACTGTGGACACCTAGATCTTAGATCATATTTTTTATAAACATATCTAACCAGGGATACATTCTCATTTATATTTTGGTAAATATTGTAATATAACGAAATATATTGGGCTAGAGAAGCACTTCTAGTTATATAGTAATGTTTAATGTAATTCTTTTTACCTAAGTAACTAGCGTAATCCATGCAGGCGAAAGATTAATAGACACAGCACTGAGGTATCAAATGTTTAATAAATTTTTGAGTTTTTCACAGCAAGCACTTGCACGTAAGTAAACGTTTAATGAGTCTTTAGTCCAATATGAGATACGAACAAGGTGTATTAATTACGTTTGTTGACAATTGCAACACACGCCTGTAGCTGGATGCTGGAAGCAAACGTCGCAGTCGCACACCAATCTCCAGACACGTCCACCGTAAACTGTCGGCATGCACTGAGTAGGAGGAACGCATCTATCCCTACTCTTATCCCTTCCAATGGATTCAGTGATGCGCGCGCGCAAGATCCAACTATTACCACCCTCCTACACGTAATGGTTATTTTATTTCAGCTCCAGCAGAATACCTTATTTTCAATTCCATCTACCAGCTACCCGAAATACCGAAACATACCTTTTTATGAACTCAAATATAATGCACCCCCACCTATATTATACGGCATTCACACTACTGTGCTGTAGTATGCTACATTACATACCCATAATCCATAATTCCCAGCAACATCGACCAACTACCAACACTGCACGCTATTGGCTAATTATGAACTAACATGCAAACCGAGGCCCAGACTGTTATCAAGCCCAGCAACGATAATGTTGAAATAAAATTATTTAGGTGGCTGATATAAATTTTCCGTTCGTTGCCCTTCATAATCAAATATCTGGTATCTTTGGAAAAAGTTTGATTCTTGTCTAGCCGACGCCGATGCCGACGCCGACGCGGACGTCGCATTCAAGTCCCTATGGAATATAAGTTGGTGTACTCTACGGGTATTTCTTACTTATTACATCAACGAGTACACTGATGATAAGGTTTCTTTATACACATAAAAGATCAATAAAGCCGATTTATTTCCATATAGTTTGTGGGTAATTTGTGAACCCTTGTACACCCCTATTCCTATAACATGCTTTACCATCAAAATATCATAGACACCCTAAGATTGACATGGCCCATCTAACGAAATCAATTTAAAAAGTCAGTTGTGGCCAGAACTTTCTTTTATGTGGCAAAAAATAATAAAAAGGACACTGATAATATTTAGTTGGGTAAACATACGCTGGCTTAGAATTAAGAAAAGAGAAGAGTTTAAAATTAAGTAACAACCTATGAGTTCAGCTCGCCTTATAAATAATATATACGATGCGACATGCGAGCAGCGGTTTTTAATTATTATGGCCTTTTTTTGGTTACAAAAATAAAACGTCTTACAATTTTTTTTAGATTATTTTATTAAAAATAGATTATTAGGGCATATATTAAAATTAACAAGACATACTTATTACTTCGTAAAAGAAAGTAAAAATTATATTTAATAAATTTGTATGGCCTTTGGGTTACCAATATGCTAAAATCTTATACACATGAGATATCTTAGAATTTTTTGTAGAATTTTTGTGCACTTTTATATATATACTAGGGTCACCCGTGGGCACCGTGTGCCCATATGGTACACTGAATATAGGTCAGTTTGGACGGGTGGAGAATTTTCTTGTAATTTTCTTGTAAATCATAGTTACAATATAAAAAAAATGGGTTGTGGCCAACGCGGGACTTTCTTTTACGTAGTTTTCATCAATATTTATTGATTATAAAAATATAATATTAGGAAATAATAATCCAACAGAAACAATATAAAAAACCAAGCTTACCTTATATAAATGAATGGGTTGAAAATTATACCAATACCAATTTGTAATGGTTTTGAAGTACTAACTATGAAAACTAACCAATTATATCTACAGAAATATTCTGAAATGTCATTTATCTAATTCAGACCATTTTGTTTTCTTGTCGTAATATTGACAGGCGCAGATGATCCGATTAATTAAGCTACATTCGAATCCATGACAACGTAAACAAGATTCTCATAATTTTCGGTAGCGGTTTTCTCGTAACTGGTACATTTATTGAAGAAACTTTTCAAACAAAAGTTGTGCGAAATATTAATATCTTTCATTATGAATATAACTATTTTTGCCGTAAGTGCAGCCGTTCTAGTGATATTGGAGATAGAACAAAAAATGCATAGAGTAGACATGCACTGCCGGTTTGAATATTCTTTTCAAAAATAGGAGGTGCACAACTAGACCATATACAAGTCTTAAGTTTGAAGTCTCATCATTTTACGTTGGACAGTTTCGGCTCTAGAGCGTTCACATACACACACACACACGCACACACACACACACACACACACACACACACACACACAGACGTCACTCCGAAAATAGTCACATTCGATTCAGAGAAGCTCAAAACGTGTATATCCGTTGAAATCTCGAGTTCGATTTTTTTGGTGATCCCTATACTTACTTATTACTCTGTAAAAGAAAGTAATAAGCCCTTACACGCTTTTTCCTTCAGTTTATATCGTTTAACAAACCTAAAAGAAATAAAATATTCATAATTTGATATATTTTATTGACAGATGTACTTTAGTTAAAAAACCGGCGCTAGATTGTCTACCTCTTCAAAAATCTAATATTATTTCATAATTTGTCTATTGCTTTTATTAAATGTTGTAATTGCCGTATTACTGCGAACTGAATAATACAAACAATATTTTGAACATTTGTACACGTGCATTAAAACAGTCTCCATGCATGTATTATTACACAAACATCGGGATTATAAATTTACTTACGGTTTCGGTTTTCTTATTGAATCGATTATTCCAAAAATATGTGTATTACAAACCTTTTTACACAACACTTTCAATGATTTGACATTTGATTCGTTATTATTTTTGAATCAAATAATCAGGTTAGATTCTGAATTTTGCAGTGCCACGACAGTTTTAAAAGTGATAATGGGTCCTATGCTAATACACAATGGCACAATGTACACAACTCGATATGCATTTTAAAGATTCGGAATATATTTAAAATTGACATTTGAATTATTTCTACCTTTTATTTTTACGTAGGGCAGATTACTTGATTAGAAATTTATTTATTGCTGTTGTGAAGTCTTTTATTTCAGTATAAACTATTTGATATTATATATAAAATTCTAATCTGTCGCCATGGCATGGTGGCTAAGACTCTCGCCTCTTACCCTGGATGTGGTGAGTTCGATCCCCGTCTATGCAAATTTGCATTTTTACATAAAATGCGTTCTACACACACTCACATACAAACAAACATTTCTGGGTAATTATATTAATGATATACATATATATATTTATATGCATAAATAATTCATCCCAACCTTTTTAACCTATTTTGAGGAAAAATTATCTGATGCCACTGGGAATCGAACCCAGAACGTTCGGATCTACGCTCCGCTTTTTTTGTTGTACCTAAGCTTGTTTATATTCTATTTTATCAAGCATTAAGAAAATAATTCAATAAATAGTAAAACATAGTAGTATTCACTATTGAGCATGAAAATACAAGGTGTTTTGAATTCATTTTGATTATTTATTTATAAAACAAGCAAATGCGTCTTTATATAATTCACCCTTATACAGGTTCAAACTGGATTACCTAATGAAAACAAGAGGGAAGTCGTAGATATAACCATATTGATATCTAGCGCAAATTTCATTTGTAGTCCAGGAGAATGAGATCATGGTGATTGGGTGGTGTTAGTGCCCTTTAAGCACAAACCCCCTTGGGCCAGTGTGGAATCTGGGGTGCACGTAGAGGGAGGGCAGCTGGGTGTCCCGTGACTCACATATGGAATACCGGATGCCCCCAAGGGGTTGCTCGCGTTTCATTCATGCATCTGCGAATCGAGATCAGCCAGCGTGTACGCATACTTTGATATTGAGCCTCACGGCGCAATCACCCTACTTTTATTCAAAGCACTACAAAGGTTATATTTGTCTATATGTGTTGGTACAGATGTGACTTATTTTTAAAGAGAACTTATATTTGAATCTTTGAACTGTTATAGAAAATATTTGCTCAGTTGTAATAATTAGTTTAATCGACGTTATTTCAAATAGACGATAATGAATGTATTTAACCTTGCTCGATATTACTTATGGTCCAATACAGAGGGGAATTATTGGGCTATTTTCTTTATAGCATTCCTTGAAGGTTACAAGGAACAAATACACCTATTTGAATTTAGTTTTTTTTTTTTTTTGAAAGAACGAGTATTACCTATTATTGTTCTATTTTCTGTATAGGTATAGGTCAATACCTCAGCTTTTCGTTCAATCGATTTGCTAAAAAAAAGCGTATGTTTAACCAACTGAAAGGAATATTATCAGTGTCCTTCTTACTTTTCATTACGAAGTAATAAGTAAGTATTGTAATCATGAAAATTTTCGAACACTAGTAGGAACGGATACACGTTTTGACCTTACCTGAATCGATTGTGACTATTTTTGGAATGACGTCTATCTGCCTGTGTGTGTGTGTGTGTATCTGGCTGTGTGTCTGTGAGCACTCTATAATTAAAACTGTTGAACGTAAATTTGTGAAATTTCACACTTAAGACTTGTATATTGTATAGATGCGCACCTCCTATTTTTGAAAAAAATATTCAAACCGGAATTGCATGTTTACTCTATGCACATTTTGTTCTATCTCCAATATCACGAGCACGACTGCACTTATGGTAAAAAGTTTGTTTAAATAGTATCTTTATAATATGTACTAGTTACATGAAAACTGCCATGGAAAATCTAAAAATTATTATTTACTTTGTAATAGAAATTCATTTGAGTTCTTTTTTTTTATTAAATCGCATCAACTATGCCTGGAAATATTTTGACAGAAACAAAATAAAAGTAATTTATCATTTTCCACCGATAAACACAAATAGATTAACTTAGAACGTATATTGAAATATTAAAGAAACAATCTATATTTTATATTAAGAAATAATACAATTTCAGGGTATTACTGTGGAGTATTTGTATTTTTGGCAGTTTCTTCGGAATATATATTTCAAATGAACACTACGTAATAGAAAATCATGTGCAGACCACTCCTATTTTTTTTAATGAAGAATACTTGATCATTATCATATGTTTTCAAAACAATAAACTGTTCAAAATTAATTGGCAATCATTAAATAAATAAAAATATTACGAAAGCATTTATTTTATTGCGGATTTTCAATTTCAATAATTATTTATGGCCTTTGGGTATACAATCTGTAGATATTTTATAAACATCAAATTATTTTAACTTATTCTACTGAAATATGTAAAGAAAAACTACACGGCGCAATGCATATCCCCATGGTTGTTTATCTATTAAATTTATAAATATTGTTTACAATTATATTTATTATGCATAATTCTGGAAGGTACACGAATATTCGAATTATGATAATAACTAATAAGTATACTTGTACAAACAAGTAACGTTACTCGGTACTCATTAATCTCTAATTGCAAGAAACTTTAACTAAACTAATATCTTTCAGATATCGATTCTTGCATGTATATTTCTCGTTTTTAGCTTGACGTACGAAGTAAAAAAGTGGCAAAGCAATCGGACGTGTGTCTAGAGCATTCTTGGATCAAAGATTTTGTCTCGTTGCCCAGAATCCAAAAATATGTATAACTCATATACTTGGATGTTAGTCGTCGCAAGTAAAACCAATATTTTTGTATGGCATCCCACTTGAATCCGCTCCCAGTTAAAATCAAATTACCCGTACGGGAAGGTGTTGTACCTTGGGACGCATGTACCTTGGGACGACATCAATTGCAACTGCACCTATAGTCGAATTTACTAATTACTTTCTTTTACGAAGTAATAAGTAAATCTTGTAATCATGAAAAATTTCGAACTCGAGATTTCAACGGATATACTCGTTTTGAACTTCCCTGAATCGAATATGACTGTTTTCGGAATGACGTTTGGATGTGTGTCTGTCCGTCTGTGTGTGTGTGTGTGTGTGTGTGTGTGCGTGTGCGTGTCTGTGAACGCTCTAGAGCCAAAACTGTCGAACCTAAAATTATGAAACTTCAACCATAAGACTTGTATATGCCCTAGATGTGCACCTCCTATTTTTGAAAAGAATATTCAAACCGGAAGTGCATTGTACCTCTATGCATTTTTTGTTCTATTTCCAATATCACTAGAACGGCTGCACTTATGTCAAAAACAGTAATATTCATAATGTTCAATATTTTGCACAACTTTTGTTTGAAAAGTTTCTTCAAGAAATGTACAAGTTACGAGAAAACTGCTACGAAAAATCATAAATATCTTGTTTATGTAGCCGTGGATTCGCATGTAGCGTAATATATTGAATCATCTGTGTCTGTCAATATTTTGATTACGTGACAATTTACCAAAATTTGGCAAAAAGAATAAGTAATTTAGCAATAATAGTATATTAAAAAATGGGTTTTGGCCAACGCGGGACTTTCTTTTACGTAGTTTTCATCAATATTTATTGATTATAAAATTATAATATTAGGAAATAATAATCTAACAGAAACAATATGAAAACCAAGCTTACCTTATATAAATAAGAATGGGTGGAAAATTATACCAATACCAATTTGTAAAGGATTTGTAGTACCAACTATCAAAACTAACCAATACTCTACAGAAATATTCTGAAATGTCATTTATCTAATTCAGACAATTTTGTTTTATTGTCGAAATATTGACAGGCGCAGATGATCCGATTAATTACCCTACATTCGAATCCATGACAACGTAAACAAGATAATTATGATTTTTAGTAGCAATTTTCTCGTAACTGGTACATTTATTGAAGAAACTTTTCAAACAAAAGTTTTGCAAAATATTAATATTACATTATGAACATAACTATTTTTGTCGTAAGTGCAGCCGTTTTAGTGATATTGGAGATAGAACAAAAAATGCATAGAGTAAGCATGCACTGCCGGTTTGAATATTCTTTTAAAAAATAGGAGGTGCACAACTAGACCATATACAAGTCTTAAGTTTCATAATAATAATTTTACGTTGGATAGTTTCGGCTCTAGAGCGTTCACACACACACCCACACAAAGACACACACACACACACACAGACGTCACTCTGAAAATAGTCGCATTCGATTCAGAGAAGCTCAAAACGTGTATATCCGTTGAAATCTCGAGTTCGATTTTTTTGGTGATCCCTATACTTACTTATTACTCTGTAAAAGAAAGTAAAAAGGTTGAATTTTCATACTAATTTCAAACATCCACCATTTTTTTATTATCGATTTTTCATTAACTATGGTAAATTGTCACGTAAGAAACCTTCCTCGTTAAGATGCTTTTTGATTTCTTGGGTTTCAGACTTGTCAATCCTGACATTAACTGTTCACCATGGGACAATAATTTTTCGAGGACTCGGCTTTGACGTCCAGTATAAATTCTCGATGGATAAAATAATGTTTTAAAAAAAGTTTTATGGTGATATCTAATAAATTTGCATAATTTGGCCTTTTAAAGTATACTAGTACACTTATAACAATTATTTTTTAATTTAATAAGCGTGGCGAGAGAGTAGGATAAGCGAGCTGAACGCATAGGTGCGTTTTGTGTAAGCTTGTTAAGTTCACTTCCTTTTGTTAATGATACAGGACTAAATTTGGCTGATTTTCCTGTTATTTTGTGAAATGGTGGGCCTTTCTTACACTATACATTTTAAATAAGACAAGTCTCTTTAGTGTTCTTTTTATGTACAGTAATATTATTTTTTCGTGCGTTATTTAATTATCTTTAATGATTGTTCAGTGAAGACAGCACGTTAAATATAAATAAAAATTATTATTTACAAAACAGTTGAAGTTTCGTTTGTTAATTACAAAATAAAAGAAATAAACGATATTTTATACAAGTCATATCTGCCTCGTCATCAGTAGTTTAGCACCGCCACTAATTATTTCGGTACCTGCGCCGACAAAAGTCGTTTACAAATTTTTGTCTGCCGCTTACTGATTTCAAAAGATAAAACTTCTTTTGTTCGCCCGAGCGCATAAAATCGTCACACGCCTACCAAACAGAAATAATCACGAAATTATATTTCTCATACAAATCAAAGGTTTACCGAATTAGCAACGGCTTGTAAAACCGTTTGTGTTACACGTGCACCCGTAACAGGTTAGCTACGGTCTCTTTCTCCAGACCGGTGCGGTTAAGAAGAACGCATTGCAGAAATAATGATGCCTCTAAAAATAAATTGTGTAAAAATTCGGGTTTCGAGCTTCGGTTCGGTTCTTCCTGGGAGACCACCGGAATGCCATGCCCCTCTCCAACGGGAGATTGATGGCCGCTGACATTGTACAAGAATAAGGAGCGTGACTACCCTCACACGGATGCCAAACCGTGATGGATGAGCCATAAACGATCTGGCGTCCAAACTAAGATACCCTCCTTTTTTTTTTCTTTTTTGCATCCCACTGCGTACAATTTTTTTCAATACGTCACTGGCCTACCCTACACCAAGTAATATTACTGTGCCACAGAATTAAATTTGAGACCTATTTAATGAAAAAGAACCATTTATCATTGGATGCAATGATTAATATCAAACCCAATTAAAACTAACAATGTGTCTATTTAATATCTTTATGATTAATAATTCTATTGATTATGACAAGGAAAATAATCTACAACCAATTAAACCCTTCGCAGTTTCTATTAAAAAAAAGGTGTAACCAAGGTGAATTTATGCCATCCAATTTAAATGGATTTCGATTTATATATAAAATTTAATGTGATATTTCACTGGTCTCCCATAAATAAATATGTATATTTTATTTTATTATATTTTATGCTCTCATAATACTCCGCAGTATTAAAGTTTAAGTTGCAGTGCTCATTCTATAATTTTCGCCTCTATATCTTTCATATTTTCCTGATTTTGCGTTCTTCATTAGCCGGTCGAAAAGTGGTAAAACTGTCACTTGCCACTCGCGTGCACTTTTTTCTCTATGCTATCATGTGAGTGTGTGTGTAAGAGAGAGAGAAAAGAGGAAGTAAAGTATATTATCTGTCGTTCTATTCTCCACCTCCTATGCGCACTAGAACTTCGAGACGCGAAATTTATAGCTAGAGCAGTGTAAATGGATACTATTCAATTTGAAAGGGGCAATTGAAAAGATTGTTAAGATATGGATTTCATATATACTAGGTGCACACCCAAGCCCTATACAAGTCTTACAACTTTACTTTGAACAGTATTGACTATAGAACGTTCACACATACACATGCACACACACAAAGACATCAGTCCAAAAATAGTCTTATTCGATTCAGTGATGGTCAATACGTGTATATATCCGTTAAAATATTGAGTTCGAAAATATTTAACTATACTTCCTTCTATACATCTGCATAAGAAAGAAGAAATTAAGTCAATTTGAACAAATACAAATATTTTTGCTTCTAAAACTGGGTCACATATAATATTATATAGAAAATTGGAATAGCCACTATATTGGCCTCTTTTCCAACACATGAGTAGAATTTAATGAAACCGTTGGGATTTGAACCCGAGCCTTTCACTACCAAATTTATAATTTGGGCCCAAATAGCTGACATAGATTGTCGTTAGCTGGTTAGCTTCATATAAATTGACAATATTACGGATTTTTTTAAATATATCCGGTCGTTTTAATATATCATCGATGTTTCGTATGTAATTAATCGTTTTGCAATACTTGTTTGCCAAATAGTTTCCACGAAATTCATCGGTAATAATAAATAGATATGAATAACCATTACAATATTTTTGTTATCATCGTAATGCTATACCTATTAGCTCGGTAAATATAAGTTATTTGATAACACTATTTGTTTCGTAAATTTATTAATTACGCGGTCTTGTAAAGGCGACAAAAAAGTCAAAGAAAACTTGCGAAGTCATCATTATAAGAAATGTATATTAAAGTAATTGTTATTGCAAAATTATGGTATATAACGTCATATATACCAACATATACACACACATAAACTTCTGAGTGTTTATATATAATATAGATAGTGAAAGGATCAGAAAGTCGAGTGAAGGTCACTCAAGATTTTTTACTCTCTCGGCCAAAGTCTACAAGGAAGAATTAAAAATCTGAATATTTCCGAACAATTTTTGAGATATCGTCTAGGTTAATGATAAAAATAAGAAAAAAATTATTTGAAGTTTTTATCTTGCTTGAAAGAAAAGCTCATATTTCTTTAAATCATCTAAACCGGTACAAAAGGTTGTATTTAAAATTTAAAGAAGTTCCTATAGCAACCATTTTAACGTTTTTTATAAGAAAGTCTTGCCCTGGCCAACAGATATTTATAAACGTAAACATGCTTACCCGCTTAACGAACGTTGCACTACGGCACCGCTCAATGTTGTTGTATTGCATCGTCTTCCCAGAAAATCTCGCGAGTAGTCCACTTTAATCAACAAACTTATATTTACGAGGTAACAAATCACCACGCGGAAAACCAGCACAGCACCGTTCGCAAGAGAGAGAACATACTAATTAATGACGTTTCACGCGCTAATTACATCAATATATATATATATATATATACGCACACACTCGCCGTTGCTGAGACCACACGCACGTGTCATAACTATTTTCTTTTAAACGACGATCGTTAAACGGGGTTCTTTACCCCAACTTCATAGTAAACCGTGACTTGTAAATTATGCAATGGAAGACGGAGACGTTGCCATATATTTTATAGAAAAAGGTAATTAGACACAAGTTTAATTGTCTCCAGAATAAATAAATAATTACAAGGTATTTTCAAGTAAGTATAGGCAATATACATATATGAATTCTACGCAGATAAATAAGTTAATAACAACTGTGACAACAAAATTCTTATATGTTCCATGTTTTGCTCAACATTACATGTTCATTAAAAGATGGAGGTGTTGTTAAACGGACAGAAGATAAGAAATACCTTGCACGCAATTGTTGCTGCTAAGTAATACACCAAAACTGAAAAAAAAAATTAATAATTTTCGTAGCATATATTTTAAAGATAATAAAGCAATATTTTATTATATTGATTTTGAATGTAGAAGACAGTGAAGTGATGGCACAGAATTCTTTTTCATTTCATTTTATTTATATACACCCCGATGTATGTGTTTGTTTGTTTGAATGGAAGAATGAATGTATGAATAAATGTATGATTGTATGAGTGTGTGTAGAACGTTTTGTTAATTTGTTTCTATGGTTTCTACCAGTGGCGGGGTTCGAGCCATTGAGAACATTATATAAGCCAGGGATTGGCAACCTATTTGTCTATAAGGGCAGAATCAATATGTATAAATAGGTATTTAAAAAAAAACAAGACCTTTAGTTTACTGGAGCGCCGCGCCGGGTTCCTCATCCCTAATCTAAGCCACTGTAAAAATTAGAAATATTGTACTATGCGTCAAAGCATATATTTGGTGGCTCTCTTAATACTGCACACAAATATAATTTAAACAATCAAGATATTTAAATCTACACGATTTCTTCATATTGGTAATTTAAAGGCCATAAGAATCTTACAAATTATATTTTTGAGTTTTAAAATATGGAATGGTATTCTTTTTGATTAATTTGAAATAATCTTCAAGGAATCGTAGAATTTTTCTAATCTATAACAATTTTTCAAATTGTGAACCTTAGTGACATAGTAATTTAAAACAATTTTTTTTAAATTTAAAATTTTATTCGCAAAAGCAGACTGGCAGAGTTGCGTTCACTGCTCGCATCGCATATAATTTCTGTAAGGCGAGCTAAAGGCATAGGTGCCTGGACCTGATATGGTTTGATAACATATAATTAATTTGTGTCCTTCATAATTATCAAATATTGATAATATAAAATATTAAGATATTTTAATATTTGTTTTGTGTTTCTCTAAATAGAATCCTAATGATTAATTTTTGTATTGGCGACTCCTGTGCTTAATTATTTAAGAAACAGTAATTCTTATTTTATTTAAAATTGTACAGATTTTTTTAAATTTATTTATTTTATGAGAAAATGAAGTTAATTATTATTGATTTTTTTAGCAATAGGATTAGAATTTAAAATTGAATTTGTTGTACCCGTGTACAGAGAAGCTTATGCATTTGTCGTGTGTCTGCAGTATTCTCGGATAAATAATTTCCGTAACAAGTTTTTGTTTCGTCGCCTTGAATCTAAAAATTTGGATTTGATCCAAATTTGCCACACTCATTTTCTGATATTCTAAAGGATATACAAAATAATAACTATGCATTTTAAAATTAGCAATATTTTTTGTTTGTATTAAGAAATCTACAGGTTATGTTCATGACTTCTTAGCAAATATAATATCAATAACATTGTTTCAGATTGTAAAGCAAAGATTTTTGAAAATATATAAATATAATTATTATTTATATATTTATACATTTTTAAATTTTATATATTTATTATCTCTTAACGGGCAGCATTTAACTACGTTCTGCGATGTTTGCATTTATTCGACGAGCTGAATGCATAGATGCCTGTAACTAAGTTTGTTTTTTAGTTTTTAGTTAAGGTTTCCATAAAGAAAAGCCGTGTAAGGGACACGCTATTTCTCTATTTTAAATCCATGATTAAGTCTACATTTTCAAAATAATTAAATTAATAATCGCTACCTTTCAAATTATTGAATTAGACTAGGATTGGATTGTATTCTGTATATGATATGGCCTACAGATTAGCCTATTAAAATAATATTTAAATAACTATATTGCTATGATATTGAAAATAATCGACATACATATCAGAATGGAAAATAATTATTTATCGGTAAAATAGTGCAAATGTAATAAGTGTTAAAAGGAAACCATATAGCAAAATATATTCCCTGCGGATGTCATCAGGGTAGCTGTGAAGTTCCTAGTATGTGCCCTGCTCGGTCAGCGTGTACGTGTTCATGAATACTAATTTACCCTTCTATATTTGAAGTTAATTCTAACCTACGACACACTTGCCGTATGCACGTAATTAACTTCCATAGAGTCGGGTGTGATTTTCACCACGGTCGATTTCACAAAGTATTTCTACTACGTCGATTCGGTGGGCTGTAAAACAGTTGATCTACGGTCAGTCATTATACGAAGCCCATGAGCATTTCTGAATGTACGTTTACATTTAAGACATAAACGTAAATTATTTGGTTCATTAATGCCGCGCGACACATTCAAATGAACTGCACAATAGTTCTAACTACGAACTGAAATATATACTTACGGGCTGTTTAAGTTTTTCACTGTGAATGGTGTTAAATATCATTTTCAATTAAAGACTGTAAACAGTTTTCGTAACTAATCAATATGCCAAATTGCAAATATAAATTCATGAATGATATTCATTTTAATATTATAAATTAACATCGATAAAATTATATGTTTTCATATATGCAAATATTAAATAAATTTCCACTTTTATAATATTTCCAATATTTCTCACGGTTACCACTATCATATTTTTGATCACACATAGCAAGGAATCAAAGTAGACCATTATTTAAAATTAATAACTAAATAGCTTCTGATTGTCGTATAATCAATTAGGTGAAATTATTCTATTTACATTTTTATACGTTATGTAAAAAAAAATATATTGTGATCAGAAAAAAAAAATCGATCTCGAAATTGCAATGGAAATTCTCGTCTTGAGGGTCACAGAATCTACTTTGACTATTATTTTAATAATGGTTGTGTGTGAGAACGCTCTACATCTACATTCAATGCCTTTGAACAGGAAAATATGATGTTTTGCATTTATGTTATGTATACCCTGGGAGAGATTACCTTTATTCTTTGGAGAAGATATACGAGTACTTCAACCATAATTAACTGGTTACTCGTCATTTATTGCACATCTCGAAAAGGACAAGAGTTAGAAAAAAATAATGTTGGAGTGGCCTTCACTCGACTTTCTTATCCTTTATTTATCTGTATTTATTGGAATGCATTATTTAATTTTAAATTCACTCTACGATTGCTATGAAACAAAAATCAATATGAAATGTAACTAGAGAAACATTAATATAATGTATTCATTTTCAAATGCAATTTTTTTTATCTAATTATAGTATACTGTTACTTCCGAATTTATTGCTTTTAAAAATAAAAGGACCAAACCGGGGTCATATATCAATCTTAAAGGGGGTTATCATTCATGACGATGAAAATTTTGTTTTGTTTATTTTTACATTTTTTGAGTCCCTATATTGTGTAGAATAAAGCCCTACAACGGATAATCGATATTCGAAGTATAGGAAAAGTTACAGTCAATTTTTTGCGAGCGCGCACAGATTTAAATACAGGTATACGGGACTCGGCGCAAAACTTTAAATGCGTTTATTTCGTGCAAGAGCGTGTACACAGTGCGCGTGTTACACAATCTAAAGTTGGTCCAGACACCTACGAATTATGGCTTCGTCGAATCTGGACGCGGTTTAGGCAGTCAAATGATGATCTTGACTAACATTTGCTTGAAAGGAAAAATGGCAAGAACGCCTTTTCCAAAAATATCCCAGAGACAGGCAGAGATACTTGTTCTCATTCGAAGTCCGTTTCGTCAGAATAGACGACGAAGTATTCAAAGCCACTAGTGAATTCGTCGCTCTTGTTAAAAACCAGAAGAGAAGAAGGTGAAGTATTTACAAACGGATTTTACTCTACTAGATATGGCTAGATGTCTACTTGAGCAAGCAAATCTTCAATTTTCTTTCTGCTAACTATTTACAAAATCGTTGGCCTTCCAAATGTATCGGCGAAAAGACTCCGTACGAATTATGGACCGGGACTACGCCAAATGTAGGCTTCTTCATAAGTTTCGGATGTCTAGGATTTTGTTTGAACCGCGATCCAGGAATAGGAAAACTAGAACCTTGGTGCAGGGATGCAATCTTCCTCGGTTACTCCGATAAGTCGAAGAGAAACAGAATTTCACTTCCGAACGAAAAGAAGATTATCATATCTCGAGACGTAACATTTGATGATGTTCCTGTCACAGAAACAGAAATGGAATAACCTATTTCATATTTCATCGATATCGATTTAGCTCCATCAAGCGGGACAATTAAAGAAGAATAGTTGCCAGAAGAAGATAACACAACCAATCAAATACAAGATGAAGTAAATACTTCTTTTAGAGGTAAAGGACGACCCAAATTCGTTCGAAGTGGTACAAGGGGAAGACCTAAGAAGGAGTACTGTGTGACTGAGAAGTTGATCGAAAATGCTGAAAACGTTGAAAATATAGCATTTTTATCTGAGGTACCAATTATACAAGCTTGATAGATCCTGGTGCCGAAGAAAAGTTAAATGCAGTGGCCGATGAAGTTAAATCGTTCAGATTGTCATTGGAAGTAGTATTATTCTAAGGAATAAATTCAATCCAGATGGTTCGTTGCAGAAAAGCACGTTTGATTGCTCAAGGCTTCAGTTAGCAGTATGGTGTTCATTTTAATGAAACAATCGCGCCAGTAGCACGCATAACTATAGTGGGACTTGTGGCTGCCCTTGCAGTTCAATGCTGGATGACAATTAGGCAGTACGATGTAACAACGGCTTACCTTAACGGAAAATTGCAGGAGCAAATTTACATGGAGCCACCTAAATTCCTGAAAGAAGGGCTGCAGTCAATCGCTAGAAACGGGGGAGCCAGCGAGGTACATACCAGGGCTAGTAGTATGCTGAAAGTTTTACTACGAGGAGACAAGGTATGTTTCTTACTGAGAGCGTTGTATGGTTTACGTCAGGTAGGGAGGAGCTGAAATATAACGTTGGACGAAGCTCTTCGACATTGGGGAGCTTTGCCTACTAATGTTGATTCTTGTCTTTACCACATAGGTGAAGGGGAAGATGCTACCCTAATTGTAATCTATGTGGACGACATTATCATTGCAGATAAGAATCCAAAGAGAATTTCTAAACTTGCTAAGGAGTTGTCTAATTTCTTTGATTTAATGGATTTTGGTGAAATTGGATACAGCCTGGGTGTGGAACTTAATCGCAATCGAGATGCCAACTGCATGCATCAGAACGGATATGTAGAAGATTTATTGAGTAATTTTGAGATGTGTGATTCATTCACCCGGTGAGTACATTTGAAATGCGATGCGAAGTTCTTGCAAATTCATACGTAATTTGGTTAAAATCAGCCTAGTCCGTTCAGAGTACATGCGGTCACAATCTCAGTTGTTACGACCGACCAAACGATATACATATATCCAAGTATTATATGTATTTTATACATTTTCGAAATCAAAAGGACTGGACACAAATTTCTATATTTATACAGTCGAACCTAAACACGAAACCGAGGAGAAACACCACAAACTTGTTAAGAATTTTAAACTGCATCAATTAAGCTTAATTTCATTGTTTAAATACGCTTAATTAATAAATTAAATATGCCAATGTCATCAAAAACACTCTGGCCACGGATTTTCTGGATAGCATATTATTTTTATCTGTCAGAAGGTACTGAAACAAATTTATCTAAATTTTCAACATATGTTTTAGGTACTTCAATTTAAATCAAATTGTCTGCGCTGTTAGCATTTATATGGCGAGCTAAAGACATAAGTGTCTGTAACTATGCTTGTTCATAGATTGCCTGGGTTAATGTGCATATTCGAATCTGAATTTGAATTAAGATTGTGTACCAAATTTGTATGGCGATTGAAGTTAATAAGGCCGACCCACTTGAATGGTAATTATAAGCATGCGTTGATATTGTACGTGCGCAAGACCTAAATGCGGTGTGAGGTCCCTTCAAATGTTGAAGACCAAATGCATTATGTAGCTCTCAGTCAGAACAAACGGCTACGTCTTGCAGTAGGTGCGTATGTACATAGGAGAGCAGTGGGAAAGGCAGGCTGTTCTTGACACCTTCGGGCCCTTTGGTCCTAATTGGATTGGTGGTTTCGCTCTCTGAACGTCATAAAATTATTGAAACGAGCCTACCACAAGGGAAACAAAGAGAGCAGTTATTTCAGAAGGATATACCCGAATGAAATAAGCAACAAAGAACACGAGGATTACTACTCTGAAATGTAAATTCAACGAAAAATCAATAGCATCTACAAAGAAACTGACATCGTATATAGATACACACACACAAAGTTCCGACTTTGACAAAATTTACTTATATGTGTTTGACTCGAAATGTCAAATATTCTCGACTTCAGCTGCCTTGTTTGTGATGTTGAATAATACACGTTTATTTTGAATAAATAATAGAGATGTGACTGCTATTCTACTATTCTACTATATATAATAAGCGCAGAATGAGAGTCAGGGACAAGATTACGTTTGACGCAAAATAAAAATATAGCTAACATTATTGTTTTAATAAAGCATATTTTATCTTTTATATGTCTGTGTATATTATTATTTTTGTGCTTTTCTTTATGAGCCATGAATAAATTGTCATAAAACGATTTTTGAATTATTACTCTACGAAGAGGTACCCATTCGCACCGCGTCATTTCTGAACATTACCGGAATGGAAACTCAATCGTGTCATGTCTGAGGCCCACACAAATTTTACCTCATATATGGTCCCCATTCACGCTACTATCTATGTGACTAGCAAAACGGTACTTTATAGGATTTCAGTATATATCGTAAATGATACATGTACATTTGGGTTAACAATTTGCATAAAACAAACTTTTGAAGGTAAGTACTCAAAACGTGGAACGCAAAATTCAAAATAAATCGCGGCGGGTAGCTGAGACATGTTCTGGATTTTTTTTTTTGGCTTACTCTATTTGTGATTTGTTTATATCTATTAATAAGAGCGAGATAACAAATATCAATGATTTTGTGTGCAATATTGTTAAAATATAACTTAAATTGTTATAGAGCTCGTCGTGATAACATCAAAGCTAAATGCTCTTCATTCTCCAATCGTATAATTCCAGTTAATTGCTACTAATATTTTAGTAACACGAAATTATAAAATTAAAATCACAGTTTCTCAGTCTATTTTTACTTTGCGTAGACATCACTCGTTTGAAAAAGTAACGCAACGTAAAACGCAGCTGAGTACTTACCTTTACGTATAATATAGGTACTATGTAAAAATCTGAAAGAAAATAAAAATTATATGTGTGTGAACGCTCTAAAGCCAAAACTGGTGAAGGTAATATTATGAAACATTAAACTGAAGACAACTTCTATTTGAAGACTTTGAAATATGCTAAAATTAAATGGCTCGAGCCATTAAAAATAATATATTTTAATTTAAAAAATTTTACCCGCCAATCAAGTGTCTTCCATTTTTACTAAATAATTACTTTATTAGAAATTTGACAGGTGGCGAGTTTTTATGTTTCACAATAAATCAATAACTAAATAATTTCATCACTTCAAAAAATTAGGTTTATAAATTTACTACCTGCTAATATTTGGTGATTGATTGATTATTCAAAGATTATATATTACTAACTTCTCAGTCACAATATTTTTAAAAAGTTGAAGTTTGATTCGTATTTGATTTAGAATTAAATTAATAACCAAATTTTGCAGTGTCACAGCATTTTTAAAAAGTAATAAATTATAATATGCTAATATATAATAATTTAATCCATTAAAAATAAGAATTTTGAAATTTAATCTGCCAAAGAATTTTTTACAAAGGTTTGGAGTATTTCTGTAAGTTTGTAGGACGATTTTCTTGAATATAACATGAATTACAATAGTACAGCCATGGGGAAATGTTCTTGTATGTATGTATGCTGGCAGTAAGGATTCGTTCTCGGCCGATACCAGTTTTCATTTTTACAAATAAAGCGTTCTACATACATTTATTCAAATATACATACATACATACATTCAAACACATACATCAGGGTGATGAAGAAAGTGGCTGCTTATATTTATTATAACCACATCTTACCTTTTATAAATAACACATTGTAGCATGTATAAATGCAATAAAACCTATAAATAAAAATAAAAGAAATATATACCATGATGACCTTCTTTAACCTTAAATTTTTCTTTGCAGTTTTATGTTTGTGGGAAAATGGGTAGGTAAAGAATATTTGCCAACCAATTAAACCGATCCAGAGACGGGCTTTTAGAAAATAAAATCAATATTGGATGTTAAAAATGTGTATCGTAAATACTCCAGAGTCATTCAATACACGCATGTTAAATATAGAGGGATCGAAGAGGAAACGTTGAATTCTTTAGGAACGTTGCGTTACATTTCGGGTACGCGGGCAGACCAAGGCAAGTGACGTCATTTGAAAAGCGACGTGCGTCTCCATCAATCATGATGTCGACCGAAAACACGCACATATTGGAATTCAATTCTAAACCATTTCCACGCAAAGTTTGAAGACTACACGCACTTACACTCTGACACATTTGCATATTCAAGAATGATTGATGAATTTAAAGAGTTGTACCAGGCACCGTTCCAGCTAATATAAAAAGGAAGAGGTATCAAAGTATAAAACTTCGTTGCCCTATTAAACATAATACCATACTATATAAACTTTATTGGTTCCTTTATACATATCTAAATCTTTTATATCAACCAGGAAATCCACGTATTCCTTTCTGCTAAACAAAATTTTGGAATGCATGACAATATACTATTCAAACATTGAAATTGTTGTAAAGTAGGCGTACGACCAAAATTGATTTTACCGTGATATACACTGATGTACCTAATGAATACTATTTTCATTTATTTCAATAACTTTACTCAAAAATTCATATGAAAATAAAGCAATTGAGAAAACATCAAATTCTCGAAAGAATAAGGCATGAGCTCTGATTACAGCCACTTTAAAATTGTATGTATGTGAGAGAAAAGTACTAAATTAAGACTTATTTCTCGAAAGATCTGAATGTATTTCTTACTTTCTTTTACGCAGTAATAAGTAAGTATTGTAATCATGAAAAATTTCAAACTCCAGATTACAACGGATATACCTTCCTTTTTCACCTTCCCTGAATCAAATGTGACTATTTTCGGAATGACGTCTGTGTATGTGTGTCTATCCGTCTGTGTGTCTGTGAAAGTTCTAGAGCCAAAACTATTCACAAAACTGTCGAACCTAAAATGATGAAACTTCAAACTTAGACTTGTATATGGTCTAGATGTGCACCTCTTATTTTTGAAAAGAATATTCAAACCGGAAGTGCATGATTACTCTATGCATTTTTTGTTCTATCCCCAATATCACAAGAACGGCTGCACTTATGGCAAAAATAGTTATGTTCATAATGTTATATTAATATTTCGCACAACTATTGTTTGAAAGATTTTTCAAAAAAATGTACCAATTACGAGGTAGCTGTACCTGTTTACGTTGCCATGGATTTGCATCATCTGCGCCTATCAATATTTTGACAGGAAAACAAAATATAATCAAATAGATAATAGACATTTCAGAGTATTTCTGTGTAGTATTGGTACCTTTAATAAATTGTTTTGGATATATATCTAGTGAAAACTGTGTAAAAGAAAGTCGAGTGCAGACCACTCCAGATATTTTATAATTTGAATTTAATTAGATGTAATATTTACCTTAATTATTATTGAGAAAATCTTAACATATATATTTGCTTAAATACTTTAGCATTTTTATATAAAAATATCACTTTCGTTTTCTTCTTCAGATACTATCTATTTTGTTATCTCTAATAACATGAATATCATCACTTAAATCTTGAATATCATGTAATACCTCCATTATTTCATCAAATCTGGAAAAACCATATTTAAAGGTACCATTTACAGGATTTAAAATAACATAAACTCAATTTCACACTAGTTTAGTCGAAATTTAAACTAGATTATAAATAAGTACTTTACTTAGTTTAACTTAGTATCGGTATAGACTAGTTGTTAAATTTGTTAAGGCATACAAATTTTAATGGTATTTTATAGTCCAGTATACCAAAATCCGAAAAACTTTCTTGAATCAAAATCCTCACAACTTACAAAGTTTGAATTTATGTTTTAGTAAACAAATAACGCAAGAGAAAAACAATTACTTTTGTTTTCTTGTAAATATTTAATTACCTGTGATTTGTAGTCTAGTGCAGGCAATAAATAACACGTTTACCGAATCGAAGCGTCTCGTTGTCAATATATATCATATTAAAATATGCTCGGCTTTGAGAAGGGTTATATACAAAGACTGGACACGAACAAGGCGCACACAGTGTCTCGGCAGGACGCCAACGAACGTGAATTATATAAGACTCTTGTTTATTCGGACACCCAATATGTGGCTTGTATGGAAGCAGTAACTCTGTCGTATAGTATCTATACATACTACATTGTGATAATAATCATTACTTCTCCATCCCAAAACCATGTTATGTAATCAAACTTGTATAACATTATTTGACGGACTGCTGTTCTCCATATTTTACTGAATATATCCCTAACACACATTCTCATCTGATTATGAAATTAAAATAAGACGATTTCCGACAAACATTTGATGGGTCACTTCAGAATTTCTCTTGTTCAATGCTTTATTTATTCTAGACTCAAGATTTTATTAACTTTAAAATTTCTGTCTGTTATATACTATTCTACTTGTACTAGTTTATTATTTGTAACTAAATGCACTTGTGGGTACCATTTGCCTTTATCATATGCAGAATTCAGTTCACTCCACATAGAAATAATAATAATACTGTAAAATTTAATTATATATATATATATATATATATATATATATATATATATATATATATATATATATATATATAAATATGTATACCCAGATCCACCTGTCAATGTAACTAGCTTGCAAAGGCTTTATGATTATGTTTTATCCATGGTTACAATATTCACAAATATGTTTAACCCTCTGACGGCAAAGCATCTCCTCTACGCTTTGGTCTAAGAGCGATACTACATGTTATCAACTTTTCCAGATTTTATTTGGCAGTGCTCTGCGTAAACGAGCACGCGCGCGACCCTGAACCGTGAGGGAGAAAATAGTGCCAAGCGCTGCTGCGCATTGAAAAGATTACACGCATACATAGATAACTCACAACGATAGAGTTTCTATCCAGTCTGCCCTGCCGTCAGAGGGATAATAATCGTCGTAGCCGTAGTATCATCGAACATCAATATATGAAAAATAATTAAACAAATATTTGACGTTTCATGCCATATTTCGTGTTTGATAGTTTTAGATTTATCTAGAGATCTGGATAGAAAACTAAACACATTGACAGATGGATCTGAATAATTTTATTATTCAAAGATATTATAATAACGGTAACGTGTACACTGTATTCAGTATATGATATGGACACATGGCCACCACTGGTGCATATAATATAGAAAGAAGAATAGGTAATGCAACAATATTGTATATGCCAGAAATTCGGATATACAATATTAAGTATAAGTATACTTATATGTATATCCATAATGAATGTTTGCTAAAACAGTATATATTATTTTTCACTGCAAATCTTCCACAATTAGGTTCAAACATTAATTAATTAATCGTCTTTATGAATAAAATAACATGCATATTTTCAAGAATATGTGGTGTTAAGTGAAGTTTGATTTAATAATAAGAACCAACGTAAATAATGTGCTCTCTTCTCTATTACTTTAGCAATCTTGAATATTGGTATGAATTTGTTATGATTCATTATTTTACTATTAGTTTAGTACACACACTCAGGAAGCTTATACGAAGTGATAGAAATTACTATTATATCAATTGGGCTTGCTTATTGAATTTTTATTATTTATGAATATGCATATAGGTTGGTTTATAATTGAAAATTTAGTGATATAAATTTAGGCGAAATATGGATATATATCGTTTATAATTACAATGTGAAATTTACTTCCAGTTAATAGTGAAAATAATTTGTTTGATTGTAAGGTATTCTGGTGGTAGATTTTATGTTAAATTTGATAGTTTTACAAATAAAATTTACATCTACACTGTTTTGCTTAAATATGGTTATTGGTATCTTTTATTAATTAATAACAATTCAATATTACAGATATTATGTGTATAGAAAATTTGTACCCTTATTGTGCTGATGATGTTTACGTGTACATTACATAAACTTATACAATACGTACTACAGTGCTGTTTGTTCGCGTTGCTACGAGAAGAGCTCGTACATACATATATGATAAGTGGATTTTAGGAAGTAATTTAGAAAACTTGAAAATAACCATACTTGCGTTATTTCACTATTTCATTAAATTACATTATGTAAAAGGCTTCCATAATGTAAATTTATCGTCTCTAAATTACGTGTTTACCTAAATTCCTTAAATTACTTCACTAAATTTTCAAATATAAACAAGCCTTAACTGGAGATTCATTGAATATTACCGTTTTTAACAATATATCACGATAGGTTATCGAAATGAAAATGATTTTAAGACTAATTTATTAGGCTAACCTGATTCTTTGATATTATATCACCCTAATATATATATATATATATATATATATATATATATATATATATATATATATATATATATATATATATATATATATATATATATATATATATATTTCACTACACAGTCTATACTAAATAGGTATGAATTAAATGTATCTTATGATTGACGTTCCAGGTTATATAAAACGATCGTTCTTATCACGATGCAAACAATAATATACGGTTCATCAACCTATACAAACATGCTTTTTAGTATTAATTGATATCTGTACAAGCGTTCATAAAAAAGATTTCTTTATGTAACTGATCTTTGTTAAATGAAAGCAGTTATACTATCAACGTAGCCCACAAATTTGATTGATCACCTATTTAGAATATTTAATTAGTGGGAGACCTTTATGCAGAGCTTGATGAATCACTGAGAAGGGTGTACAACCGCAGCGTAGATTTTTGCTCCATCATTGTTCCAAACGGTGAAAAATACAACGCCAGTGTATTATGGCGTGTAATATTCAAGCACCCTCATGCTGCTCCAACCGAAATAAAATATAAGCATCCCTGTGGTGTTGAAGAATACGCTAACATATCATCCACCGACAAAAATGCATCCCTATCGTAGTTGTGAGTCTTCCGCATGTTCATTTGATTTATACTCTCATTACTAATACTCATTTCTTACAAATTTGTTTCCGTAAAATACAGGCGGCTGTTGTATTTTATTTCAACTTGTAAAATTTAAACACACCATGGACACCCCACAGAGAGGGACGCGGTTCCTGTTGAGGTGAGAACAGAACGAAATCAGCTGGTGGTTTGATGGGCACCTCTGGCTACGGCTCGGCTCGGCTGTAGCTCGTTAGTGTGCTGACCGACCGACTGCCTGGTTTTGGGTTTCATAAAATTCTCAGAATCCGATGAGAGATATATGGAAATAATTATTTCAGCTCTTGTTTATTTATTGTTATGTGTCCCGAGTTTTGTTTCAGCGCCATACTACATTTTGAATCATAATCTTTTGTTTATTTTAGTGTGTTTTTATGTGCACATAATTATATATGATTATGTTTCTTGTTAAAAGGATAAAGAAAAGGTTTAAAAATAATGTTGATTTTTGCTTTCTTTTACGATATAATAAGTAAATATAGGAATCACAAATAGTTCGACCGTGAGATATTAATGGAAATGTCGATTTTGAAGGCCTCTGAATCCATTTTCACTATATTCTCAACGATGTCGGTATATCTGTCTGTATGCGTGTGTGTGTGAGTGAGTGTTCCTGTTTGTCTGTGAACGCTCTACAGCCTATACCGTTCAACGAAAAATATAATGATTTGAATTCAAGATTTCTGTGCCCCTGAATAGATATCCTCCTATTTTAAAAAGGATACTTCAACCGGAAGTGCTTGATTACTTGACAAAATTTGAATAATGAAACGAAAAAAAAATTCCGTAAATCAACGCTTGAGAAATTTCGTTAAATCTCAGTATAAGTTACATAAATTTCGAAAAAAAAAAATGGTGCGACTCATATGGTAATTTGGCAGGAATAATCAAAGCACAGTTGCCGTTATTTTCTAATTTTACTTTGCAGAATCTGGAGGGATAATAGTATCTTCTATAATAATAATTTTGTGTTTGAATTGATTATTTTTTCATAAATTTCCTCGTTTTTATTCATTGCCAAATTTCTTTTCAATTTCACTTGTCGACCGGTTATTCTATATTCAACATTATCATGATTTATCACAGGTTGCCCAATTATTATATCATTATTATCCATTTTCAATTGTACAAAATGAACTTATGAATGTATGTAGAAACTATCAAAGGCGAAGCTAAATAATGCTAGGCCCACTGGATATGTAACTTGATTGCCAAAATCTCTTATAAAGGTATTTGGTTTCTCTAATGTAATATTTAATTTATTTAAAACTTTAACAGTAGCAACAGTAATTTGTCTGCCTGTGGTTAAATACTCTCTGCAAGGAACATTGTTTATGTAAAAAGTTATATAATAAAAATCATATTGCACTTGCCTATTTAATGTTCTTACTGCTGCTGACATTAAATACCAGCAGCTTTCATAGTTGTGTCGTTCTGGTAAATCTGGCCCAATCGGGGACTCGGTTAGTCTTTCGTTTAATTACCTCCTCAATTTTTCATGGTGCTTCCATGATTTAAAATGTACAAGATTAATATCACTATCATTGTTTAACTCGATGTCACTTTCACTATCACTTTAGGTAAATTCCACTTCTGAATTGTCAGAATGGATAGAATTGTAAATAATAAAAATCGTACTGCTCTTGAATATATCTTTATTGTACCACGTATTATGTGAGAATAATTTCCAGAATCCAATCGACACAATTATATATTATACCATTACGTAACTAAACAATTAATAATGCTAATGCTATAACCTATTTATAATTAATTGAATTAGGAAATTTTGTAGTTCCTAACAATCTATATTTTATAATTCTGTATTTTATTTTAAATTCACCATACGAATGCTGTGAACCAAAATTAATATGCATTGTTACTAGGGTATCGTAAATTAAAAAAACCATTTTCTAAGGCGATCTTTCAGTAAATGGTTCATTTTTCGAACTAACTTTGTGAACTAATCTGAAATTAGAATATTTTTAATTTTTATTAATCCGGCTTTACATAGGAATTAAGTTTAAAGATTAATAATATTATCATCAACTGTTTTAGCTGTAGGGCGATCACAGACAACAGGATAGACGCATACACGGTGATGGGAGTGGAACATTGAGCGGATAGTGTGTGTGATAGACACATGAGATAATTTGTTCATGTTAGGAAATTGTCGAATTACAGACTAATGATAGTTTATATAAGTAATGTAGGAATGCAAAATCAACACTAAAATAAATACATAAATATGATTGAAACCGAATAGGCGGAAAGGTACGTGATGTGCCAGTGGAAGAAATCTGTATTGTCACTTACATTGAACTTTCTTGTACTTATAATCACCGAATTTGTGTAGATATTTTGTGGAATATACTTACATAAAGTCATCATAGTTTTCATTTTCGACCTTCGCTAATATTATGATTATAAATGGTACGGTTTTTGAGAATATTTTTCAATAAAAATTATAAGACAGTTTACATCTTTCACTTTTTTTCTAACTTGCGCCTATACCGAGATAGTAAAAATATTGCAGGAGTAAACTGTTACTACCAGATTAAATTATTTGTTGAAAAATAGGAAGGTTGCTTCGAGGATACATACAAAATAAAAATTTAAAGTTCCATAATTTGATCCAATAGTTTTTACTGTAGAGCACCCATACACACACACACACATACATACATATAGACCTTATCTCGAAAATTCGGAAATGCTCAAAGTGTGTATATTCGTTAATATCACAAGTTCGAAATTTTAATGATTACAATACTTCCTTTTAGACGTTGCATCGTCCATGAAAGTATAAAGGTCGTATGATGTGGAATCAATAGAGTTCTTAAGATTGTGACGGCTTAAATTAAATTGTCTGTCATTTCATTCATGGGAATAAGTATTACGCTATATAAACTAAACTGTCGGCTGATCATAAAAGATACTGCAATGTTATGGTTTCTAAAAAAAAACTACATCTGACAAAATATAACAATTTAGTTTATTTTATTTACGGTATTAGTACAATAAATTGTCACAAGAAAAAATGTGTGTGAGTATTTATGTATTTTTAAGTTAAGTGGAGCAGAGCAATGACCTAAAAGCATTTATACCGCATGGCAAATATTTACTATACATCAATGGTACGATAAGAGTTAACACACCAGACAAACACACCGCATTCTTTAACACGTTAACCGACCCTAGAGGTCGGTGATGGATGATATGTGATCATGACGAGTAAAAGTAATGTCAACGTACCGATGTCCGGCAAACATCCCGCCGGAAACTCGTCGGAACTCGGAACGCGACCAAAGTAAAGTCGATTGCGAAACTCATCGTGTTTATTCTGAATTTCTCACATATCTATTGCATAGTAAAATATCATGAATATGCCATTTAAGTTTATATAGTTCTTGTAAATTTAAATGTAAATACAAACAATCAATACATCATATTTTTATTTCATTATCATCTTGCGGATGTTAGAAAATTATATTTTCATTTTTTTATAAGATATTTCTATAGATAAGTAATCACTTCTGTCGTCTAGACTATATATAGGGAATAATGGGGCACACTGCTTTCCGAACTCTCACAAAAACTATATGTAATACTAGTAGAAACTTTACTATTTTTGACCAGTTATAACTTGAAAGTGAAGGTTTTCGAAAGGAATAATACATATATAGATCTGATTTCCATTTTTTTTTCAAGTTCAAACAATTTGAAGAGCAGAGAAATTTACCTTTATAACTATATTTACATTATTTACTTGCCTCTGAATTCATAATTAAAATTATTATCTGTGGATAAACAGGAACTGGCGCATATCCAGTGCTACCAGCTCGCCGTTCCGACGAGGCTAATCGCAATAAATACAATAAAGTTTGTAACAAAAGAAATTACTGTCACATGACTTCTTCGTTTCACTTATAGATGGCGTCCAATGTCTGATTTATTTCAAAATATATTTCATTAAGCCTATGGGCTCACAATTTGGAAAAACTTTAATGACATAAAATATCTTAGAATTTTTAGTAGAAGACTCTAAAATATTTAAAAGTTGATCAAGGACAGTATTTAGGAGGGTTTCAAATTTCGGGGCCCTATAACTCCGGACCTGTACTGATGATTTGATTTAAAATGCGAGGGGAACTTCAGCGGGTACATCAAATTTCATTAATATCGGTCCGGTACCTTCAAAGGAGTTTCGGTCACAAACTCAGGTCTAACGACCGACCGAGCGAACGAGATACATACATCCAAGTATATAAGTTATATATATATTATTGGATTCAGTGCGAAAATACAAAAACTCTTTATTAAGATTTCTTTTTTTGATCCGAGCATGTTACAGACACACGACCGAACACTATAACTCTTTTGTACATTCTGTACGGTCTATCGACTATTTGGCAAATTTATTTTAATAGATCGAGTGCTTCTAAGCATGATTTTAGGAGGTAGGTTTACCCTGAAAAAAATATCAATAAGAAAGAACTATATGAAAACTAAATGAAAATTAGTTGGCAGAATTTTATAATTTTTGTTTTTAGGATATTATCTGTGGTAATAGGATTTATCAGACCTGTTCTGCTAATCCGGGGCTTGTAACAAAAGATCAAACGATAATGGTTGGATCATAAACCGTATGCCACTTCGTCATCTCACCGTTTCTGTGATGGCAGTTCTTGCCAATTAACTACATTATGACCTTTTCATCAAGATACAACAGATTTTACCATATTGGCTGCTAGGATGTATTGTAAACAAATTTGCACGTCCATACTACACATTCTCATCAAACATAACTAACAAACTTCAGCTGCCAGTGAAAATATTTGTTCAGTGACCATCTTACGACTTCTATCAGCGTTACCAACGATATTCTCAATTGCGAACATATTCAAAACTGTTTAAATCAATATAGTAAGAATTTAATTAAAATAATAAAGATACATTCACCAATGGTTGTGTGTGTGTGTGTGTGTGTGTGTGTGTGTGTGGTTTGGTTGTGATGAGCCGGACGCTCCTCTATGCTGGTTTGTTCGATGACATACCATCAAATATGCATGGCCGCGAGCGTTAATTGTACGGTAATTGCGAAATTATTGCCGTCAATAATTAAACGCAAGTTACATTCCGTGTTATATGGGCGAGTGGCGAAAGGCTTCAACTGCACCACTTCATACTCATATAATATCAGATTGATCTGTCTGTTTGAGTTATGTATAGGGATATTTTGATATTTAATCGAGATAACTACAGAATTCAAAGAGGAGATATGAACAAATGAATGACAAGTATGCAAATTACAAATCCAAAGCAAATTGATATTCAATTGTTATAAATTATGCTGCATTCTATAATTAATATTACTAAATTAATGAAATATATCTTAACAATCAAAATAAATGATATGTAAGAAATTTTTGCGAATAACTTTTCCTTGAGGATAATTTACTATATCATTTCAAACTGCATTATTCATTGGACTTTTTAATTAACTACTTGATATACAAATCTTAATACTAACGTATATTCCACTTATGAAGTTGTTCACGGTGTAATGCAATTAGATAATTACGCTGAAATCAGGCACACTGCTTTTGTCTGCATACGCATCTATCAGAAGGTTGAATTAAGAGGAAAAGCAACTCCAGAACTTTTTGAAAATACATTTTTCTTTATTTCGTTAAAATTACCTCGCTGTGGCCCTAACTTTAGTTACTGCCCGCGTGCAAATTCGTTATGTCACCATCTGGGCTATATGCAAGTAAAGTTATTTTTTTTTTATTTTTCACACTTACATGCACAAACACACAGACGGCATTCTGGAAATAGTAAGATTCGATTCAGGGTTGTGTAATTTTGTTAAAATCTCTAGTTGTATGCGTTCAGCTTGCCGTTTGAATAGAATCGGCGAAAAACAAGTAGCGACCATAACAATAACAGTGATTGTAATACCATCTATTTCTGGTTAGATTAGTTAATCTAGCCAGCTATAGATAGCCTTAGACTTTATATTATTTTTAACAAGTTTTATGGTTTCTCGAGGTTAAATTCTGAAAATATGATATAGATTTAAAAAGTCTTACAATTTTTTGTACATTTTCTGGATATACTAAACTCTTGTAAACATAAAATATTTTAGAATATTGTGTATAGTTCTTGTGTGTTTTTTTTTCTAAGGGCTGCATTAATAAAGGATACAAATTTTGGGGCCTTTTACGGGCTATTGAATTTAAACTTCGATCGGATTCAAATCAGATGCCAAATAATATGTGTAGCTTTAGTTCAAATCGCTTCGGAACCTTCAGAGGAATAAAGGGCACAAATTTGGCTTTACGAGCGAGCAAGTGAGCGAGCGACGACTAACATCCAAGTATATGAATTGTTAAGGACATTTTTTGATCCGAGAATGCTACAGACACTCGACTGGTTGCTTTAGCTCTTTTGTACTTTGTACGGCGAGCGAATAAACATATAGATATAGTAGGCGCAGAGTACATTCGCCGGATTCGATAATCACCGAATAACGAGTGTTATAAAAGTAACAATGGCTATGCGGTTTTGTCAATGGCTAGAGTCTAGGCGTCGGCCTGTTGCCTTTTATTATATATATATAAATTACTTATAGTTTTTTTTATTTATCATGCTGCCCACTTAACACAATTATACATTAAACATATTGATATTTAAAAAAAATATATAGTACATCCCTGGCAAGCCAAAGGGTCTTTTACAACTCTCATTATGCGGTGATTATCGAAAAAGGCGAATGAAGTCTGCGCGTACTATACAATGGATAGTGGCGGCAATGTATGAGAGTCGAGCAATATCCGATATGCGCTTTCAGCAGTGCAGCGATAAATTGTCATGAGGCACTATATACTTGAACCCACACACGCACCGCCGCGCCGTGTCGCCTGCGTTCATCGTCGATTTTGTTCTTATAGTGGCCACAAAGTCACATAGCGTGAGCATATAAAATATGTATGCATAATGATACGACCTCAAGAATTGTCATGGGAAAGGCAGAATGCGCATTCGGCCTAAACCCACGCGTATATATGCGCCGTTTCTGTAACCTCGCGGGAGCTATAACTCCTCGGATACTTCGTTAAAGAATCGCCGCGTTGCTATGGGATTGTTGCAATAATTCATAGTTCCATTAGGTTAATTCATTATCTCTGCTTGTTGTTCCGTATCCGAAGATACGCGTTCTCATTACCAATCGTTTAGAGGGACTAACAAAATTTGTATTTCTATGTTCCATGTTATAAGGCATCCACTTTTAAATTGTATGTAATATATTCACAATGTGCCTGCAAATAATTTAATGAAAGAAACGACCAGGCATTTTTTTTTTCTTGTAATTGAGAACTTCAACAATCATGAGTATGAATTGACTAAAATAAAATAAATCCGCACGGCAATTTTTTCATAATGTCATACGCGTGGGTTTTCGATTTCATATTCTTAAGAAATTTTAAAATAAATTATTTATATGAACAGTAGGCACATATTTTACTAACCTGCACTCTGTTATAGTATAAAAACATAATATTTACATTATTTGTAATTTTTTTTGGATATTTCAATACAAAAAATTTGTGCAAACTTTAAAATTATAATTCTTAACAATATTTATGAATTTTGGGCTACCAATATGAAGATATCTTGTAGATTTAAAATAAACTGTTTGTAGAACTTTTGGATATTTCAATTAGTGTATTCGGGAAGTTGTAATACCGAGAAAATACTTAAATTCTTGTAGACGTAAAAAATGTATATATTTCCTGTCAGAAATTTTACAACAACTTGTACATATTTTTGTCTGTTTCCTAGTTACATCCTATTAGATCATAATAGGATACCTTGGTAATACTACTTATAACTTTACAATGTGCATATATGTTTAATGTATGTATCATAAGAGCTATGCTAAATCATATTTTCAAAGAAACCAAACATAAATAATTTTATACTTATTAATTGTTATTTAACACCAGCTAACACAAATAGATCGTCTAAGAACGTGTTTGTAATGGTTAATGCAAATTAATATTATAATATATTTTGAAAAACAGTAGGTACGTATTTTAAATTATATTTGAATATATTGATAAGGATCTATTGTAATAATAAGCAAATTGTACAATTTCAGCGTATTACTGTGGAGTATTAATATTATTTGGCGGATTGTTTGGGATCAATATTTCTAATGAACATTACGTAATTAATGTCGAGTGCAGGGCACTCTAGATTATTTATTGTGATTACTATACTTTCTTTTATACATTACGTATATGGAAATAATAATGCGCAGAATTTCGTTGTACGTCATTTTGATTTCGTAGTGGTATATACATTCAAACTTTCATATGTCTAACTTCAATAATGCGGGTAAAATACTTCAAGATGTAGAAAATTCGAGCTATTATGTATATTAACACCCAGATATACGAGGGCTGTCCGACAAGTCCTTAGCCTCACCGGTCTATGGCGCCACTGTCGCAAGAGACATAACCTATTGTGTAGTACATTATCTTAGACGGCTACTGTTAAAATTTCAGCCGAATCGGACTCGTAGTTTTGTTTTGGGATCCGCACCGAATGCCCAATCGGCATTGTACCTAAACGAAAAATGTTCGTCTCGTTATTTGACAATTTCGTCAAACGAACTTCGGAACCATTCAGAATGTATGCGGCGCATACATTCCGAATGGTTCCCTTTTGTTTTAACCTCGTGTGAAAGCGGGAGTATCCGCAGATTTTAGAAAAATGGAAAAAGAGCAATATTGGTCGGTGATTCGATTCTTGTTTTTGAAAGGGAACCATGGGGATTCCTCTTAAACGACAATATAATTATTATATGTAAAATTAAGTATATTGTGTGAATATCAAAATGTCGACAGTTTGTTGCATATCCAGTTATATAAATAATACAGTGGATAATAATATAGCTGAAAAATACGTTTCTATAGACTTAATCGGGTTCCATAAAACCCCGACAGCAGCGGTTTGAATAAATATGTTGCGAATGATTTTTCTTTTGTTAGAAATTTGAAATATATATAAGCGGGCATTTATGTCACGATTTGCGGAATCCATAAGATGTAAAATTTGGAAATCGTAAAATCAAAAATAATTCCTATATTTTGCGTAATTCGTAACAATTATAACCTGCTTTTATGATTTGTGAAATTTGTTATTGCGATGGACGGTAAGGTGCAATCATTTAATGTAAGTATCTATAAGGAAAATATTAATTTTGCAAAAATGTATTTAATGTAGGTAATACTGCTCCTCAATATGGTGCAATTCTTACCGATTCATCTGCCTAATTGAATTATTTGACGGCTGGCGAATTTTCTGGTAAATCATGGTTACACTATAGCAAGGGTGGCCAACATGTCGATCGCGGATCGATTTTTAGTCGATCTTCGTAAGTTATCAGACAACCCTCTTACTACATAGTGATCCTATTTCTCCTCTCACCAATATTCGAAAATGGACTATACATGATATGGGTACATAGTGCCCATGGGTTAATCTAGGATCTCCTATGTGATGTAATGATATACAGAACGCACAAATCTAATTCAAATATTCGCTCGCTCGCTCGATCGGTTTCAAGACCTTAGATTGTAACAACCGCATCTCTTCCAGATTTAAATAGCACTCGCATTTTCAGTTTCTACAAGTACGTATCACTCTCTTCCAATGACTATAAACGAATATAAATTACGTAATTATAATATTTAGGAGAAGCAATTTTTTAAAAAATATGCTTTAATAGCAAATAAATGACAATTATCATTTATTCTTTATCTTAAGTAAATCGACTGATCATTTTCCACCGGGTTAGTGGAACACTAATAGTAAAACGAGACCCAGACTCAATTATGAGCTTGTTAGTTTCACAGTTGATGACAACTTTGTTTCCGTAGGATGCCACAACATGCACGTTCACACTTCCTTTTGATGTTTTCTTTTCCTTGTTATTCGTGGCGCGGTAGTTTAGCTTGTTGAGGAGAACTTGTTATTTCAACGCTTCACACTTATGATAACAACAGCTGCTAGTTGACCTGCGAAATACACTCTCAGAACAGAAGATTGACATTTTTGAACGTTACGTGGTTTTAATCATATTTTCCTCCATTACGATTTAATTTTAACCATATGATTAAAGTATAGTTATAAAAAAGCTAGAGTGGCCTTCAAACCATCTGTCAATTTTTTGTTTTAAATTCGTGCCACGATTGTTATTAGTCATTTTCAATATGCATGGTAAGCAGGGAAACGTAAATTAAAAATTACTATAATTAACAACGAATTCTCAGTAAACTATAATTATATATATATATATATATATATATATATATATATATATATATATATATATATATATAAACACATAGATGTATGCGTTTGTACATATGTAGAATGTTTTTCTTTGTAAAATATTATTTGGCATAAACAGACAACTTCAACCGTGAAAGTCGAGAGGCTAATCACTATACCGCTGATATTCCAAACATATCTAAACAGTTTACTGCCGGTATTAATATGATTATTTTTAATGGTTTGAGCAATTGTATTCTAACAAGACCATTTATTATTTTTAACAAGCTTTAACTAAAATGCTATAGATATAAATAGTCTTACAATTTTTTGAAGATTATATTTATAAAAAATAAATAAAAAAATAGCGTATATTTTAATATTTAAAATTATAATTTTTAGTATTTTTTTATGGTCATTGGGTTAACAATACCTTCAGAGGAGTAAATAACACACATTTGGTATTACGAGCGAGCGAACAATGACTAACATCCAAGTATATAATTTATATATTTTTTGGATTCACGACGACGAAACAAACACTTTTTGTTAAGGAAATGTTTTGATCCGAGAATGCTACAGGCACACGATCGAATGCTTTGGTTCCTTTATACTTCGTACGGCGAGCTACAAAATTGGTTGTCGCCAACACAGAACTTTCTTTTACGTAGTTTTTATTAGAAATATATATTCAAACAAACTGTCTAAAAATACCAATTCTACACAGTAATACCCTGAAATTGTACCATTTTGCTTATAATTTTATTATGTTTCTTTAATACGAAACATATATACGTTGAATATTTAAAATTCACCTTATAAATATATTCAAAAATAATTATTAATACGAACTGTATCTCAAAATATATTTCAATATTTATCTGTAATAAGCATTACAAACACGTTCTCAGTAGTTTTATTTGTGTTAATCGGTGAAAAATGACATAAATTGTTTATATTTCGTTTATCAGTCAAAATATTTTTTGACATAGCTTTCATAGATTTCTTTAAAATAATCTCACAAATGCATTTCCATGACAATATAAATACGATATTTAAGGTTTGCCTCAGCAGTTTTCTCGTAACTGGTACATTTCTTGAAGAAACTTTTCAAACAAAAGTTGAGCGAAATCTTAATATCTTTCATTATGAACATAATTATTTTTGCCATAAGTGCATATTGTACATATAACAAAATAGTCATAGAGTAAGCATGCACTTCCGGTTTGAATATTCTTTTTAAAAATAGGAGGTGCACATTTAGACTTTACTCTTAAGTTTGAAGTATCATAATTTTACATTTGATAGTTTCGGTTCTAGAACGTTCACAGACACACAGGCACACACACAAACAGACAAACAGAAGTCACTTTGAAAATAGCCACTTTTGATTCAGGGGTCAAAACGTGTATATCTGTTGAAATCTCGAGTTCGTTTTTTTTTTTTTGGTGTTCCCTATACTTTCTTATTACCTTACAAACTTTAAAATCTACAAATAAATAGACAAAATCGAATCAAACGTCAAAATAAAATGTCAATGTAAATAATATTATAAATGTGAAGAATCTGTTCATATATTAATTTAAGGATTTGATTGTTATCTTATGTCATTATTAACATAAGTACAGACACCAATGTCTTCAGCTCAGCGTATAATTTGGGATAATTTTTCATTTGCAATATATGAAAACATTTTCTTTGTCACTGATATTTTTAATAACGAAAACCAAATCTTTACCAGTGATCTTTGAATTATTGTGTCTTTTCATGCTCTACTCATGGCTTTAGATTTTAAAATTATTATTTTAATTAATTTTATTTGGACAAATATTATTAATATTTTGAAGAATAATTAGACATGTTACGAAAAATATAAAGAAACTTTGTCAGAGCCCAAAATCTCCGAAAGAATACGGGCAATTTGATTTAAACTGCGACGGGATCTACTTGGGCATTAAAATTATATGTATATCAAATTTCATTAAAATTTGCCCAGTTTCTACAGTGGAGATGCGTTTACAAATATGGTCTGGCGAACGACATAATCCAAGTATATAAGTTTATAACTAATTCCGAATCAGGACGACGAGAATTTTACAGACATACGAATAAACACTATAGCTGCCTTGTACAAAGGTACGACGAGCTATACATATATATATATATATATATATATATATATATATATATATATATATATATATATATATATATATATATGTATATATATATATATATATATTTAGGTGTACATACTCGTAATGTTATTAAATTTATGTTATTGCTAAATACCTGCGAGAGTATTTTGACTGTATATTTATGGTTGTAAGGTAGCAGCAAATATAATAGTTGTGTTATAAAATAAACTAGTTATTTTAACTGCATTACGCTTTCAATTTTATTAAACTACTGTTTTACCCAACAACAGAAACATTAATAGTTTAAGTAGAATGAGTTGTAGTTCAACTTAGTTCAAAAAGCTTCCGTAGAATTGTTACGTAACATTCCCCATTGTATCAGTTTGAATGTAGGTAAACGTTAACTTTGCTAAGACTGATTGAAGTATAGGGTCGGTGTATCCGGTTTAGTTCTCTCGTAGGAGGCACCGGTAAATGCGTCACGGTTCCTCCTCTGTTTTTGGACCGCGGGCTACAAACTAGTACATGTGCTACTGCTGCCTGGTATCTGGGAGCATCCAAGCAGTGTGAACGAACACGACTTGGCTTTTAGCGACCAACAAACAACCAAGCACCCATCCCAAGGGACTTCGCGCTCCAACACCTAATCGTGAGATATGTTTAGTTTAAATGGGGGAAGACTGTCGCCGAAAATTACGAATAATAACTGACTAGAAGTTATAAATTATACCTGTAAGAACCACTAATGAAACTAAAGGATAATGAACGAGCTTGGTTTAGACTTGAACCAATACAACTAAATTCGGTTTCTGTTAAAAATATATTTTATCTATGAAAATAGAAATGCTACTTTATCGGATGTGTACAAAAGGAATCAATGGTGATAATTACGGTTCCTCAAACATTAATAGAGAAAAGATCGAAATTATAAAATTATAAAATAAATAAAACACCAAATATATTATACGGGGTTTTGAAAGCATTGGTGCATATGCTTGCTTTTTCTAAATTCAATCATAACGTCCTATAATTCCGAAATAAATAAAGGATATGAAATGAAAAATAAAATCGGCTTCAGATACATTTTATCTATTTAAATTTGTGTGCCAAATTAATGATAGATTTTGACGGCCGCATGATTTACAATCTGACTGCGTGCCAATTCGTCATGACAAACAAAAACCAATGTAGTTAGACCAGACAATAGAAGTGTCCTTTGCCTTTATATGTAATTTTATAGTGACAGTCTCCAAATCCTTTTATCCCACTCAGAGCAATAGCTGCCAGATTGATGCGGTAATTGAGAAAGTTTATTATTGAAGATTGGAATGACGGATGATCCATCATTTAGTGCAAGTTTATGAGATAATAGTAGAACGCAATATCCTTTTTGTTCTTGGGTACGTCGGTCGACCTCCATGCCCGTTAATTTCACCGATTTACCTCGGCAACTGTCAAACGAAATGCGCATGAAAAGCGGCGAACTTCACGGTCCAGCTGTAGTGCAAGAACTTATATATTTGAGAAATTGCAGCACGCCGTCGGCGGCCTACAATATGGCTTTGTTTAACGATCGCATTTCTTCCGGTATTTTATGCACGAGTCAAATAATCTTGAAAGGCACGGAGGCGCTTGGTGAAATAATATGTGGAAACCGGAGACTTCCCTTGTGGCGTACTAATTTACGACACATAAAACCATGCATCTATTCATTTGTATAGACGTGGCTGCGGTTGTTTTTAAGACTTCACTGTGTTTGTTAACTGAAGACAGACAATGTCCCCATACACCCCCTGGTTATTTTGAATGCTGACAATTCCGTTGAGGAGAGTCTATTCAATAAAACTTTCAGTCGGATCAAATTCCGTCTTTATTTTCTATTCACGAGCACTTTTCGAACGTGCGCTTTGGGGTGACCTACACTACCGAACAAGGGTCGTACGGAAGTAAAGTGCTGACGACTACATTCTTTGTAGAGAGACTGCGGGAAATGAACCGATCTAAGAACCCAAGTTCACACTAGTTGTCTTGGATTGGTAGGTTTTTGTGAAAAATTTATATTATTCAGAATGAATTACGCGAAAAGTAAGTATTGAACATTCGGAATAAAATGTTATTGATATTATCCACTATATCAAATGTACCATTAATAATATTGCCTATGAAAATAGTCACATTTACGTTTCTCTACTTACCTCAAATATTGATATTGTTTCATAGCAATGGTAGAATGCATTTATAAAACACAATAAAGCTGTATAACATGTATAGTGAACATTAAGGGGAAAGAATGTTGAGTGTAAGGCACTCTAGATTTTTTATAAGAAATCGTATAAAATTTTAACATAATTGGATAACATATTCTTATGACTATCAACCGTATATACCAACGCCGCACAGTGGAGTATTTGTATTGAAAACCCGGTCAAAAGTCGAAATCACAAATCTAGTCGAAATATAAACAAATCGGCATTTTCTTTAAGAAGAATGACTGGCCCGTCAAATTGTCGCCAAATAAGGGCGCTAAATGTTTATTTACATACGTAAATTAAATCAGAACCCAGTCATTGTAAGTAGCGAATGCGCTGAGTAAGGACTAGGCTATAATACAGTACGTATTTATTTTGTAATTTGTGTTTGTTGGTCTTTGAATTTTTGAAAAACAAAAATGATTTTGATATGGTAGGAGAAGGTATGTACTTTACTTTGAATCATTATTTAATTTGCAATTAAAATAATAAGTTTACGAATAATATTTGCAAGTCCTATAAATGTGTGATATTTTTTGCATCAAACTTTCGTATAAAAGTGTTTTTGAGTACCTGTCGCGTCTTGTCGCGTTATTTCTTTTGTACACGCATAATATTCAGACTATTCTTTAATCAATTTCGAAGAAAAATCATCCGCACTCTTCCGCCATTTTGTATACTATTAGTTTAAATATTAAGAGTAAAAGAGTATATATTGTACAGTCATTTGGTCGTTTCACTTCAGACTTAATTTTTTTTTTGGTAATTTGATTAAAAATGGGACAAAGATGAAATATTTAAAAATTATTAGTTTGTTTTCTCGTTGGGGGTGGGTGAGTTACACCCCAACTCAGAGGTTCAAAAAAGAAAGAAAGTGACTATGGGAACGTGTCGATCGTCGAATTCTACTCAAAAAACCCCTATAACGTTAATTTTGGTTTAATACCCTCCTAGTTACAGGGGATTGAAAACGTTGATTTTCAAGCAAAAACACTGATTAGCAAATTACTCAAAGAGGATCACATTTTCGAAAATGTTTGCCATGACATAAAAGTTAGCTTATGAAATTACAAAAATAATTCATAAAATAAAAATTTGTTTAGGCTCATCGTCGCTGAGATACAATTAATGTTAGGTGCAATTGAACATAACCCTGAAAAGATCACGCTCTTCAAGTAGTCGTAACTCTAGTTTAAAAAATACTTTTCAATATGTGCCATGAACCAAAATAAAACTATATATAGTAGCTTATTATCATATAATGTTGTTTCTTATTTAATAATATTTGAATAAAATCTATAAAATAATTTTGACCGGTTATTTCATACAAATACTCCACTGTGCGCCGGTCGATCTTTGTCGTATCGATTGCGGTGAGAAATTGTTTTAAAAAAATATGTGACCAGCACTCGACTTTCTTATACGTACTTTATTTATATCCCAAACAAACTGCTAAACCAACCAATACACCACAGTATTTCTCTGAAATGTTACCATTTAGCTTATTATTTTATTACGTTATCAAATACTGCTTATTCAATACAAAATATTGATTGTATCTTTAATATTCACCATATCAATAGATTCAATATGAACTGTTTTTCAATATTAATTTCAATGTTTATTTTAAATAAACTATATGCTCCAAACACGTTCTATGTCGATATATATAAAATAGCAAGTAGCGAATTATTTGAGTCTATTTTGTTTTAATGTCAAAATATTGTCAGGTATAGTTCATACGATGTATCTTCGCAACATAAATAAGAAATTTAAGATATTGTTACATTCTTTATAGAAACTTTTCAAACAAAAATTGTGCGACATATTAATACTTTTCATTATGAAAATTACAATTATTGCCATAAGTGCGTCCGTTTTATTGATATTGGAGAAAGAACAAAATATAGAGTGAACATGCACTTCTGAATTAAATATTCATTTCAAAAATAAGAAGGGCACATTTAGACCATATACAGGTCTTAAGTTTGAAGTAACACAATTAGAGTTTCGACAGATTTGGCTCTACAGCGTTTACAGATAGACAGACTAACTGATAGACATACAGACAGATATACATGCATACATTCAAACAAACAAACATGCATACTACATTCATACTGACAGACATATAGATAAACGGGCACACAGATACACACATAGACTTCATTCCGAAAATAGTCATATTCGATTGTAATTATTTAACATGATTACAAGACTTATTACTGCGTATAAAAAGTAAAACAGTTACTGTGTAAATTTGCATTCCCATATTTTATAAAATATTCAAATATAGGCCAAAAATTTATGGCAATAGAAAAATATGTAGTACCCCTGTATAAATAATAAATTTAGTTTAGTTTATGCTTTGATCTGAAATATTTTTTATTGCAGGACTATGTTACAATTAAGAAATTTGAGAAATACCTACTTTTATTAGTAATATTCTAAGGTAGTTTATCTTTGTCATATTATTTTTCTATACATATAATGTGTATCATTTAGTGATCATTGCTCGACTTTCTTATACTTTCAGTATGCATTTATATTAATAATATTGCTTCAATTGGTAAAAAATTGTCAATATGTAACAGGGATATTTACAAAACTATTTTTCAGTAAATGGTACATTTTATCATCAACAGTTTTTGCTATAGAGCAATCACAGACACACACTCATAGACACTATTTCGAAAATAATCAGAAACGATTTAGGGATGAACAAATCATGTATTTTCGTTTAAATATTGAAAATTTTCATGAATTTAAAACTATTTTATATTTGTGTAAGCGTACCGTTTCTACATGTCCTAAATGTAGTTTAGTCATATCAAAAATCACAAAATAATATCTGTATTTGGACCTCTAATATAGACCGTTAAATTTAACCAATTTGTTCGCAAATTGTGTGATCGCGCGGCCTTAATATCTTGGAATGAAGTTTGAACAGATATGTTCATGTTTTGAAGCACCATAAAAAATATTATACATTGAAAAATACGTAGTAATGTATAAATGATTATACAACATTTGAATAATAGCAACACTAAAGATTGCCTTTATGTCAAGTAAGCTTTTATGTGTCTAGTCACTTAAATTTACTTCGCTCTTTGACTGTTATTGACCTTTGCTATAAAAATTCACTTGCACAGGAATATTATCGCAGCAATAAAATTGATAGTGCTACACCTTAAACGACTTGGGTGCATGCGATAACACTCGCAAAATTCAGCCACTGTTGAATTTTCCATACGAATGTTGGTTGATGTTAAAGGTATCGTATCGAATGGATGAACGCGCGCGAATGACTCCAGTGCACCTGGGCCGATGCAGGACTTGGGCATAAATTGTACCCGCGGGAAATCATCTGATCGAGATCAGCTTCTCCGTGCCGCATCAATTCCTCAATTAAACACGCCGCTCTCTGACTCATGTTCGTTCACACGAGTATATATATATATAAATGCACACCAATACACTCAAATGTTTAAGGAGAGAGAACATTCGCCTGCGCGGCACCGTCGGGACTGGGGGGCCGATTCATGTTCACAAATACAACTGACATGAGTTCTAAACGTAATGGACATCGATCTCTGTCGGTCCTTTCGTCTAATACTTTCTAACATCTTCGAAACGTGTTAATACTCACGCAGTGTACCGTAATTTATTTGATTGATCATCGACGGTATCATTATTTACTATTTTGCTTTAGGTTTCTGGTTTAACTAGCATTACACTCATGTACATATGATACAAACAAGCTTAGGTACTTGCACCTATGCCTAAGCTCGCCAAATAAATGCAAGCAGTGCAGAGCGTATATCTAAATTATGTAATATTGCGGTATTATATTTTAAATTGTTCGTGCTTTATGAATTAAAATAGAAAATTGATAAACAATCAAGCATAGGTGGTAGGCACAAATGCCTTAAGCTCGCCGTATTAACTATTCAATGGATGTTTAATTTAATTTATAAAGTAAACGGTTCAACCACTGAAAATTTAATAAAAGAATATATGTCACCACTAAATTTTGAAAAGATAATATGAAAATGATTATAATGACATTATTACTGTTTGATTGCAACAATAGCGTCTTAAATGTGTTCGCTACAATGTATTTAATTTCAACCTACATGTATTAGTGGTCTATTGTATAAAACACAAGCAACAAAAGAAGTTATTTTTGCATTTTTTCGTGTAATAACGTGTTGGGGCTCATTCGGATAATTGGCATGGGGTAAATATCGACTGTCCGACCCTCTAAAACGTATGAGTAGAGATCAAGATATTCATGTTAAAATAATTATCAATACTTGTTTCAAAAATATTTTTAGTAAACGTAGCATTAACAAATAAATTGATTAGAAAATTGCTGTTTTACATTAACTATTCCCATATTAATATTTCTTCAGGGTAATCGTAGCATGAGTTTTAATATAAAAATAATAATAAAAACCCTTAACCACAAAGTATTTTAATCGAGCTAAATACGTATTTCGATTGATCGTAATGAAGTAATAGTTTGTATTAATGTTACTACTTGTTGCACTAGTGACTAGTGATGCCGCGAGACGAGACTGGAGACGAGACTACGGCAGTCTCGTCTCGTCTCGTCTTTTCAAGACAAGAAATAGAGTCGGTCTTGTCTCGAAAAATTCGAGAAGAGACTTTATGATCAATCTCGCGTATAATGCAATTCTCTTCTCGTCTCGGTCTCGTTTCTCGAGTCTCGAGTCTCGAAAAGTCTCGAGTTCCGCTAAAATCTTGAAGTCTCGAGTCTCGTGTATGGAATAATGTTGAATTTCGATTATTCTCGAATTGAGTAAGTCTCAAGTCACGAAAAAGTTTTATTTCTCGAAAAGTGTTGATGCTAGAAAGTCTTGAAACTCAAAATGTTCGAGTGTTGAAACAGTTTTGAATCTTAAATCGGATGCAAATGTTCCTATACGATTCAAGACAATTTTATGTTTATTAACGCAGGAATATCAACTTTTGAGGGCCTATAATTCCAGAAGCGCAGTACCTTTATATTATATTAATAAAAAAGCTGAAGTGGCCTTCATTCAACTTCCTTGTTCTTTCACTATCTGTATAAATTTATCCTACGATTGCTACGAAACCTAATCAGCATGCTTTGTTACTAGGGAAACGCAAAATAATCATTTTCAACGGCGATTTTTCAGTAAATGGTATGATGGAAAAAAAAATTGTACAAAAGTTCCTAAAAATTTTATTATCTTCAACTTTTATATGAATCCTATTTTTTCATTCTCATACCGTATCCGAGCAAAAGGTTAAACTGTTACTTATAATATATTATTTCCAAAAGTAAAAGATGTACATCGGGGCCATATCAATCTTAAATTTTAAGTAATATTTGTATTGTAATCTATTTTATAACTACAAAATAAATTTTATTTAAATAATTACTTTATTAATTTCAAACTTAAATAATGCAACTATTCACTTATATAACAAATGAAAAAAAAAGAATTCTTATTATTTTCAAAGATAGGAAGCATTTTCCTAGTTTTAAGTTCTATTTTTAAATTTTCATTAACAGTATTTGCTGTGTAGCAATCACAGTGATGACGTTAAAATTAGCATTTTTTTCATAAAAATATTCACTTTAAAATCCTCTATGGGTTGTGAAAACGTCATTTTCTAAATGTCAAATGTTCGAGACTCGAGACTTTGTAGCCTCGAGACTTTTCGAGACTCGAGGCTTTTTGCGAATTTTCGAGACTACGAGACTCGAGACTTTTCGAGACTCGAGATTTTTCGAGACTCGAGACTTTGAGACTCGAGAATTTTCGAGACTCGAGACTTCGGGACTCGAGAATTTTCGAGACTTGAGACTTGAAACTTGAGACTCGAGAGTCTCGAAATATTAAGTCTCGTCTCGTTGCAGTCTCGCGGCCACATTCTCGTCCCGTCTCGGAATATCGAGACGAGACTTTTCAGCCATTCTCGTCTCGAAATCTCGAGACGAGACGAGAAAAGTCTCGACTCTCGCGGCATCACTAGTAGTGACCTCATTTGGGTGCCATAACTCCATTTCATTACATAATGAAAGTATATCTTGGTAAATTTACTTAAAAGAAAATACCTGCAGTGGCTTTCCTTCACCTTTCTTATATTGTTATATAGATTTATTGTGTTTTAAAAATTAATTCTACCATTGACATGATAAATAAATCTTAAATTCAAAATATCATTTTTTTATGGAAAGCATTCACACAGGTAGAGACGGATATTTTCATTAAGGGGTCTTTCTGGTTTCTGGGGGTTAAGAGAGTAGCTTTAAAATTATTTTTATATTTAAATCAAAGTCATTTATTAAATAGCAGTTTATACATTAATATATACTTTAAAGAATATATAAAAAAATCTCCAACATTCCTTTTGGTATTAGCCCCTAAGCACGTGCTCAAAAATGATAAAGAACAAGATTTGGTTCGCGTGAAACGCACCAACGCGCAGGGCTCGCTCGCTCGTAAAATATACGTTGCGAGCAGTGGTTTTTAATTATTATGGCCTTTTGGTTACCAATTTGTAAAATTGTTATAGATATAAAATGTCTTACATCTTACGTCTTACAAGCGCTCTACGGTGCCTACGATTGCTCCTCGTTGGTTCACCTTAATAAAAAAAAAAAAAACCAAACGGCATTTGAAAATATATACTCATATCTTCTTCGTCGAAAAGTGTTGAAAGCAAAAATTAAAAAAATTACAGTTCTTCAAAATTGGATGTAAGGAAATCTATGCCGTTTCAAGAAGTGATTCTAGAAGACGAAGTTGGTATTCAATTAAAAGACAATCATAAAAAAAATTCAACCTGATCAGTCCCTTTTTCTGAAATCTTGGACAACGCCCGAAGAAATCTCATTTTGAGAAAAACGGAGAAAAAGTTTCACGTTACTAAGTTATATTAATATATTAAGTTATTATTAATATATATATATATATATATATATATATATATATATATATATATATATATATATATATATATATATATATATAAATATATATGTGTATTGGGTTATAGTTATAAGACATAAGATGCCTTGAAATTTCTTGGTTGATATTTTTATTGTGATCCCAATACTTTCTCTTATACATTACGTAAAAGAAAGTAAGAAGCGGCCGAATGTGCCCCATTTTCCTCTAATTAATATTGTTTCAATATTTAGATCATAATCCATCAGAGCCAACTGGGATTCAGCAAACTATCGTTATACGTGTTTGATTAATTACTGCTAACGGTAGAGCATAATTCACCTTACTATAACATTTATAAGCTTCAGTGGTATTCCAAGTGGATTTCAGTGTAAGCTCAGTCACGGTCCAGTTTATATAATGCATGCGAAGTCAGGCAAGCCAGGTAAGTGTATATAATTGACGCGACGCGACGCGACGCGACGGCATAGTAGAGAGGAAATGCAGAATACACGATCGATGGACTAACGAGGACGAGTATAAACTGCAAGTGGCCGAGAGAGCGACGAAGGCCATCGTTGTTGTTTCCTGCCACTTGCTCGTCTGCCCTGCATAACTTGTTCCAAAATACGCGAATAATGAATATAGCGCGCGTAGGTGGCTGGTGGCGTGACGGCGGTATAAACTTGTAGGGAACACTGTTGCGGCAAGCTGATTGTTCTATTGTTATGGAAATGACGACGCAAAGATATCATACGCAATTCCGAAGTGTTGGATTTGGCATTCATGTCTTGTAGTCTTTTGTCGGAAACATTGCTATTCCCTAGTTCTTGTGTCAGTTACATAATAAGTGTATATTCGGAGTTCGATCAAGAACACTGACAGCCGAAATATATACGCTTCAAATAAACCAAAATATAAAGCCTGTTTAAATTAACTTTTCAGTGACGTCAATCACAATCGTTTCATAAAACAAAACTCCGCCATCTTGTTTTCTTTATCAACAAATAATATTTAACTAGGTTAACCCGTGATAATAATATATGGAATACAGTTCACTCCTCACCAATTCATCTGCCTATTTGAATAATTTTACGGGTGGCAATCATGGTTACAAACTATAAATAAGGGCCCTTACACTGTATTTCCTAGTGCGCACGTTTTTATATATTTCGTTATTTTCTCTGTAAAGTATCGTCCTCAGAAGATTAGTATGGTGCTTCTGCAAAAAGCCAAATACCACTTATATACTTTCTAGTATATAAGTGGTATTTGGCTTTTTGGTTGGAAATTAAGAAAGACGTGTTTCAGTATTTTTGAAAACCGTTCCTTAAGGAGGTAAAATAGGGTCTATGGGAATTCTGTTATTTTTGTAGTTAAAAACGAGGAAATTGGTATTTGGCCTTTTGGTAGGATATTAAGAGAGATGTTATTAAATTTGTTCGAAAATCATCCCCTAATGGGGTAAAATAGAGTATGGAAGTTTGCATGGGATTTCCATTTTTTTTGTAGGTAAAACCATGAAAATTAATATTTTGTCTTTTAGTTGGAAATTCAGAAATATGTATATCAGGATTTTTGGAAAATCATGCCCTAAGAAGCCAAAATAGGGGATGCAAGTTTGTATGGGAATTCCGTTATTTTTGTAGTTAAAACCATGAAAATTGGTATTTGGCTCTTCGATTAAAAATTAAAAAAGTTGTGTTTCAGGATATTTAGAAATGTATCCCGATACTATTCCGGTCTAGAATTTTGAAATAACTTTTTTTTTGCATATTCTGAAAGTATAGACCTTTAAGAATATATCCCTAAGAAAGAAATTTAAAATTTCAATAATTTACGGAATTATAGCTATTTTAGTGACGCAGCAACTAAGCTCGTCTCGCCGGACGGTGGACAATACCAGACTACCTGACCATTTTTGGTATAAATACATTATCTGTATGATAATTGTCAACCCAAAACACTTGAAAATCGTTTATCCGGAGGTCGTAGTAACGTATTCTTTTGAAAACCTTTTCGTGTTCAGTGTACAGTTCAGCACAGCTTTTCTCAAAACTACTTTTTCCAACATGATTGACATGATATCTCAAGTTCTATTTAACCGATTTATTTCAATTTTTTTACCAACCTTCAATGTTTAACCTTCTATCGCCCCTACCATTTTTGTATCAAAATTATTCTATTTACTATTTAAAAAAGTTATGAAAAAAAATAGTCGAAAAATGCCTCTTTTCAGACAGCCGCCATTTTGCGAAAATATTTTTTTTCATTTTCTCTTAGATATGAGCTATAACGACATTCTTACTAATTAAGAGACGTTTTTTTAAATTATGCTTCAGATGATCATATGGGTTGCAATCGTGTCAACCAGCACACCCTTTTTAGCTCGCCGTTTATATATATAAGTATATAAGTTATATATATTTTTGGATTCAAGACGACGAGACAAAAACTTGTTGTTAGTCAAATTATTTGATCCAAGAATGCTACAGACACACGACCGAATGCTTTACCTTCTTCGGTACTTCGTACGGCGAGCTAAGAACATGTAGTTTCTGTGAATTTTTATTGAGTTCGAAACTCTCTGGACGCGGGCAGCGGGACTTTCCCGTCCACGCTCGGTAAAAAAAGAATATGTTTTTAATTATTATGGCCTATGAGTTTACAATTTTCAAAAATGCTATACATATAAAAAGTCATTATAGATATTTATGATATACACAAAAAATAAATTAGTGCAAATATTTAAATTCAAAATCGTAATTTTTAATAATTATTCTTTTGACTTTTGTATTATCTTGAAGTTAATGTAACATAACTGCAGTACAGCTTGTTAATGTTGCTACGAGATGGGCTTGTATATGATTGGCTGGATTTCAGGAAGTAATTTAGAAAAATTATCGTATTTTGCGTTATATAACAATTTTATTAAATTACATTATGTTATAATCGCTTGACCACACTATGTATATTTATCTTCATTAAATTTAATACATTATATAAATAACTTTTCAATTTTCAATTAAAAGCCAGCGTTAAGAACTATCGTCTCAATGTACCAATGGTTTCGTGTATGTATAAGAATTTCATAGAAGGTTACAATTGTAGAAAAACTGTACTAATCTGCTAATCTAAATTTAATCTACGTTATTGATCGAAATCGAGTAGGATTGAGTAGTCATATAACTATAGGTATACCAGGATTGAATGCCTAGCGATTGTGAACAAACTGTATTGACACAGTATAACAGGAAGGAGCCGAGTTCTTGTGGCCGTATAACAGGCTTATCAGGGTACATTTTAGGTTCCTTACCGTAGTATGCAGGTTTTTGTACATACTTTCTCCCTATCCTAAAAGTGCTATCTTGTCAGGCTACGATCAATCCCCATTAATGCGGCTTTCAGCTGCATTTTTAGATGTTCACGATCATAACATCTTCGGACGCAATATAGTTATTCCAAGAATATCAAACAAATCTCAAAAATTTATAGTTTGCATTAATATTCAGAAGTAAATTAACTAATATAAAATAATAATTAAATGCAAGCAATTTGTAAGTCATAATATGTAAGTATATTTTTAGGTAATATTTTAAATTAAAATTAATAATCTAAATCGAATGCCATAATGTGAAATTCAGGCCTTGGAATTTATTCAACTTAGAAAACATGTATATGAGTTGGTAAATTCTCTGAACGCTATAATTCCCCAAAATACGCTTCAAGCCCTAAATTGTAAATTTCTCCAAATAATGAAAGCCCTCTATAAGGATTCCAGTCCTGATACACAAAGTCCATTACCCAACAATTTCGAAACTATTCAATCGATACAACACTAACCTGTCGTCATAGTCACCTATGGAGAGATAGTTATTATATTATCGTAATATATCCAAGAAAAAAAAAAAAAAAAAAAAATCTGATTTTAAACTTCGAAAAATTAATTGTTCGTAAAGTAAATAAATATATTCATATGTAAATATCTAATACATTAAAAAAATACAAAAACTAGCATAGGTGCAAGCTCGCCGTATATTCAATATAATGGATAAGATATAAAGTTATATAATTATAACTACATATTTTTGAAGAGATAAAATGATAAAAAACAATAATGTAAGCGATAGCAATTGTTGGATCACAAAACTAATTGTTGCAACATCCGAACAATCAATTAATCAGCAACATTTTAAAATAAAATAATATAATTATTAAATTTTTTCTTTGACCTTCGGATTCACAATCTGAATATAGAACACTGAACTTTCTTTTTTGTAGTTTTCATTAGAAATATATATTCCAAACAAACTGCCAAGAAACATCAATACTCCACAGTAATACCCTGAAATTGTATCATTTAGATTATTATTTTATTATGTTATCAAATATTGATGGTTCAATATGAAAAATAGAAGTTGATTCTTTAAAATTGAATGTGACTATTTTCGAAGTGACGTCTGTGTGTGTGATCGGTCTAGAGTCAAAACTGTCGAACGTAAAACTGTGAAACTTCAAATTTAAATCTTGTATATGGTCTAGATGTGCACCTTTTTTGTTTGAAAGGAATATTCAATCCGGAAGTGCATGTTTACTATAAATATTTTGTCTATTTTCCAATATCAAATTTCTGACAATATTCCATCTGTCTAATTGAATAATTGGACGGGTGGTGAATTTTCTTGTTTTTTTTTTTATATATATAAATTAGGAATTTGGTTAATCCTTGTGAGCACGTCATTGTATTTTCATAATTTACTCAGTTAGTCGTTTGTATTGTATAAAAAAGCACATGAAAGATTTGCTATTATATTTGTCATTGGCATACAATATCAATGATGCCACTATCCGTATACTACACAACACGTCAAAACTTAAAATCATTATAATAGATTTTTCAGAAATATGCTTCGACATTTCATTATGATGTTTGATTCGTTTTTGTCTATTTATCAATGTAGACTTTAAATTTCTACAGACATCTGCTTGTACAATTAATATTTAATATGAAAACAAGAACTGGCGCTAGCGCCAGTGCTATCAGCTCGCCGCTCCGGCGAGCGCGGTCACATCAATAAATACAAAACTAAAAGAGATAGCAATTATTATAGTACAAAATTTATTGTTGTTATCATATTTCATCGGCATTTAATATGAAATTAATAAATTTCTAAGTTTACGTATATAATTCTTAATCATCGACATTATACTCACATAGTCCATTGAACCAATCTAACCAATTATGATCCCGACATTTATTTATTCCTATACCATAACAGTTTTAATTTCCAAAAACCCCACATTTAAAATTGCACACATCCACATGGGTAACGTTAATATCGTTCGTTTCGTGATTTGCCAAGGATATTGATAATTATTTGATGAACATTTCCTAATTTTATTAATTAAAACACAGAAGCAAATGGTTTATACATTGGAAAATATAACCAAACAAATTACTGTCACATAAATATAACTTCTTCATTTTACTAACAGATGGCGATCGATGTCTGATATACTTCAAAATATATTTATATTATTTTTTTTAAGCCTATGGGCTCACAATTTGAAAAAACTTTAATCACATAAAATATCTTAGAATGTTGAGTAGAAAATTCTAAAATTTTTATAAGTTGACTAAGGGCAGTATTTAGGGGGGTTCCAAATTTTGGGGGCCTATAACGCCGGTCCTGTACAGACGATTGGATTTAAAATGCGACGGGAACATCACGGGCATGGAAATTATATGTATACCAAATTTCATCAAAATCGGCCCGGTACCTTCAGACGAGTTACGGTCACAAACTCAGGTCTTACGACGGACCGACCGAGCGAGATACATACATCCAAGTATATGAGTTATATATATTTTTGGATTCAGGGCGAAAATACAAGAACTTTTTGTTAAGATTTTTTTTCGATCCGAGCATGTTACAGACACACGACCAATCACTATAGCTCTTTTGTACTTACTGTACGACGAGCTAAAAATGCGGGATATAGAGAGTTTTGAAGCCTTTCAGGCCGACATAATTATAATACCCAAAATCCTGAATGCAACGCCACTTCTATCTTATATTTTTATTTAATTAGAATTAACATAATATACAACATCACGCCTGATATGCATATATCTAAATATTGAAGACAAATATTTATTAATATATCGTTTTAGTTTCAGATACTTAAATACTTTTATATGCTACAACTCGAGTTTATGTAAATCCATCATTAACTTAAATCTTTTAAAATAAAATCTGTGTTTTTAATTTATAATTATAACATATTCCATATCACATGTAAAGCTTGTAGAAGGATCATAAAGCTGAACCTACGGCGCCGTTAATGCATGTAATGTTCATAGATACGAGTGGTTCGTTAAAGGTTATAATATAGCAGAGAAAGAGGAAGGAATCATGTGAGCGGAATTTCTTAATTTCCCCACAGTTAGTGGCACGTGGCGAAAGGGCGGGAATGCTGTTGCTACTACTGCTTTTACCAGTTACGGCCCACCGCAACCACAGTCACTTTTACGACACGCCATCGCCGTCTCGCCGCCGCACATATTCCGATAATTGCTAGGGCACCATCTGGGACGAGTCGAGTCGAGTCGTCCTCTTAAAGAAGACGTGTTTGTTCACTGACCTGCGAGATTCATATGGTTGATCTTATTTTATATAGCTACACAACACAATCGGACACTGAACACAGGCAGAACACTTTGTTTGAACCAATCGAATTTTACCATAAATATTGGATTACCATTCAAAGAAATTATAGACTAGAGCTATATTCGGTAGTTTTATACCAGAAAATAAGCGCGAAATACAACACAAGCGTTGTCTCTGAGTAGATTTGCCGAGTATATTTATAACATTAGGCGACATTGTGCAATCAACAAATATGTGATATAGCTGATAATGGTGTTATATATAAATAAATAAATATATATATACTTATATATGAGCAGTTCCATTACATTACGTAAGAACTAGGCGAACGAATTATACTCAAAATTAGGTGCCGAAAAACCAAAATTCCAGACCCCTGGGTCATTAGGGTCCCTATTGTGGGCCACATAAATACCCGAAAATAGTCCAATTTGAGCTTATGTTTAAAATTTGAAATATCAGCGTCCTCTCAACCAAATGAGACGTCCATGGGCTCGTTTTATTTGGCATATCTTCTAGAATAAGTGTGCCCTAGGTGACAAGGGCTCGTTTTGGCATCAATTTAAATAAAACATTTTATTTTTATTATTATATTTAAATTACTGTATCGCCGGATCCTGACAACCGATTATTATTGATAAGTTCTCGTTTTAAAGGGCAACAACTGAAATAAGAAAGTGAGCACATACCGATCAAAATCGACCAAAAGAGATCAGAGATGTAGCTATTTGAAGATAGCGTTATTTGCGAAAAACGCGTATTTAACCGACTTTGAACCAATCGTAATATCTTTATAATAACTGTAAAACTACAAATTCCTAAACGTGAGAGTAATTAATATGATTAATTTCATTTAAAAAAATAAATAACAGAAATCACTTGGTAAATGCCATAAAAAAGGTTTCAACATGCTCATATAATGAAACAATAAAAGAACAGTGTAAATTTTAAAATTCAAAATTATAATTTTTATTATTTTTTTGTGACCTTTGGGTCATCCAATAATCCTTGGATTTTTCAATTTTAGGATGTTTAATTTAGTTTCTATGGGAAGTTCCAAAATCTGGATCCCTATAACTCCGGAAGTATACACGCGGTTGGATTTTAAGTAACTGCGATCGGATTAATATGGGATGCCAAAAATATGAGTAGCAAATTTGGTTTATATCGTTTTATTACCTTCAGAGGAGTACAAATTTGATCTTACGAGCGACCAAGCGACGATTGCCATCCAAGTACTTGGATGGTTGGTTAAAGCATTAATTTCCGTAAAAATCTCGAATTGGAACATTTGTATGAATACTTACTATGCTAATATACATACATTTGTATTCTTTTTATAATGCGTAGAAAGTAAAACTGACAATAATTATCTCCTGCGTGAATTGCCTATTACCTTTTTAGAAGATCAAACTAAAAATAATAAATGTGTACTATAAAAACTATTTTTTTCTTGACTTTAGAATTTGAATTTGCCATTGTATATAATACCACATGCAACATACACTATGATTAAATTTGAAAAGTGGAGACACATGCTACTGTTGCAACATATTTCTTCTTTTAGTTAATGCGGAGGCAATAAGAAGTGTGTCCAACCAGAGAGCATCAAGCGGTTGATCTTATGGGATGTTCAGGGGATGAAACCAATAGGGAAGTTCGTCTAAACTCTGTCTAGTCCGGTGCCCTCGCTCACCTGAGAGCAATTGGAATGAGACGTGAACGAGACTGCGCGTGCCATCTCAATTTGTAACTGACCGAGTTTCGGACGATCAGACCAAGCTAAACCAAACGTCGGACTCTAATGAAAATCGGTAATGAATAACGGCTTTTACTAATGAAAGGTTATTTTTAAACGAACTCCAATACAAACTGTCCGCGGACATGATCAGTCATCATTAATCAACACCACGGTGTAGAACAAATGTGCAGTCATTGCCAACGAAACTTTACAATGGTTAATTCATCAACAGCACTCGGCAATATTGTACTACGGTGACGGTGATAAAATACCCCCAGTGCCGTATTATATTCTTTTCGAATAAATTTGGTTGTAGACAGAGACACATTTCATATCTTCACTTTACCTTATACCAGTAATTTGTTCTCCATGAGTGATACCTGACTCTTTCATATATATAATGCTCTTAGTTTTCTTTTCTATATTCTTGATGCTTGTGGCTTTTATTATAATTAAAAATAGTAGAAAACAAGCTTAAGTACAACGCACCTATGCGATCAACTCGCGTAAGTAATATATGCGATGCGAGCAGCGGACTCCACCCTCCACAATAATGGTGTTTAAACATTATAGCCTTTTCGTGAAAAAAAAAAAAAAATTAGATAAAATAAAAAAATCATATTTTTTTGTAATTTATTTTGATATAATAATAATAATTAGAAAAAATATATTTTTAATTCATATTTAAAATTTTAAAATTATAATATTGAATAAATTATTATAGCCTTTGGGCTGCCAATAGGAGAAAATATTGTGGATATAAAATATTTTAGAATTTCTTGTAAGAAATTTAGGTGATTGAATTTATTTCGAGGATAGAATTTAGAGTGACTCTTAATTTTGGGGTCCTATAACACGGGAAGTATACGGGCGATTGGATATATACTGCGAACAGATTCAAATGGGATGCCAAATAATAAGTGTAACAAATTTTATTCAAATCGCGTTGGTACATTCAAAGGAGTAGAGGGCACACATTTTGTCTTACGAGCGAGCGAGCGATGACTTACCTCCAAGTGTGATTTATATACGAGGCGTATAATGCCAAAGGCAGCAATCTCCATGCTTAACATTTTCGAGATAGCTACGATGAACATTTATAATTATTTTGAAAGACATTTATTTAGTAACAATTATTAGTAATAACTGAAAGAGAATGAGAACAGATAATTTGATTGGACAATAAGGTGTGGAGAATCGTGTACTTTACAAAATACAATTCCAATTTCAGTTAATTCAAAAATGGAGATTGCTGCCTTTGGTATTATACGCCTCATATATATATATGGGATCAGGGCAACGAGACAAACACTTTTTGTTAAGGACATTTTTTGATCCGAGAACGCTACAGACACACGACCGATTGCTTTAGCGGCGAGCTAAAAAAACATGAATCAATTGCATTTTTATAGATATAGATAGCATATATCTTATAAATAAAACCCTTTGGACATCAATCAATTCGAGACTCAAGAAAAAGTAAAAGAAATTGTTTTATTGAATAATTACAAATCAAAATTATTATTTGTCTTATAACCTTATAAAATATATCCCTAAGAGATAAAGTTTTGGTAGATAATTTTCATTACATTTTTTTCTAAGTGCAATACTTATAAGGTTTCTATTTTTTGGGACCATATAACTCCAGAAATATAAATGCGAAGGAAACAAATTGGGGTCACGTATTTCAAGTGTAGCAAATTTGGTTGAAATTCACATTTCACCGGCGACATATCATCGCTAGCAGATTATCGCACATACAGTTCAAAGAGCATATTCCATCGCCTGGAAGGTTAATCGCCGAGGATTTCGACGAGACAAACGAGGGTTTGAATACCTTGTTTTAATGTGCTAGGTTCTAAAAAAAGGACATTGAAGAACATAATTTTTATAATTGTAAATTAATATAATTTCACAGTAACTCTGAAAACGGAAGTTAATTTCATACCACCGTCCCTGAAAGAGTAAACTACATTTAAATAATAAATTATTTAATAAAAAAACGTGACAATTTTAAGCAACTTGCAGTATGCTATAGGGGAATGTGCCTCTGGGCAGGTTTTACATATTGTAAGCTATAAAGTCCATTTTACAAGTTATTATTAACAGCAGATTAGGTAGTTTTTATTTTTCAGTTTTTCATTTTGTTTCGTTCAGTATAATACCATGTATTAACAAGTCCAATCGGGAATTTGGATTTTTCCGCTTGCTTTGAAATTATTCTGATTGTTGGTCTTCCAGAAATATTCCATGGACATTGGCCCTTTCAAGTGATATGAAAGTTATTTGTTTCAAAAGCTGCAACGAAATTATTAATTTATATGAAAATTTTGCAAGCCGTAAAAACTTACGAAAAGCTTATAGAAATCTGGCCAATACGTAAAATAAATTAGAATATAAAAACATTAGTAACTGATGTTGGCTTCATCTTCAGAAAAGTCCTTTGATCCGTAAAGAAATGTATCGGCATCTACAGATGTTAATGAGATAATTGAAATTAAAATTGCTTGTTATAGTTACATTTTCAATGTTGGCATCACTTACTTAGTTACACTTCGACGGGTGATTTAGGGTGTCGACGAATTATTCCGGACATTGACCGTTTCTACTCAAAATTAATGGTAGTATCGATATTGCTAAAATAGCTAAATTATTGTAGGATTGACATTTGATATTTTGAAAAAGGTTTAACTCATGTATTACCAGGAGGACTTTGGACTTTATTTCTATTATGACTTTCATTACTTTAAGTGATTGGGTGGGCTTTACTTAATATCAGCGATTTTGGACGTTTGCCTTATGTCTACCAAAGTACAAATATAATGCTAATATATTTTTATGGCGGTAATCACAATTTTTCTTTTGTAGATTACTTAAAGCTTTTTAGTAAAATGTGTAGGTAAATTTTAATCTACTCTGGTCTAACGAGATTCATCATTTATTAGATGGTTGTTCACCATTTATGCTACCACTCCCCAACGTGATTTTCAACTCGGTATAACGAGAATCCATTCTAAGCGGACAGGGATAAAATGCGTCTAGTTTTTTTCCGGCTTTGGGTGGGCAACGGCAACACGACTGGTTGACCACCGTATATATACATGCATACACAACTGACCTCTGTCCATGGTCTTCCCCCTGGGTGTTGGATGTCAGCGCGCCCGAGTCTCGACTATACGGGGAGTGTGCGGGTCAGCTCACATCAAGGAGGGGGTGATTTACCTGCTCAGGGTCGTACGTCGACATCGATATCCCGCAGAGAGCTCACTATATCTACGGACTGTCTGGTGTGCATGTGTATGTGAAGCACTTGCAAGCCGGTGCGTGTCACCCACACCTCCCATCTAAATATAAATGTGTACCTTTACTTTGGCTCACTGGAACAAATATATCACGACTTGATGTGAATAATGTCGCGGTGCAGTGCTATTTTGTGTTCTCGTTTAAATATGCTTCGTTGTTATTTATTTCCACGTCGTATACTGCCTGTAATCTGTATAAAATGTAAATAAGTACATGGATTCATTTTACGTTATATAAACTTATGTTTTTGCTAATCTGTTAACAATGGGCTTGTATCAACTATAGAAAATGTTGACAAATAAACATAGATACATCTGTTTATACCGAAACTTGAACAAAAACCACAGATACTGTTTTTTGTTTAGTCTACACGAGAGTGAAACATTTCATTAACCATATGGTCAATTTGTTTATTATTGCCTACTTGCCATATATCCGTGAGATTTATTATATTTTGAATAGCATCATGACGCTAAATACACAAAACTTCTTGAGGATCAAAGATTAAATTAATCATTTCAAATAATTACTTTGAGGTTCTTATACACATTTAAACTCTAGCTAATATTATAAAAATTCATAACTTCGACACGTGCATTGTTAGTTATTAGGTTACAGCAGATGCACAGTTGTGTATGTCATCTAATCTAAATAATACAAACATAGATGCATATTTATAGCCGATGTTTACATTCTTGGGTGAAGTCAAAATGAAAGTATTTTAACGAAAATACACGTTTTAACCACCCTCAAATCGAATCTCACTATTTACGAAATGACGTCTGTGGGAAAGTTCTTGAACCAAATCTGTTAGTAAGTAGTAAGTACCGAAGAAGCTAAAGCAATCGGTCGTGTGTCTGTAACATTATCGGATCAAAAAATTTCATTAACAAAAAGTGTTTGTCTCGTCGCCCTGATTCCAAAAATGTATATAACTTATATACTTGGATGTTAGTCGTCGCTCGTAAGACCAAATTTGTGCACTCTACTCCTCTGAAGGTACAGGAGCGATCCACACCAAATTTAGTACACATATAATTTGGCATTCCATTTGAATCCGCTCGCAGTTTAAATCCAATCGCCCGCATACTTCCCGAGTTATAGGGCCCCAAAATTTGGAGCCCCCTTAATAAATAATTAAAACACTTACAAATTTTACTAAAAATTCTAAGATATTTTATAACTAGATGATTTTTTCATATTGTTAACCCTAAGCCCGAAAACAATTATTAAATATTTTAATTTTGAATTTTAAAATATGCACTTAAATTTGTTTTTATCAATATAATCTAAAAAAAATGTAAGACTTTTTTTATCAATAACATTTTTTCAAATTGTTAACCAAAAGGCCATAATAAATAAAGCCACTGCTCGCAACGCATATTTTACCTAAAGGCGAGCTACGCGTTGGTGCGTTTTACGCGTACCATATCTTGTTTTGTTATATCTCCAATATCACTAGAACGGCTGAACTTATGGCAACAATGGTTAGGTTCATAATGAACGACATTAATATCTTGTATTATTTTTGTTTGAGAAGCTTCTTCATAAAATCTACCAGTTACTAGAAAACTGCTACGGATAAACTGATATATCCTTTTCATGTTGCTATAGTTATCTAATTATGATTTATTTTTATTTTTTAATCGTATATACTGCGAGTGACATAATTTGTTACTTGTTTATTGAAAATATGCAAAACAAGAACAAATGATTAATTTCTGATTGAATGTATATTTTAAATATGGATTTATTATCTCAATACATTGAACAGGTAGTTTATTATAGAATCAATCTATATTATATATTTGCTAACATAATAAAAAAATAATCTAATTGGTTTAATTTCAGAGTTTTAATGTTGAGTTTGTATAAGATTTTGGTTAATATTGTTTGATAATTTAACGGAAATGGTACTTCAAATCCAATATAAATTGGTATAATTTTCTAGTGATTCAATAATTTAAGGTAAGTTTCGTTTATATTTTACTTCTATTGGATTATTATTTCTAATGAAAACTACGTATAGGAAAGTCAAGTGCAGGCCACTTCAGATTTTTGATATAAATAGCTTAACCGAAAGTAAAGGTTTATATTGCTACTTCTTGTATATCTCGAAATCAACACGAATTTGAGTTAAAAGTTGTGATATTAAAACTTCTAGTATATTTTCTAAAGTTTTGTAGCATTTACTAAAATATTGCATTTGAAAATGGTTATTTTATATTGATGTTTCCATAGTTACAATACATATTGATTATGTTTCATAGCAATCATAACAAAATATAATTATTATTATGTATGAATCGAGTGAAGGTCACTACAGCATTTTTAACTAAAGGAAACCGTTTTGCAGATTTTTCAAGAGATAATCTAAACATGTGTACACACTAGATTAGCGGGCATATAACAATTAAAATTAGAGCAATGAAAACAGTTGCATTATTAAAATATCCACAATCAAGAATAATCAAAAGATAGAAATCCAGTCCAATGCAAATGTACTGAAACCTAAACGCGTGTGGGCATCCATTCTAGAGCAAATCGGAGAAGCACTCTTACGGTGGTATAAGCTGCAGCTTAATCGGAGAATACCCGTATGTGGGTCTATGATCCAAGTAAAGGCCAATTATTTCGCTCAGTTGTAGAAGATTCCTGCTTTCAATTGCTCGGCGTGCCTAGTTCTAAGTTGTTTGTTAGCTATAATAGCTGCGTTTCATTAAAAATGAAAAATGAAGTATAAGAAAGTCAAAAGTATGTCGCTCCAACATTTGTAGCACGCCGTACGAAGTACCGAAGAAGCTAAAGCATTCGGTCTTGTGTCTGTAGCATTCATGGCTATCAAAAAATTTCCTTAACAAAAAGTGTTGGTCTTGTCGCCCTGAATCCAAAAATATATATAACATAACTTATATACTTGGATGTTAATTGTCGCTAGTAAAATCAAATTTGTGCTCTCTACTGAAGGTACAGGAGCGATTCCCACCAAGTTTGGTATACATATAATTTGGCATCCCATTTCAATCAGCTCCAGTTTAAATCCAATCGCCCTCTAAACCTGCAGCCTCCCTTTATAAAAATAATTAAAACACTCAAAAATTCTACTAAAAATTTAAAATATTTTATATCTAGAAATTTTTTTCATATTGTTAACCCAAAACCCGAGAAGATTTATTAAATATTATCATTTTAAATTCTATAATATATACAATTTTTTTTTTTTTAATCAAAGTAATTGTCAGGAAATGTTTTATAAGTATATCCGTTTATTAAATAGGATATTATGTGTGCACTAGTCTTCTTTAGATCTATATTCGGAACGTGTAGACAGTATGTAGTGATGTTCAATGAAATAGGTCGTGTATTGAGAGTCAGTTTTAGTGTGTGATAAAAGTGTGTGTTATTGTGAAATGCATGTCAGGTAATCAACAAAAAATTGTAAGACTTTTTATATCTATAACATTTTTTCAAATTGTTAACCAAAAGGGCATATATTACTCATAAGGCGAGCTGGACGTATCGGTGCGTTGTACGTACCGAATCTTGTTAGTTTTTGTTTTGTTTTGTTTTTAAACGACACAAATGAATGAAAATAGATTGAAGCTATGTCAGTGTACGTCACCATTTTTTTCTTTTCTATCAAACGACAGGATGTTATGTTTGTATGTTTTATGAGTAAGTTGCAGTGCCAAAAGAAATCTTATACCTAAACAAAATATTATGTTTCTTGCTCTTAATCTTTAATTAATTTAAAGCAATTATTATAAAACAAGCGCATCTACGAGCATGTAATCCTCTATGTGATTACTAGGAACATCTTTAAACAATTTACGCTACATATATAAACTTATCTGCGTAAGATCATCTTACACAGATAAGCAAAAAGATCAGGAGACTAGAGGGAGCAAATCCGAACTTTGCCACCGGATATAACGAAGCAACACCATAGCAGCAGTAGCAGCAACCAAATCGAGGAGTCGAGACACAGCACTGCATACATCTCGTACTTATCACGATGCAGCAGGCAACGAGAGAACACATTGATTAGACCCGGTTGTCATTTGCAACACCGGGCACAGGCACATGCAATGCACTGCATGTAGGGGGAAAGAGTGAAGTGTAACGTACGCGAGGCCTTGCACGGATATCACGGCTGGCAACTGCCATAATCCATTACGGGTTTCACACCCCGCCACTCCAGCGGCGCCGTTACGGGGATTTGGTCGTTTTTTGTCTGAAACTGGCTCTAGTAGTAGGTTATAACTTTATTTACGCAACGTTAATCTGCCGGTGCAGGTTTAATACGATACCGCTGCTTTTGGTCAGTGTAATTTTTTGTTGGAATTGCAAGAAAAACCTTTGCAAAAACTTCGTTTAACTTGGAATTTATACATTTATCAGTTGACTTTAATATTTTACATTTAGTAGTATTCCTAAGCTTGATCCTCAACTAATTCTACCGAAACATATTCAATACAATTATTAGGATCTCAGTAGACACACAGACAGACATACGTCATTTCGAAAATAGTCACAATCGTTTCAGGATAGGTCAAAACAAGTATATCCGTTGATATCTCGACTTCGAAATTTTTCATGGCCAATTAAATATGTGTGTGGTCCTAGGTGTAATTTGTTTTTGTGGTCCCTTAGTGGCTTCCGTCAACCAATGACTAGTCTAAAACAAGATTAGGTCCAGACACCTATGTCTGCAGCTAGTTTTATATGAAAGATATGCTTCCAAGCAGCGAATCCCGTCCTTCCACACCGCACTTGAGCATAAAATTTCAAATAATTGCTTTCAATTATTATGGCCTTTGAGTGCACACGTTGAAAATTTTTTTTTTATAGATATAGAAGGTCTTTCCATTTTTTTACATTTCTTTTGAATCTTCAAAAAATAACAATATGAAGAAATCTTTAGATATAATATATCTTAGAATTATTTAATGAATTCCTTATATTGGAAACCCAAAGGCCATAAAAATTATTAGAAATGCATAAGTTTGAATTTTAAGATATGCACAATTATTTTTAGTATATCAAAAAATCTATTAGAAAATGTAAATTATTCTATTCAAATTGTGAAGCTATAGGCCATAATAATTAAATACATTTTTATTTAGATTTTAATATTATGCCAAGAGTGGAGTAGGAGGGAGAAGTCCGCTGCTCGTATTGTATATATCACTAATAAGGCGAGCTGAAGACATAGGTGCCTTGTACTTAAGATTGTTTATTTTAAATATATTTTCCGAGATATTAGATACACGAATGTATTTCGCCGTGTGTCAGTAACATTCTCGAATTAAGAAGTAATTCTTGAATCCAAATATATATATATATATATATATATATATATATATATATATATATATATATATATATTTATTTATATATATATATATATATATATATATATATATATATATATATATATATATATATATTTATTTATATATATATATATATATATATATATATATATATATTTATTTATATATATATATATATTTATTTATATATATATATATATATATATATATATATATATATATATATATATATATATATATATTTGGATTCAGGGCGACGAGATAAACACTTTTTGTTAAGGTTATTTTTGATCCGAGAATGCTATAGACATACGATCGAATGTTTTAGCTTCTTCGGTACTTCGTACGGCGACCTAAACATATATCAAATAGATTATACGGTAAGATGTATTGGTGTACTTATAAGTGTTTTAATATCTGTATATACATTTATGAGGTGGCCTATTTGTCCGTATACAATTATGTGTCGTCAGAAATAATGTTTCATAATAATTAACTCTGCACTTAAGCAAGAATATTTTAGGATAGCAATATATTTGTTTAAATAATAGAATTACTAAATTTCCACGGACAAATATTAACATCTATATGTATTTTTTTATATTTAGTATTTATATGTCATTGATATTGTAAATTCTATATTTTCACAAATTAAAATATCCCCTACCAATAGGATTATTACAATACTACAAATATTATTAACTTTTTACCGAGATAGAAATTATTTGCACTTATTTAAAAATTAATATTATATTATACACTTACAATAGGAAATATTGAGCTAGTCATTTTGTGTCTAAATGGGATTTAAAAAATTCCATTCATGCTAAATACAATGTAAATTGAAACTATAGTAAATAACGGTTAATATAATATAATATTTTTGAGCTGGTTAATTTGTGCAAATTCAATTGGTGGTAAAAGCATAAGATCTGCAATAACGAAAATAATTGTTTGATTAAATACATAAATTTATTATTTATTATACTTCTTGTGGCCTTAAACACGCTGATGAGTGACCATAATGTAACTTTTTGCATTAAATTTTTTGTAATATTAAGGAGATCTCTGTCCATAACTCATAATAAATACAAAGGTTGCTGCATATTTTAATGCATTAGTAAATCGGTCCAGTATCTTATGAGTAGATGTGTCCTCAAAGTTATGATCGAGCGACATACATCCTAGTGTATGAGTTACATACATTTTCGGAATCAGAAAAATGAAAATATATGACAAAGATATTTCGTGAATGTTGAAGACACACGGTCGAACCATATATTTCTTTTGTACTACCGTACGACGAGCAAAGAAATAATCCCAGTAATTATATAAGACTTCTATCTGAATTTCCGATTAAGAAGTAATCACAAATAAAAAATCTCATTTGAATCTACCGTAGCATGCAAGTGGTTGGTATATTATTTCTTTTGTGGTGTTACAGGGACTGTGCAACGAGCTAAAAAGATCGCCAAGTATTTTTCACTCAGTTATGGATGTATTCACTTTTTCTAGATCACTATAGGAACCATAGGAAAATATTTTTCTTCTGGCCTGTATATATAAACAAATAGCTAAGGATGCTAATTTATCGGCAACGTTTTTTTTTTTTTTTTTTGCAAAATTACCGGTATTTTTACGAGTAACAATGCGAATATTCGTAAAAAATGTGGCGTGATATTACTGATTATATTACCAGTAAAATGAAGCCAAATTTAAACGGTAAAATTAACAACAATATATTCGATAGTTGAAATTAGAAGATATCTTAATAAATACCCTTTAGGACATGTATCATTTTGTGCAACTTGTGTGATTTTATGGAATCATGCTTCGCTCGTTCCGCAAGTATCCCACTCGATAAACAAAATTAGCCATTTACACACATACAATGCTATTTAAAGATTATATATATATTACTATAAACTATACTAAAAACCAGAAAGACGCCTTAACAAATGTGACATTCAACATCAATTACAAAATCCGATATATCTCAATTATTACATGTTCAAACATTATTTATAATCAACAATGCCTTGTAAGTTGAATTCAAATTTATAGTTGTCAAATAACACGGTTGACAATTATTTAGTTTCTTCAGCAAACATATATATCATTTAAAATGGGGTTTTAGTAGTTGTATACCTCAAAAATGTAATTTCAGTACGTCTATGCCATGCGCTCGCGAAATATATTTTATTTGCACATATATCGTGTCGTGCATACCATATCGCAATCAACAGACGGTGAAAGGGATGTCAAACCGGCAAAATATATTAAATGTTTATACAGCTAACGCAAAAATAAACACAAAATATGACCACGATATTATGTGGTAGGTGGTGTGAATGTAGGCGACTACAAACGTTTCATCAGGTGATGGATCGCTGTGTGGCATTATTTCACAGGACGACAGAGGGACAAAATTGCGAACACAAAAGATGGTGTTAAATGTAAATGGTGCAGATGTGTGGGATGCATTGTTGAGGAAGCACGAATTAGAATTCTCGTAAATGTATGTACAACGGAGAACGGAAATCTGTGGCTAAATGGTGCTGAAGCTTGAGAGACACGCTCTACGTGCCAGAAAATGCTTTGTAGACTCATTTGGTATGTAACCACAAATTGCTTTATTGTGCAATTCATTTTAAGTTTTGTATTGTTCTGACCAAAAAAATATGAATGCTACATTAATTTTCACTGAAAATTTGTAATTTTCGCGTTGTCAACAACAATTAGCGCGCATATGATTTTGAATATCTTTATTTAATTCAAGTGTTGTTTATCAAGCGTCTACATGAAAATTAAATGGTATTAGAATGGTTAATATCTTTAACTTTTATAAGTATTATTTCTTACATCGCTCGTGCCGTTGAGTGCTGAATGTGAAACAGATGCGATGGTAAACCATTCCTGCTGGCTTAGAATACCTATTTAAATATTTCTATAGATCCATGTGCAATCTCTAATCTCGTTATTTAACTGTATTAGCGTAAAATTAATCACATAAGTTCACACTTTCTAAGGTGGTCCCAAGAATATAGTCAGACATATTTTAAATCATGTCTATTTTTAGCTCGCCGTACGAAGTACCGAAGAAGCTAAAGCATTCGGTCGTATGTATGTAGCATTCTAGTAAAAAAATATTTCATTAACAAAAAATTTCATCGCCCTGAATCCAAAAATATATAAAAGTTATAACATTTATTGTTACAATCATCCAACAAACAATTAATCAACAACATATTAAATTTCAATATTATTATTATTAATATTTTTTTTTTACGTTCAGGCAACATTTTTGAATAGTATATATATATATATATATATATATATATATATATATATATATATATATATATATATATATAACTAATACGTATACCTGGATGTTAGTCGTCACTCGGTCGCTCGTATATATATTTATATATAAATATATATATATATATACCTAAATTGGATATAATCTGTCCGGAACCTTCATAATATATGCAGTAACAAACTCAGGGCTTAGGACAGACCGAACATGCGAGCGGCGGACCTATGTATGTTATTTATTTTTTTAGAATCAGGATGATTCAAAACGAATACTGTGCAAGAAATTTTTATATCGAAAATAACATTCGTAGAATGTTGAAACACGACTAGCTAAAATTTAAATTCATGGATTTCTATTCTAATACTGGTTATATAAAATTCTTTTGTCCATGTATTGTGTGGATAAAATTAGTTGTTGCATAGTTTTCTCTGTAATAAACATTGTAAAATAATTCAAACGAATAAAAACCTCTTTTGCTGTAATTTGTTTTTTGCTTTTGAACTATACGGACTGCAATTTAAATATTTTAAATGTTCTTCTTGAAATAGAACTAAGTATGCATACTTTGCAAGTTTTGTCTGAGTACGAACTTTGAAGTGTTGGTCGACAAGACCAGGCTGATTAGTAGCTTAAATCTACTTTATTACTCTCAACAGTAACGATAAACCTTGGTCTTTATTACACTGACAAATTATTTATTTTTAATCATGTTTTAATGCCTGCAAGACCGCAAGCGGCTTCATAAAAAGAGTGAGCGTAGTATAAAATATTGCACCAAGTGAAATTTATTTTGGAACATATCCATTTTATACATATGTATTAAACATTTGTGATAATTTAATCTAGTTGAAGTATAGGCATATTGCATCAGTGCATTACAATGCTATTATTTTATATATATATATATATATATATATATATATATATATATATATATATATATATGTATGTATATATATTTATATATATAGTCATTTGTGTATTTGTGGCTATGAAAATTTTATTATTTGTTTGTCGAGTGGTAGTTTGGTACTCATTACATTACAGAGTAATAAAATTACGATTGTAATAAAAGCCTTTTAAAATTTAATAAATCACATTGCGTTAATGATTCCCTTTGTGCTCTCAGTTTCCAAACCACAAATAAATTTCGATGCGCAGCCGCTGGGGTTCAGCCCTGGCAACAAAGCGGTATAGAACGGTTACAGCTATTGTCATGGAGCATTAAAAATTCATTTTTATACAGTACATGTATATAAATGTGGTTTCGGTATAAAGTGCACACCATCAACATTGTTGGAAATGATAAGCGCTTAAATTCCGTTCTTTCTGAGGTGCTTCTGTGCGATACAAGTCATCAGCGCAAATGCGTCATTATCAGGCACTAGCTCTATTGTGCCGTTGCACAATGAAAGGATTCACTTGGTGAAATAAAATTTCACTTTGGACATAAATGGAATCATGTTTATTTCTCTACTCTACCCTTTTTACTCTTCATCTTTCTTGAGCGAAATGGAATCGATAGTAAATGACATATCCAACAGGTGCACTCGACTACCATCAATTTCTGCATTTGTATGTTTTCCCATTTTGTGTTTCTCTCATTATTTTAAAGACTTTATTGAACATTTGTACTGATAGAAATTCTATGCAGTAAATAATATTTATAACCAGTGGCGGCGCCAGATGGGGGCCCGGGGACATTTGCCCTCTCCAAAATGATCTGTTGCCTCCGGTTTTCCCCCTGTATAATTCAAAAAAAAAAATTGGATTGTCATTACGTACATACGAGTATTACATATAAATATAGTTGTGTGACCCCTACATTTTTTCCTGGTCCTTGCTGGCCCCCCCAAATTTTAATGTCTAGAGCCACCACTGTTTAGAAGTATTGTACTTGTGGTTGTTGCAGTAGTAGACTATATATTAAGAAACTATTTCACTTTCCTTATGTATCAGCTCAATTACACAACTATTTGTATGAGTGTATAATTACATACAACGCACAATAATGAGCATGCACAATATATTCTGCAAAATCCAAAAACGCGTTAATACGAAATTAATAATTATTTTCGTGTTTATGAATTCTAGTTGAGTTTTGTTTAGTGTTTTATGATGAATTTATATTTACATTTATAAGAAAACTATAATTTTAGCGAGGCATTACTAATTCTTTGATAAACTTTAACTCGTATACATGTAAATTATTTACCAATTATTTGTTAAAATTTAACCCAGAACCGTGTAAGCATTTACCTAATTTTAGGTTAAATTGATCACATAATATGCAAGGTTTATACTCGAGAAGAGGTATATTACACGCAAAATAATTACTCAAAAATTGGTAAAATTTATCATTTTATGTGATTCGACTTACCAGCACTAATTCTAGTTGATTGTTTTACTGTGTATATATATAAACGGACTATTAGGCATTTGAAGGGACAAGTAGACGAAGGAGTCATGTAACATTATTTAAAAAGCCCCATTTTTAATGCGGATGAAGGAGTTATAACTCCTTTATATTTATAAATAAACTGAGATAATTAATATCCTTTACCACTTGTTTATATTTTTTTATCCTGATTTAAAAGAGAGTTCGATAACGAACTTATATTACTAAAAAATTTAAAGAAGGCTATTAGCTAATAAGTAATACATATAAACCATATTCAACGTAAACCCAAAAACAAACAAAAATCTTGTACATAGCATAATATAAAACATAGCAGCTTCGAAAATATAAATATAACATATACATGCCGAAGAAATTAAATTGAATTGTTCACAATAAAACTATTCCGCGCGTACACTTAAAATGTAAATATCACAAATAGAGGAGAACAGATAGGTTATTAGCAGCTATAGTGTTTGGTCTTGTGTCTGTAACAATATTGACTCAAAAAAATTTGTTAAGAAAAAGTGTTTGTCTCGTAAATAATTATATCATTGGATTATGTAGCTCGCTTTTCGCAACTTTGTGAACCTATCTCCCCTGAAGGTACTGAACCAATTTTAATGAAATTTGATATACATATAATTTACGTGCCCGTGAAGTTCCGCATTTCAAATCCACTCGTCAGTACAGGTGCGGAGTTATAGGGCCCCAAAATTTTAAGCCCTCCTAAATACTGGTCTTAGTCGATTTTCAAGTTTTTTAAAATTTATTACTGAAAATTCTAAGATATTTTATGTAAATTAAGTTTTTCCAAATTGTGAGCCCAGGGGCTATAAAAAAATAAAAATGATATCAAAAGTTCTTCAAAAAATTATAAGATATTATTAATGTATTTACAGATTGTGAACCTGAAGGGCAAAAAAAGAATTATTAATTATAATAATATTGAAATTTAAAATGTTGTTGATTCATTGTTGGATGATTGCAACAATAAATTTTGTAGTCAACAATTGCTATCGCTTTTAGCATTGTATTTATTGTGATGGGCTCGCTGGTACGTCGAGCTGGAAGCACTGATGCTTGCACCAATACTTGTTTAAATACAAATAATTTATAAATACTTCTAGTATTTCGTAAATGTAAAATTATAGCGGCATCTCGCAGCGCTAACTTACTTCTATTCCACAGAAAGAATGAAAAATAAAAAAATGTAGTCATGTTTGATTCTGTAGTGTAGAAATAGTTTCGTAAAGTATACATTTTTAAATTTTATCTTAAAATATAAGGTTGTGATAATATACAACTGATTAATTTGAAAAAGTTTATTATTAAGAAAAATAATATCGTTTTGTATTTCCTATAGAAAACATTTCATTTCTTCGATTTAAAAATGTTTCTTGTTCAGTGATTAAGTACCACAGGCAATATATATATATATGTTATGTATATATATATATATATATATATATATATATATATATATATATATATATATATATATATATATATATATATATAAATATATATATATATATATATATATATAAATATATATATATATATATATATATATATATATATGACTTCTTCTTATATAAGTGTATGTAACAAGATAGGATATAAGAAAAATCATTAAAATAAAATATATTTAGACTTTTGATTTTTAACCAGCAATTCCGTCGACTGGAACTTTTTTTTAAACTTTTCTTCTTTACTTTAGAATCGTAATTAGTAACCTCAAAAACCAGAGTATACGAAGTTTCTTACAAATTGAATAACGTTATTGAATTTTGACCAGCTTTTCGGGATTTTACTCCACTGTGCTTCGGTCGCAACGAAACGTGAAGTGCCATGAAGAAACTGTTGCTATTTATAAATTAGCTTTACATATGTAACGTGCAATAGTATACGCATTTTAAATCTTAAACTAAAGAAAGAAAGAAATATATCATGTAAACATAATATTATCGTGATTCATTCAAGTTTATTGACGCAGAAGAATACTAAAATGTTCCATGTTCATTTATAGCAAGGCATGTGTCAAGATCAAACAACACTTGAAAGAATAAAATTTCTTATTGTTATGTGTTGAGTTGTTTTGTTGTCTATATGTTCGTTATTTTACAAACGGATGATTTTCGTTTGTTTTTTCTTATATGCATATGTTATTCAAACAAAAAGATTTGTGAACATGCATCTGTTAACAATGCTTCCCTCGACAGAATCGTTAGCATATACGAGTTCTCGCGTTTGGCTTTAGGAAAGAACGAGAACCGTGTGGACTCGTATGTCTATCAACGTGTACAAGACTCGCTGCCAACGAGACCAAAGAAATGTCGGCATCTTGAAGCTGCAAACACTTGCACACACATACAATTAAAACGTCACGTTAAACTGTTTACGGTGAAAATTATTCGGAGACTGAAAGAAATGTTGTCAATGAAACTACTTCTTATTCTAAGCAGTATATGTTTGCATCTCTTGTTTCTGCAACGTAAAATACTTCACATTTTAAACGAACAATTTGTGACGTAGTTATTTCTGTTTAGAGTTTCCATTTAAATTGCTATGTTTCAATGCAGCTAGCGCAGCGGTTTGAAAATAAATGAGGTGGGTTTTAGCTGCAGATGAATGTAAATAAAGATATGCATAAGGTAGTTTTGTTTTTGTTTTGCTTTCTATACAAAAATATCTGTACAAATATCTACGTATTTTAATTAAATATTCCATCAAAATAAAATAATAACATGCAATGGACTTTTCGCTACAAAGATATGTTTTGTTTATGACACATTTCTGAGTATCTACAGGTATGTTTCTATTAAAAATTTAATATCGTGGTATGATTACTCCGAATTACCATACCAACTTTTACTTGTGTTTCACCTGTTTAAAATTAATGCTTGTTTTTGTAGTGCCATTGAATTGCAAACAAATAATTTATCATGCCATACACCAGCAACACTAGACTGCTATATCTGCGCGATTATCGAATGCAATGGGAAAGATAGTGGACCAGTAGTTTTAGACGAATGCTACCAGAATACGAACAAAATATATATTCGCGATGTGAATGTAAACAGGAAGGAAGAATATGTTATAATTATTACTTTATAATACGCAGTAATCATTAATAACTTCGAAATCGAGATTTCAACAGTAATAAACGTTTTGACTCTCCCTGAATCGAATGTGACTGGGTGTCGGTCTGTGTGCCTTTGAATGGTCTAAAGCCAAAACTGTCGAACGTAAAATTATGAAATTGAAATCTTATGACTTGTACTCGTATATGGTTTAGATTTGCACTTTCTATTTTTAAAAGAAGATTAAAACCGAAAGTGCATGTTTACTCTATGCATATTTTGTTCTTTCTTTAATATCACTAGAACGACTGCACTTATGGTAAAAATAGATCAGTTGATAATGAAAGATGTTAATATTTGGCACAACTTTTGTTAATTTTCTTTTTTCAATAAATGGACCAGTTACGAGAAACATGCTACGAAAATCTTTAATTTATTATTTGTTACCGTAGATACGTATGAATGAGGATTATATTTATAAATTCGTATTAAATATACCTGGCAATATTTTGACAGGAAAACAATATAGACTCAAATAATTTAATATATTTGTAATTTGACATCAATAGTTCGACTGAGAACATGTTTCGGGCGTATTGGTTATTATAAATTAACATATAAAAACAGTGCGTATTAAATATTACATTTGAATCTACTGATAAGCTGAATATTAAAGAAACAATCTATTTTTTATATTGAAGAAGCAATATTTGATAAAGTAATAAAATAATAAGCTAAATGGTGCATTTTCGGAGTATCATGTTTGAGCAAAAATTTAAATTTAGTAACACCTAAGATTACATAAATGTTTATATTGTAGTCTTCTGAAGAATTTTGTCGAAACTAAGAGTGTCATTAAAAAGTTATAGCAAATTCACTGCTTTCCTAATTACACCTACATCGCATTTATTAATCCAGTCGATCAGCAACTATGAAAATATATATTATTGAAAAGATATTTCTAACGAATATGAAAACTTCGTTTTTCCAGATGGCTTGAAAGGCCGGAATGCTTCAAGGTATCTCCAATTTGAGTCATTTTAACTTATTTAAACTTTTTGAGCTTTTCTAAATTAATATTGACCATTTTTGTAATATAAGTAGTCATTGTGTTTAACTTTGTAACTTTATAGTTGCAGATTTTAAAATGTACCAATTTTTGTAGTGAAACTATTTTTCGAAAAATGTATCATTTGCCGAAATATTGCCATTGAAAATAGCAATGCTACATTTTAGTTACCCTATTTACCACGCATATTGATATATATATATATATATGTATATATATATATATATATATATATATATATATATATATATATATATATATATATATATATATATATATATATAATAATAATAATATACCATAAATTTCATATAGAATTAAGCAATAATATATAATGGAAGTATATAGATGTAGTTTAAAGGCCTATCCAGATATCTTAAAACAAAATCTAGACCGTTGAAAGAGATTCACATACAAGTAAAAGATATTTAAATGTTTTATATGTTTTGTATTTTAGCATAATTTACTGGAAAATCTTTTTTGATATTAATAAATTTTATGTTGTTTTTACATTACTACTTTTACATTTCAAATTCATAGACTATTTCTACTTAAATTGTATTGAATTAACACTAGTCATATATGATATGTTTGAGTCAGCAAATATTGTTATATAAAAAAAATAGTTTTTCCTTTATCAAATTAAACTTAAATTTATTGATAGTGTCTTTATAAAAGTAAGCATAATATTTTTAATAATATTATGCATACAAACTCCCTGGTCCATTTACATATGTATCTCATCATATGTAACGTGATCCATAATAAATACAAACGTATGCGTAGATGAAATAGGAAGTAAAATACAACTTGTGACAACCTTGTCTCATCTAAAAAAACAACCCTCCTGAAGTGCTACATATTTAAAGTGACAGCCTACAACTGCTACGTAATTTTTTCGAATAGTATCTTTTTAGAGCCTTCTATTTTTCAATGCAGAATAACAAGGGCTTTGCATACTAAAACCGAGCTGAAATATCAAATTTACAGCAAACCTTGTAAATGATATGGCAGTCACAAGATTGTTAAATGATTAACTAGTTTGTCAACCTGCCAGAAGTATCGAAATCTAATAAAATGACAGCGATTAATAGTATCTCATATCATTAATCGTAAATAATTTTTGTGATGCAAAGTTTATACTTTCAATGTTCATAATGATCTTGTGGTGATATTTAGTTTGAGCGGTGATGTATTAAGATTAATGAAATGACAATCTGATCTAGTATAGGCCCTGATTTAGGTGTAGGCCCATCAGGCCCGGTCCTCATGCGTTTAAATGGTCGCTAAGCGGCCAGAGTAACTATTTGGGTTGGTGGTTGATATATTGGTTAAAATCTGTAATTTGCACTATCTCGTCAATCTATCTATATTAAGCAATAATATACAGCTAAATAAAGATACTTTGTAATATGTAGAAATATTGTATATTATACATTGCATACGTTGGTGTCAAGTAGCAGATGTGATATTTACTTATTTTTCGCGTAGGCAGTAGTCGCTGGACATGAGAATGTGAAAATTTTCAAATTTACCCACATGAGCCCTTTTAAAAAAATTGGGACATTTTGCAGCGGCAATTTACTCATCTTTTTGTTGGAAAAATGAATATAACTATAAACCCACTACTTTGTTTTATGTTCGCAATGTCTATAATTTTGAAATAAACATAATGCTATCTTTAATTAAAGGGCCACTGAGAAACCGGGTCTTCTTCTTAAACTCCACATTGATATTATGTTCCCACTCCGCTCCTGGTTGTGACGTAAATTTTATATAAACTTGTGCAGAGGAATACGGGCTAAAGTATTGTATATAAATAAAATACATATAGTTTCTTATGAAACTAGAGAAAATAAATAAATAGTAAAGTAGGCCGAAGTGCGAAAAATGCATTAATCCGAGCTTGGCACTTCATGCTATAGATTAAATTAAATTTGAAAAAAACTTAAATTCTATACTCTGTTCATGTTTAGAGAATGACCTACGCTTCTACTGAAATTATTTCGATCGGGGCCGTCCTCTTTCGCATATCAACATTGCGACAAACCAATAACGTTTCACAACGTGTAAAATTAATCAGAGTGTAATAAGTAAACAAATATCGCATTTAGATTGAAATATCTGTGTAGAAATAGCAAAATTAGTAATTTATTTTTCTTATTCGCAGTAGCAGTAAAAAGTCTTGTAATTATAAAAAAGATTTCAACAATAATAAACGTTTTGTCCTTTCGAGAATCGAATGTGACTATTTTCGTAAGGATTTTTTGTATCTGTCTGTGTGCCTTTGAACACTCTGGAGCACATTGCAAGAAGACATGGTGTTTTTGGCCACAAGTATATTAGTATCATATTGCTGACGAGCAAAATATAAAAACGTAAAATATATAGTTTTCATATATTATATTTCGGGGTTTTTTTGCTCGTTTATTGGGCCGCATTCATACTTGTCTTGTCTTTGGGTGCGAGTTGGACATCTCTGCTCTAGAGCCAAAACTGTTCAACGTAAAATTGCTTAACTTCAAATTTAAGACATGAATATGGTCTAGATGTGCACATTATAATATTGAAAAGAATATTTGAACCAGAAATGCATGTTTACTTTATGCATATTTTGTTTCTTCTCAACAATCTGTACAACGGGACAACGGCTGCATTTATGGCAAAATTATTTAATTTCATAATGAAAGTTATTAATATTTAGTATAACTTTATAAAATAATATCTTCAAAAAATGTATCAGTTACGGAAAAACTTAAATATCTTATTTATGTTGCTACAGGTACAAATACATGGGGATTATAATTAATATATCGTATGAACTATGCATAACAACATATCAATGTATGATTTATATATATATATATATATATATATATATATATATATATATATATATATATATATATATATATATATATATGGTTTTCTGTATATAAAGAACAATTTTCCATGATTTACAAAATAAGTTTATACAGTAGTTAGGTTACCCGCCGAAGATTAGCAGGAAGTACAACTTTCGAACACGCAGCACTAGCATCGAACTTTTTCTCACTCTTCTTGGAAGGAAGACTGCTATCTATACACTATTTTTACTTTCTAATACACAGTTATAAGTAAATCTAGTAATCATGAGAATTTTCGAACTCGGGATTTCAACAGAAATACATATTTTGACTGCATGTCAATATTTACAGAATGATGTCTGTTCTTTTGTGTCTGTCGGTGTGTCTGTGAACGCTCTAGAGTCTATACCCAAAATTGTCGAACGTGAAATTGTGAAACTACAAGTTAAAAACTTGTATATTGTCTAGAGTCTATAGCTTCAAAAAGAATATTTAAACCAGAGGTTTATGTTTAGCCAATGTATTTTTTGTCTTTTCGCCAATATCAATAAAACGGCTGCACTTATGGAAAATTAGTTTGTATAATGTGATTGCATTGTTATAAGGAATGAATTAAAAAAAAAGAATTATCTTGATTGTAGTTAATAAAAAGAAAGAAGAAAAACATTAGAAGTTTCAATCATTGTGTGCAAGCTATAGGCGTGTTTCTTCGACAGTTTTGTGATTCAATCCAAGTAATCATAGAAATAGTATGATTCGCAAGCAGGAAATCCTTTTGTACTGTCGTATGACGAGCTAAAAATGAAAGAACGAAAATTTAGTAGATAGCGGAATGCGCAGGACTAGCTACAAAGGGTAGTTAATCACTGTGAGGTCAACCACAGAGCATATGTGGCTCTATCGACGAGAGTATGAGGTGCTACTATTTAGAAGGGTTGGAGACTAGGAGGAGGGAAAACAGATATGTTCGCATTGGATGCGATTCAATTACAAACACGTACGATGCATGCGCGGGCCGCAGGTGCCATGCCGTACCGCTTGTGTCCGACTAATAAATTACATGTCTCATGCAGATCAGCTGTGTATACGTTTCTGTCCCGTTTTGGTCGCCGGTTATGCACCGAGATTAGTTTTAAAATTACTCCGCCTGGTGGTGGACGCAGTGGGACTCTTCCATAGCTAATATTTACAGCCGATGGTAATTTGCTGCTGCGCAAACAACCCTTCGGGACCTGATAAGCGCGCGGTGGTGAAGGCTGACGTCGGAGGGATGCGAGACTGATGTTTACCTTTTATGCCACTAGGTTCGTTGATTGATAAATGTCATCGAAATGAACATGACTTCCCTAAGGGAGTCTATAAACAGCGTCATTGTACACATACATACCATATCTATCATCATGTCGTGTACATAGAAACACGGTGACGAAAAACCTTTTCAGTGACTAGCACTTAGTAAACATTATTCTAAATTTAAAACCAAACGAGGTGAATCCTATAGCGTCTTCTCAATATCGAAGGTTTAAAGCATACTAATTTTTGTAGGATTATTTTAAAATAGTTTAATGCCCGGTATTATAAACGTCAAATAACTAAAATACGCAGTAGATATTATTACTAACCATGCAAAATAATTTACTTCATTGATTTCCGTATGATAAACAAAAAATAAATTTACTTCTCTAGTAAATCTCACAGTTAAAAACACCCCATGAGTTTCTAGCATGTAGCTTATAAAATCGGATCATCTGCTATTTTGACAAGAAAACAAAATTGTTAGATAAATGACATTTTAGAATATTTCTGTAGAGTATTGGTTAGGTTGACAATTTGGTTTTGGATATATATATATATATATATATATATATATATATATATATATATATTTATATAATAATATATATATATATATATATATATATATATATATATATATATATATTTATTTATATAAATATATGTGTATATATGTCTATATCTAGTGCAAACTACGTAAAAGAAAGTCGAGTGTAAGCCACTCCCGATATTTTTTATTATTGTTTCTAACCCAACAAAAATATTGAATGTCATCAATTCATCGGTGTCATCAGTAAGTTCTATGAATTCTACTGTGGTATGTGACAGTGAAGTTGAAAATGAACCCCTACTAGCACTGCCGCAAAGACGCCAACGAGTTTTCCGAGAACGAAATAAGCCCTTTGATATTTATATTTATAATGATGAAGAATTTAGAAATAGATTTCGATTAACGAAACAAGATTGAACACAACCAATCACTCAGAGAAATGATTTCTTCTCTGCAATGTACCAGTTATTAATTATGCTCCGTTTGTAGTTCTTCCTCTATCTCGATTTTTATCCATTATGTGTTTCAACAAATAAGTAATACTAAACTAATTCTAACCTCAAATAGTGATCCGTTACTAAATATGAAGCCGGAAAATTTCCCAACAGTAAATTTAATTGTACGAGTCTTTTATAATACGCAAAATATTATTGACTTGTAGTAAATTTACTATTTAACGTTTATTCTGTTCTTTATAATACTGGGCATAAGACTTGTTGATATATTTATGCAATAACAAGATCTTCGAATATTTATTTTCACGGGAGTACTATCCATCTCTATAACTTTATACTAATATTCTGCAGAACTAATAATTTATGATTGCAAGGTGTCGTATTTGTAGTTTTAAATTTTGCTTTAAATTGTATCGCATAATTTTCCAGTATTGCATCGTCTATTAATATTGGAATATATATTTTTCTTCATACGTCGCAGTGTAGATTTTTTTAATTTTAGACTAATTTCGAGTTAGAATTCTCTAATTTGGATAACCAAGTATATTTAAAAAAAAAATATTCTCATAATCGACTTGACTTGTACAATCTATATTTTTCTGAAGCATACAAAATACGCTGTTTTTCGTATCTTAGCTAATATATCATCTGCACATAAAATTGCCTACTCCTTTTTAATGCGTAGTTTTCCCTGTCTGATATTCTTATATAGGGTTCGATTATTGCAACTACGGTGTCGTACATGTAAAAATATCTTATACATATCTTTAAATTTTGATCTGGGTATTGGATGTTCTAAATTGCATGTATTGGCGCAAGCAACAATTCTTCCAGATCACATTTCCACGTCCTCATAGTCAAGCAGAAGCGGAAATACAATCGGTTTAATATTTGAGACCGAAAGATTTATTTAACTTTGGAAATCGTAGTATTTTGAGTAACTTTAAATAAGACTTCGTCCATTAAATAATGCTATTTAAAAAAAAATCATTCAGCGGTTGCTATCGTGAATGCTTTATCATATATCCTGTTGAAAATTTTAATAAACGTATGTGATTAGAAAATCATATTAATTGTACTACTGTCCAAGAGCCAGTTGCAAAATTTTAATTATGTACTTAAACAGGGTATTGCGTGCACGTGTATGGTACCTGTGTACCATATGTGTGTGTGTACGCCCTACAATCCATTCCGTTGATCATAAATATATGATGTTTTAAATTATGGATTTGTATATCCTGGGATAGAAAATCTCCAATTTATGGAAACGATATTTCAACCGGCATTCGTGTTATATTGTAATTTCTAGCAACATATGTTTTAAAAGTTCTTTTTTTGGAAATTTGAATCTTAGAATATCGCCTTTACGTTTCCCTTGTAGCCACACATTACGCAATTGTTATTGTGTCATGTTACTGGTTGATTGAATTTGAAATACAATAAAGTTATACTGATAAGTAATTATAAGAAGTGCACTCAAATATATATATATTTTTTATATAAGTTTATGTATTTTTAATGTCATGAACTTCCCACCAATCAATAATTTCTACATTTGCTTGCAAACGATGTTATATTTATAACAGTACTATACTTATGAAATAGACATTATATTGTCATTATTGTTGAAAACAGGTAGTAAACCTTCTGCTATAAAGTGTACTATATATGCGGCTTCATAAGTAACGTCATTTGCGTATACAATGTGTGTTTGTATACTACTAGTGATTGATTGTAAATTGTTATGGAACCGACTACCGTTTTGGTATCAATTACATACGATTGATAGTGACGGGTTTGCATGCATTTAATTTAACAGAATTAAATTGAAACAGGTTTCGAGTGAGTCAATATTGTTGGAATGCTGGTTGGAATATTTTCTTGAATTCTAAATGATATTGGAGTGAATTGTTGGAATTTGATCTTTTTCATTAAAATCATAAACCTAAACAAGCAGAGCTGCAAACACCAATGCCTTCAGCTGGCCGTATATTCCGTATGGATTTCTTTATTATAAAGAACATTTTTAACCATTGATATTTTTATGTAAAAAGTCTATTATTTTTGAAGAGATAAAATGATATAAAAAAATAATGAAAGTGAAAGCAACATATTCATTCATACTTGTCTTACGTACAATTTATTCTCAATCATATTCATCCATTTATTCTTACTCCATTTGCATCATCCATGTAAGTTTATTTGGTCAATTTTTCATTCGACATTCTCTCAACATGACCAAACCATCACATTTGTCTATCACCCACTCTACGTACGACATTTCGCTCAATATCCACTTCATATATACCTATGCATTTTTCTTCTTGTAATCAAATACCATACACCAACCTGAAATCCAAACCACCACTATACACGGTCAGCCAAGAAGCACGTACTAGCACGATGCAGCAAAGATGCTCTACATTATCTTGCCAAGGACCAAACCATAATGGTCGTAGCTATGCACCCGTGCACCTCAACTAAGCCACTAAAATACAACATCTTCCTCTTGCGTCATCCGTAGAGTCAACCTCGATGTCACTGATGACGAAATCAAGCACCACCGCACAGAACTCAAGTTAAACTTCTAAAAAACTTGTCGTATGAAGATCAGAGAAACCGCAACCCTTCCTGTGCTTTCCCTGCCCGGCATTTCCTGTCACTAAGAACCCATGTCAGAAGATACCAAAATATGTCAGATGTGACAGACCGCATCTTTATCGCGACTGTGATCTGAGAATAAAGTAAAATGCAGCAAGTGCGAAGGGGGCCACTTCGAATTATCGTACAAATGCCCGAAACACCCATCCAAGCCAATTAGTACTGCCATCACAACGTTACTCCAAAATATAGCCAGTGAGGGAGATGATTTGCACAAGAACCTAGTGTGACTAATCACAACCGCACAACTCAACACCAGGATATCATGTCTGCACTCTCCATCCAGTTTCTTAATACCAAGTCCAAAGTTGTTTACGAGGGGAACAATATCTACATTACCGGTGTGTCATTAACATATGCTGAATCCGTTATAGTTTAATATAGCTGAACATCAAAAAAGAATTAGAACCCCACAATCAAATCCTGAAGAAACCGACCTTAGTAAACCATCCGAACAATCGCCGTTTTTTTTCTAAACAGAAGTGCCAATATTAGCGTCAAGTCAAGGATGTTCCCTATAAGAGCTGGAGTACCGCAGGGTTCGGTACTCTTCCCACTCTTCTTCAAACTTTTTTGCAGCGATATAATAAAATGACAAAACTGCAGTGCGCAGACGTCATTGTCTGTTGGTCCACCACACTAAACCCCTACGTTGCGGTATCCTACTTCTAAAGAAAGCTTGATCTTGTTGAATCCTGTATAACACGCTCGTATATGCGCTCGAATTCAATTAAGACTCTATTCGTAATCTTCCGCCTTGACACATCCGCCGATCGCTGCAAACTCATTTGGCAATATGGAGCCAACGCATGGACATTCAACGTAAGGTCTTGGTTTTCATCTCACCGATATCCTCTGCTGGCTAGACGAAACTCGTCGAAGTTCCTCCAGGATACGACATCGTTGCTTTCTATAGGAACTTCCGTGGATGTATCCAAACCGTGCAAATGCTTTGTAAAAATTGTTCGAGCACTCGTCAACTACCGAGTAATCATGTAACCAAGATCTGACGAACAATACATTGCTATCCCTGAAGGGCAGATTCCTCCGTCGGATGGTAGGTCCCCTACTTTTCGAAATTAGGCCGAAATTCAGTTCATCACCGACCGAATAAGCAACCTCTAGTCGAAATATGCAATATGCACTTGTACACTATAAGATAAATAAATATATTACAAAAAAATACCATAATTATGGGTTTGGATACATTTTGTAGAACTATACTATGCAATACAAAATAAGCTTACGTTCAGGCACCTATGCCTAAGGATCACCGTATTATCAATTCAGTGGATGATTTAATTATTTTATATATATATATATATAGATAATTTTCTTTACATTAAAACTCTGAAATTGTACCATTTAGCTTATTATTTTATTTCGTTATCAAATACAGTTTCTTCAATATAAAATATAGATTGTTCTTTTTAATTTCATATTATCAATATATTCATACAAAATATTTAATATGTTGGTACTGTTTTTCAATATCTATGATATTTATACTCGTACAATCTTAAATTTGTTGATATCATCGTTTGTTTTGCATTGCTATTTTCAATAAAAAATGCGCTCGTAACACGTTCTCAGTAAATCTAATTCTGACCCAATGTCAAATGAGAAATATCAAATTATTTGAGTTAATTTTGTTTCCCAGTTATGAACATTTAAGATTTTCTGTAGCAGTTTTCTCGTAACTTGTATATTTTTCCATGAAACATTTCTTTCCATTATAACTATAGCTATTTTTGCCATAAGTGCAGCCGTTCTAGGGATATTGGAGAAAGGACAAATAATTCATGGAGTAAACATTTACTTCCGGTTTGATTATTCTTTTCAAAAATAAGACGTACACATCCAGACCACATGCAAGTCTTAGATTTGAATTTATAATAGAAATATCAGCATAACATGTACATAACATAACTTGACATCACACAAAAATCTCTGTAAGAATAGTATTGCCTATACTGCGTGCACTGAAAAATGAACATGGCTATAGGCTACCACTTTGTGTATATTCATTAATTAGGTACCTAATATCTGTTATATGAATAAATAATCTTTGATATACAGAAAATACATATTTAGTTCATATATAATTTAATTTCCTAATAAATATTGGGATGTTTACTATATAAAGATAGTAATAATGATATAAGGTAAATAAGCAATATTTGACATTCAAATTTTACTTTGATATCTAATGGTCAAGTACATCGTAATTCAGTTATGAATACAGTAATGAAAAGAACAGAATAATAGAATGTAGAAAATGAAAGTGGTACGTGAAAGTGCCCGATAAAGAAATATACACGAATATAGACAAGGAAACGACAAAGAATAGAAAAATAAAGAAGAACTAACGAACAGCATGCTGGCGTTAAAGGACACGAGACAAGGAGCGTTATGAACGGATCCCGTCGACACGGATCTCACATTCCCGCCGTGTAATTGTCTTCTTAATAACATCCATTCTAGAGATGAACAACGTCTTTGTGTTCACTAATTGAAAGCGTCCATCCAATGTGCACGCGCGTTCCTAATAATTATTATGTCCGTCATAACTCCAGCATACATATATGTTAGGTAGGTGGATACCACCACATACATACACTCCGCCCGTTTCAACACTACAAGCATCAACAGTGAGATGAGACAGGAAGTGTGTTTGTTTTCTGGTGCCGACTCTGGCTGGGCGTCTGATGTGATGGACCATCGGGAACTGAAGATGACACGTGCTGTCGCACACGGTGAGTGTTGATGGATGAACTTTGTACTAACGTAAAGCCACATGAATTGGTTAGACCAAGAGTCACAAATTCAGTACAGAAAGTTAATTTTGCATGCTTCTAAGAATCTGCTTTTATTCTCTTTGATTTTAATAGGATATATTGTATATACCTACGAACTAAAAATTACGACAGATATAGACTTGCATTGTGCTTCCTTGAATTGATGCTGACTATTGCGTGTACTCGTAAATGTACCTGAACCCTTCACAAAAAAAAAACAATTAATAATAATATTATGAAACTCTATTTATTAAAGTTTGTATATGGCTCTAAAGAACACTCCATAATTATGAAATTAAATTATACTACCTCGAAAACAATTGTTTTACAGAATATCTACTAATTTATTACAAATTTATAATTAGAATTATGTTCAATGACAAATCTGAGAAAAAACTGTTGTGGTTATCACTAGACTCTCTTGTACTTCCACTATTTATATTTATATATATTTATTTTGTTTTTTCGCACTACGATAGCTATGAAAAAGCAATATAATATATTGTTACTAATGAAAAGTAAATATAAAATTACAATAACTAAGACAAATTTTCAGTAAGTGGTACATCTTTCAAAAAAAAAAAAAATATATATATATATATATATATATATATATATATATATATATATATCAAAAGTTGCTTGTTATTTCAATATCTTTAACTTTTGCTAAATTAACAAATAATGGCCATAAATGAGTCTTACCTCTAGAACGCACCCACACATACACAGACATTATTTTGAAAATAGATTCGTTTCAGGGATGGTCAAAATGTGTAATTCCCTTAAAATCTCGAATTCAATATTTTTCATGTTTACAATACAATCATTTACAATTCGTTCAAGCAAAAATAAGAACCTTGTAGATACTATAAGTTTTATATTATTTTTCTCATGCAAATATAGCAATCCTGAAAATTTCCAACTCGAAATTTGAACGAAAATACACGTTTTGATCATCCTTGAATCGAATCTGACTATATTGGAAATGAAGTGTGTGTGAGTGTGTATGTATGTGAGTTTGTGTTTGTGTTTGTTTGTGTGTAGGTCCATATCATAATAATATTATGTTTTTATCATAAAATTTGTATAACCCGAGAAAAAACCATCGAATTTTGAAATGGATATTTTGACTTAATATGCTAGTTTAATCGTTTTTTTTTTAATACATTGATTAGTGATGGGAAGAACCGAATTGTATTGATGAATACAGATACATGATAAAGACACAGGGAATCCCCCCCCCCCACCTCCTAATATGTTTCTTCTTGTGTTTACTTCGTTTGATTTCGTACTCATGCGGTTGAACACTTAAAAAAATTTAAACAACAAATAATTTTGTTTCACAATTCACAGTTCCCTATCTTTCGCAGCCAAAATCAAGTAAGATAACAGTGATAATGAATACTACAATAAAAAAAAGAAGAGCAGTCGGGAATCGTACAACAATGTACGGCGGTATCGGATAAATTGAGTAACCACGACGAGACGCGTACACAATGGAGTATACTATACAGCTGGTATCGAATTTAACCGAGTACAGAATGTATTCGAATACGCAAACGAGTACGAGTACGAGTACACGCTAACGGTAAAATCGAACGAGTATAAAATGTATTCAAATACTCAAGAACAAGTACTCAAGTACAGCGAGTTCTTTCAAGGATCGAGTACATAGCGATTCTTTGTACTCGACTACCCCATCACTAATCTCGATACAGAAGATGATAATCTGCTAATACTGGAATATAACAGAATATTTCCAGTAACTTTTATCCAAACAGGTAGTGTTTACAAAAAAATTTCCAAGATATATTTAGGTTTATCTAGGTAACACACAATTGATATGATTTCAAGGCAATAGTAGACTTAATATAGAACACAATTAAGCTATAATACATATATAGTGAAAACTAAGTTTAAGAAAGACCAAATATTAATTAAGAACACTATTTTATTCGAGAATGTTACAGACACACAACCAGATGGATTAGCTTTTTGTATTACATCGAGCGAACTACAAATCTAATGAAGTTTTCGAATACTTTTCCAAATAATATGAAAACGTTTCCCTAGGCATTGCTACATACATTTCAATTTGCCGGGCTGTGTAACATTGTCTCTCGTACGGCAGAGTATGAGTAACAATTTCGTCCAAGTTTGTGGGACATGTGGCGAACAGAGACCACGTTCACTGCCGTCGCGCCGTTACCACTGGAAAGTATCACCTTTCAGAGAGGAAAACCCGAGGCGTGCGCTGTGTTTCTACCATACCACCGCCAGGTTACGTGTTTTCTATTTTTTACTCGCAGTTCATTTCCTTGGAACCTGATCGTGTTTCCACTGATGTTTATATAAAAAACTATTTTGGAAGCAGGTCATGTTCGTTGTCGAGAAACGGATTTTGACAGCTTTTTTATTTTATATACGTCTATTCATTTTTTTTTTTTCACTTTTGTATAACATCAATACTCCATTAGTGGTCTGTATTCAAACTTTCATTTTTAATTAATTTAAAATGGAATTCACGTCATCGTGCCGCTGAAAAAGTCTAAAAAATATGTGCTGCCAATATAAAGCTCATCTCACTGAAATAAATTGTATCTTCTGTTTTGAAAATCGCATTAAATATACTGTATTTATATATTTTTGTTTTGTTTGTTTTGTGCACAGTTTGCATCTCTCTAGGGAAGAAGCTGTAAGTAGGTAATCGCTTTACGGTGAATTTTAGATAGTACAACTTTACACAAACGTGCACCTGCTCCGCGGTTGGAGTATAGTTAATGCATAAAGTATTATGTACATGTAACAATAGCAAAATGAAAAAATAAGTATATGAAATTGCAATACGAAGGCTCCTTCAAGAATGGTACTTATAATTTAAATAATAAAAATATGAAAAATATATTAATTCAATTAAAATATATATATATATATATATATATATATATATATATATATATATATATATATATATATATATATATATATATATATATATATATATACATAGATTGGATCGAAAAATCAAACATAATTTCTACATATTGTAGTCATTATATAAAATGTTTAATTTTGATTAAAAAAAACAAAGCATTTGAATCAGCATTATTTTACAAACGACCACTTGAACAGCTTGTAGCTTGAGCGTTCGCTTGTTAGTTATGGCGTTATTCTATATATATGTGAGCATATTCGATCCAACGACAATTGCGTCACCGTCTGGCCCTGCGTTTGCAATTGATAATGTAAAATGATTATATTAGGGAAGGTTGTTGAATATAAATATATATATATATATATATATATATATATATATATATATATATATAAAATAAATATAAGTATGTTCAGTTTTATTAAATTTTAAAATACCACTAATTTTTAGATTTTGTTTTATTGCTGTAGTTATGCATATTAATAATATAAATTCAATCTACAACTTCTCTGGTTATTGAAATTTCTGCTAATCTTGTAAAGACTTATAATTTTACATGAACTAATTTAAATTTGCAGTACAGCATGGAAACCGTTTATGAAAAGATGCCATTATATTTAATAGCCTTAATTTTAAGTAATAATATCAAACTTAATTGTTCCACAGTGAATATGAATATGTATCTAGTTTGCATATTGCCAAAAGGATTCAAACAAATATATTTTTAATTTGATAATTAAAATTAATAATTGACTTTCTTGATTTGGAAAAATGTTATTGATTTAAAATGTATTCATTTAGATTTTAAAAGATATATATGTTTTGATCCTCACTGAATCGAATGTGACTATTTTCGGAATGACGTCTGTGTCTGTCTGTGTGCAAATGAGCGATCTAGAGCCAAAACTGTCGAGCCTAAAAACCTTCTAAATTTGAGAAGAATATTCCACCCGGAAGTGCATGTTTACTCAACGCATTTTTTGTCATTTCTCCAATATCACTAGAACGATTGCATAGTTCATAATGAAAGATATTATTATTGAATAGTTTCAGTGAAAATAGTCCGTCCAGTTTGAAAAAAGTAGTTTCGAGATTATCGTATTTACAGATTTTCAACATTTATATACTGGATAACTTTAATATTTTTCAACTAACATTTTCCTCTTCTTCGAACATATGAATTTCTTGCATTTGATGGAATCTCCGCTCCAAAATGGCCGGAGTGAACCGATGCTTTGCTGCCTTCGGCATTTTCGATTCACCGCTTCTTATAATTTTTTTTTAATTTGGCATTTATCGGGGCTGTTTAAGCACGGGTACTTGTTTTTGCAGACTAAACTGAACTGAGAAAATACTCGTATATAATGATCCATTTATAAAATATATAATGATCCAAAAATCGAAAGTCGGAAATTCCCTAAGATATTTAGTGCCATCTGTGTCATATCTGAAGTATTTTAATCTATTTTTCTTTAGCAGACATGATTACAAAGCAAAATTTTCTTTGGGGAGAGTAGAATCCTCGAGCGAACAGCAAATAGCCATTTTTTCGACCCGTGCAGCGTTACGTTTACGCGACAGAAAAGTTGTACAAAGAATTGAAATATCACAAAACCGTTTTGAAGGCATAATTTACACGCATAAAACTATCGAAAAATAAATTAAAAACGATTTTCTTTGACCCCAGATAAGGAAGTTAAATAATTTGATATGTGGCATTTAATATCCATAGATCGACTGAGTAAGTGGAGTTTATTGGTTATTGAAAATAAATATTGTTACACAGTACATATTAATTGAACCCAATGGCCATAATAATTAATAACAATTATTTTTATATTACTTACATAATGGAGTACTTTAATTAACCAAGCAAATTGAATTTCTTTTAATATAAGAACGTGTCTCCCTACTGTGCTTTGTTCGCAAGATTATAGATCTACAGAACAGGCATTCAAAACATTTAACGGCAGTAACGTCGAACGTTTTCACGGTGTCCATGTTCCATGTGGAATTAGTTTAAGACGGCCCTAAATAATAATTCTAAGTATGTTACTTAATAAAATTAATAAGTACATACAACTATAAATCCATGTTGTCAGAATTTACTTTAGTTTAAAAACAAACCATAAATTTCTATCAAGATTGATCGAATGAGGTCTGGCGCCCTGATGTCGTTGTCCAACAATGGACATTTTAGTGCTCACTGGCAATTGCCACGTACACCGAAGAGAACATTTCTTCGTTTCCATTCCGTGTACCGGTTGAGCTTTATGTGCTCTTTGGGACAGCAATTATTTCGTTTCCTTACAGAATTACCAAGGTCTTTAATGGCTATTGGAATTTCTGCGTTTCTACCCTTCCACTAATGATACAAGAAACCTAGCAGAAAGTTCTTTGTTCCATAAACTAGTAAATTATATATTCACTATTAATATCTTTTTATTTTTTAAATTTAAAAGGTTATACATTATGAATAGCATACAAAATTACATGTATTTGCCTAGACTAACTTTTAACCCTTTCAGCCCTGAATTTTTAATATTTAAAATTCAAAAAGAATATTATTAATTATTATTGATTAGAAGCTCTACAACAACTGCAAAACCAAATTTGAACTGGTTTACTCCATTGTTATAGGAATTAGGATGTCGTGGTAAATGCCACCAGCAGGTCTTAAAGATAAAAGTTACTAATAATAGAAACGTGATTTTTATTCAATTTATGTAATAGTAAAAAAAAATTTCAAATTTATTCATTTGGTATGACAAATTTTAAAGCAATTTTTAAATTTAGATTAACAGATTCTTCTACAATCACATTACCTAACTGATAGTTCACTGTCATGCACACACGTCAATATTCAACGATTTTCAAAACTATGCATGGATTTTCTTTAAAATACCTTGTAGATGTGACATTTAGAAATAAATAGCTCAAGTATTGATTGGCACAGTATTTTGAACCATATAAATGTTATGGTGGCAATTGCCACCGGCAGGGCCGAATCGGTTAATTTATATAACGCCCCGTCACTATCAAACTTAAAATATTAGTTATAGTGTTCGGTCGTATGTCAGTAGTAAAGGCAAAAAAATAAACCACAGATATTAGTTTTACTTCTATATACGTATAACTTGGATGCACGTCAATCGCTCGCCCACTCGGTCGTACGTCTCTGAAGGTGCATGACCGTTTTAAAGTAAATTTGGCATACATTTATTACAAGTTCCCAATTTCTTCTTCCTATTTTATATCCCAAAAAAATCAGTGCTTCTTTAATTCGCCCTTAATATTATTTTTGAAAACTTCAAAAACAAAATTAGGTACAGACATCTATGGCTTCAGCTCGCTTTATAGGAAATATATGCAATATTTTCCTAATGAAATAAATAAAAAATTCGCCGTTAGGTAAAATATGCGTTGCGTGCAGTGGTTTTTAATTATTATGGCCTTTTGGTTGACAATTTGAAAAAATGTTATTGATATAAAAAGTCTTACAATTTTTTGTAGGTTATATTTAAAAAAAAAATTATTTTGTTCAAATTTTGAAATTCAAAACTATAATATTTAATAATTTGTTTCGGGCTATAGGTTAACAATATGAAAAAATATTGTAGACATAAAATATCTTAGAATTTTTAGTAGTTCGCTCGGTATCTCGTAAGACCAAATTTTGTGCCCTCTACTCCTCTGAAGGTACTGGAACGATTCACACCAAATTTGGTACACATTATTTGGCTTCCCATTTGAATCCGCTAGCAGTTTAAATCCAATCGCCTATATACTTCCCGAGTTATAAGGCCCCAAAATTTGGAGCCTGCCTTAATACTGCCCTTATAAAAATAATTAATAGCGAGCGAGCGACGGCTAACATCCTAGTATATAAGTTATATACATTTTTAGATTCAGGGCGACGAGACGAACACTTTTTAGCTTGCCGTACGTAGTACCGAAGAGGCTAAAGCATTCGGTCGTGTGTCTGTAGCATTCTCGGATCAAAAAATTTCATTAAGAAAAAGTGTTCGTCTCGTCGCCCTGATTCCGAAAATGTATATAACTTATATACTTGGATGTTAGTCGTCGCTCGTAAGACCAAATTTGTGCCCTCTACTCCTCTGAAGGTACCGGAGCGATTCACACCAAATTTAGTACACATATTATTTGGCATCCCATTTGAATCCGTTCGCAGTTTAAATCCAATCGCCCGTATACTTCCCGAGTTATAGGGCCCCAAAATGTAGGAGCCCCCCTTAATACTGCCCTTATAAAAATAATTGAAACTCTTAAAAATTCTACTATAAATTCTAAGATATTTTTTATCTACAAGATTTTTTCATTTTGTTAACCCAAAGCCCGAAAAAAATTATTAAATATTATAATTTTGAATTTCAAAATTTGAAAAAAAAATTTTTTTTTTTAATATAAACTTAAATTAAATGTAAGACTTTTTATATCTATAACATTTTTTCAATTAGTTAACCAAAAGGCCATAATTATTAAAAACTGCTCGCATCGCATATATTACTTATAAGGCGAGCTGGACGCATAGGTGCGTTGTACCTAAGCTTGTTCTTAATGAAATGTTTTGATCCGAGAATGCTACAGACACACGACCGAATGCTTAAGCTTCTTCTTGTTTATTGTTAACATTGTGGTTACAGCAAAATGAAGTTCGTTACCGAAAATGTTAATTATCTTGTTTATTTTTTATATCAAAATCGACATTTGCTGTAGAAGACCGTTACTTATATCAAACATTTGTTGACGTAGACTTGATTTTTGTACCAAAATCGAAATAGTAGGCTTGTGTTCTTGTATCAAAATTATTTCTTTATAGTTTGTAATTGAATTCTAAATAATAATGTTTTCATTGACATTCCATTTTGTCAATTTTTGATTTCAAAAATATGCCCGACAAATTATTTAAATCTTGCATATTAACTTAAGGGGGCTCACTAGTCCAGAGATCGAGAAAACCGGTTTTTTCACGATCTTTTTTAGATAAATTAGACAATGAAAACAAATGACAAATGATATTAGTTCTTTTATTATCTATTCAAGATTACAAATTTAGTATTGTTTTTTTTTTTTGACATATATAGATCTATATATATATATATATATATATATATATATATATATATATATATATATATATATTGCTAAGTATCTAAAAAAAAGGCTTCCACTTGTGACAAAAATTTGAAGCTCAGAAGCATCTGAAAAAAAAAAGAAAAAAAAAATTCTTAATCAGAATTAGCGATTTTGCTTGTACAGAAACAAAATGGCAGCAGTTAAAAAACAGGTGTGAAATTTTACCTTTTTTTTTGGGATTAAAACGGTCATAAAATGGCCATATTTTATCCAAAAAATCTGGTTGTGGTTTAGCCAATAGAGAAATGTGTTGTAAATATTCGGTCAAAATTTGAGCTAATTTGGATGAATAGATTTAGAGTAATCTACACACAGGTGTCGAAAAAAGTAATTTCGAGAAGAACGCGTTTAAAGTTTTAGTTACGTTCTTTTACTTGATAAAACTGAAATTATTATACTTACAGCTAATCAGCCATTCCTGGACCATATTTATATTTACTACTCACACGTACTTATTGAACTGTACTGAGTTTGAAAAATATATATGATACTCAAAACAAACGTTAACAGCGTCATGAATACATAAAAAGGCACTACTGCGCGCTAAAAATACGAAATTCTACATTTTACGGCGCCTGCCTTAGAAGCTCATATCTAGAAAAGGAAATAAGATATCAAAAAAATCCTTTGGCACAGTGATTTCTGATAAATATAGCTATAAGAAAATGCAAAAAACTGTAATCGATTTTTTGAAATTTCTTGACTGGTGTTGTATAACATCGACATTCCCATTTATTTACTTACGTACAATTAAAATTCACGATTACACGTGTAATTAAAATTTTAATTTACACGTGTAGTTAAATTAAGAATTCGATTATATAATATTGTTAATTAATCCAAATAAAAAAATTGAATTTGACGCCGGAATGGTTTACAATGTTTAAGGATCATTAGCTCGTCGAAAACAATTATCTTTTTGACACAAAAGCAAAAATTAGAATAAATATGTAATTAATGATTATATTATATGAAAAAAGAAATAACAAAAATTAGTTCTTTATTCAATATAATGCATCAATCAGAAGAATCTGAAAAAAAAAATAGGATGTAGAGTATACCAGAGGGGACTTGCATGCACGTTCTCCTCAACTGCCCTCTGTAACTTAAATGTCCAAAAACAAAATTAATTGTTTTTAGTTCGCCGTACGAAGTACCGAAGAAGCTTAAAACAATCGGTCGTGTGGCTGTATCATTCTCGGATCAAAAAACTCTGACGGTACTGGAGCGATTCACACCAAATTTGGAACACAAATTATTTGGCATGCCATTTGAATTCGCTTGCAGTTCAAATCCAATCGTCTGTATACTTCCCGACTCCAAAATTTGGATTCCCCCTTAAAACTTATGCAAAAATATTTAAAACACCAAATAATATATATTTTAAGATGTTTTATATCTACAAGATTTTTTCATATTTTTATCCCAAAGGTCATAAAGAAATATTAAATATAATAATCTTCAATTTTAAATTATGCACTGAAGATATTTTTTTAACTATGGCAAAAATAAAGATAGGGAAATTTGATTCATAGCAATACCTTTCATATGATATTTTTCTTTGAAATCGGCTTGGGGGCATTTCTTATCAATTATCCAGGTTATATAAACAGCTATACATAAAGTATTTTAAATCTATATATATATATATATATATATATATATATATATATATATATATATATATATATATATATATATATATATATATATATATATAATGCTTATTACTTAAATAGCTATTTTGCTAAATTAATCTTTTATTATTATTCTTACAATATACAATTCAAATACTTTCTATACTCGACATACTTTTGTATAACAATATATTAAATAAACAAATGCAAGAAGCATACTTAGATATATTAGGTGATTGATGTAATAAATAATTTCTTCGATTACAATAATAAAAACAATTATTTTAATTGTAAGAAGCATGTTAAAGAATGCAATATTGTGTACCTTGAGTGATTTCGAGGAATGTCGCAAACTTCCCACTAGTTATACAATTTGAGGCCATATTTAACTGTTTAATATTAATAGCTATTGTATAGACATCATACATAAACCAACTATTAATTAATAATTGCAACATTGACATTTTTAAAAAGATGAAAAATACGTAAGCTATTGCCAAAAACCGTTGGTGGAATGAACTTTGACTAATTTTATCACCGATTCCGACAAGTAAATATAATATGTATGCAAGTAGGTCTATTATGTTTATAGGTTTATTAAGTCACGCAACTGTATGTTATCTTCATAGGTATCATAATGCAGAATAGGAAATACGGCCATATGTGTTATTATATTTCATTTATGAACGCAATTTCCTAGTTTCGGAAGATACATGGTCAACTTCTGTGTATGACGTCACCAAAAACAATAGATTGACTAATGGCAGCTAGCAGCATTGCCGTCCGTCCGGACGGCCTTCCGTCAGATCGGATGGTAACAGATGTAGCCTCCATTAATCAAAACAATGCCACGTGGCTGCTGCGGCTCATCACAGTACTACGATCGTGCCCTCAGATCCCTTATGCACTACGGGGCTTGCTAACCGACTCCACCTCTTCAATTTAAACACAAATAGGGTAGACGGCATGCTAAAGAACAAGGGTGGCAACGGTAGTTTGGATTTATAACTGATAACATCAATATGAAGAAATCATGTGTAAGTGATTGTAAGTTTAGTACAAGAACATTTTTACGAAAATATATATATATATATATATATATATATATATATATATATATATATATATATATATATATATATATATTGTTTTTCATTTAGATTATCTATTATTCGTGCTTGAATCATGCAATAATTTTATGTATATTGACAGATCCTAAACGATCGACATTTTTTAATCAATAGTCTGGCACCAGTTATTTGAATTTGATCGACTGCCATTTAATATTTTATAGACCATAGAATTAAAATCTTTAACGATTGGTCTAAAGAATTGACCCTATCTTGCAAAAAATTAGTTAAATATTCAATCAGAATTATATATAGTTTGCTTCAAGTACCGATGCCTATTTATATTGCATTCATATACGAGTATACTTACGAATTTAACTAATACAATTAATATAAACTCGAATTCCAATTATGATAGAAATATCGTTTCGGTAACGATAGAATCAATCACAGAATGCAACCTGGCATTTATCTGTAATTAAAACAACTGCTACATCCAATAATATAAATATGCAGATGTGTCCACTCGACAATTATCTTAAGGGGTAACAACACTTTGTCACACCGAAATATAAGGCTTTTTCGAGAATTTTTATTAAAGACATAAAAAGGTTTTATGAAAATCTTAGTACACTAATCTATTGAATATACATTAAAACAGATTTTATTTATTTTTATTTTTTCGATATATTAAGAAATGGCGGCTTGACAGCTGATAATCTGAGCGCTGTGAAAATAGGTACTTAGTAAAACTGCGGGCACGATAAGTCAGTTAACATGTGATTTAGAATAGTGAAACAAAAAATAATTGTTTACTTAGCCCAAAAGCTATCGATATACGTTGCATTTCTAATGAAATGGCATCGATTCAAAGTTAAATTTTGAATTTTTTGTCAATATTTCGTTACTTGAAGTTGCATAGAAAATCGATATATCAATATTTTCAAAAAATCCTACGTATTTCGATAAAAAAAATGTCGGACTATGATAAAAAAAAAATCTAGAAGATTATTTTATAATTGGCGAAGCTAGAGTTCCCACTGACTTAGAAAATGTGGTTTCGAGAAAAACGCTCGAAAACACAGCTACATAGCCGTTATGACCCTTCCTTCAAATAATTTCAACAGCAAACAGCATACACGTCATCTACTTGCAGGTTAAAAGGGTAATTACTCTTAAGGATAATAATTTTAGGCAGGTAATAGGCCCGAAACTCCGTTTTTGTTGAAATCGCCGTGCGAGAACTTATTAGCGCGCCGATGTGCGGTCTACTTTTATAGCTCACAAACTGTCCTTTCACTTTCGATATCGTTTTGATACCAATAGAATATAATTTTCATATATATATAAAGAGTACTTTGAACTAGAAAATTAATTCGAATTTTTGATGACGCCAAAGTTGTGTTTAAAGATACTGTAATGAAATACAAATTACCGAAATGGTCTGGACACAGTATTATTAAGTTCTACCATCTCGAATTAGTATGACTACAGATTCATTACAATATAATTTTAAAACAGATTCTTATTAGTCTGGCTCTGCAAATAGGCCAGACACTAATTGCACTAAAAATTTGCACAAAAATACACAAATATGCGAATATTTAATTAGAGTTATGAATTTGGTTAGAATTAACACTAACTGATAGGTTAGACATTTATCTATAAGAGACGTAAATATTATCTTTTAATCCTACGTGTATACTAATTAAGTAACTTTTCCCTGTTTCAAAAAATGAGAATTCCAAAATATAAATGTATCCTTCAATATTTTAATTAAATTTTTACTTTCATTTACGTAATAATAAGTAAGTATTGTAATATGAAAACAAAAACTGATTTCGTGATTTCAACGGAAATACACGTTTTGACCCCCCCCCCCCTCCAGAATAGAATGTGATCATTTTCAGAATAACATCTGTGTGTCTGTTTGTCAGTGGGATGTGTGTATGTGAACGCTCTAGAGCCAAAATTGTCGAACGTAAAATTGTGAATATTCAAACGTTCCCATTAAAAATGTTCAAAAAATCAATTTTATTGCATACTTTGAAAGATATATGTGTCTAGAACATGTGGTTGAAACGGTTTTTCTAACCGGGAACTACATTCGTTGCTACAGCCTGTTGAACGCACCGGTGTTCCGAACGCTCAGAGACACTCAGGTATTAAGTTTCCCGCGGTCAGCCGAACTCAGTTTTAATTATAGTGTACAGGCCCAAGGTGGAGATAATTGTTAGATGGCTCTGGATGTCAGAAGAATTTTTATGAAAAATAACAATTTTCTAATTTTTTCCATATTGGATACGCCATCAAACCCAAAAAAAAGGTGAAAACCCGAATTATAATTTGAAATGGATGCCATTTTGTTAATGTTCAACAAATCTACTTGAAGTTAGGTATAAGATCCAGGGAATTTTATGTTGGTTTTGTCACAATTTTCACATCACTTGGGATTGAATTATCCATGTTGCAGTGCAAAATGGCTACCCATGCAGTGGTCCAGAGAAGCCGCCATTACTGACGCCAATTTGGTTAAATTGATACGATTTTTGTAATTTTAAGTATAATAAATTAGACAGTTAAAATCGCATGTTCGTATGCTTTTCGTTTTCCAGTAAAAAAAAAACTCCAAAGTGTACCTATTTTTCAGGTTTGTTAATGGGAACGTCCCGCTAAGACAAGAACTCTTGATTTTAAAGGAAATTCAAGTTTTGACCATCCTTAAATCGAATCTAATTATTTTTGTGTTTGTCTATGTGAACGCTCTAATGTCAAAACATTTGAAGCAATAATAATAATAATTTAAACTTAAGAATTAGATATAGCCAGAATGTACACCTCCTATTTATGAAAACAATACACAGTAAAATTGTACGTAAATGAAAATATGGTGTGGATAATGCTCCGTGTAAGTTTTTTAACTCAAAACTTTGTTAAATTCCTTATACTTCACCAAACGTACATAAGGTAAACTGTATTTTCGCAATATTAGTCAGGAATTGAGTAAAATATGTCTGCGCATGTGCAAATTGTGTATTTTTACTCATTGCTGGCTAATATAACAAACCTTCGTGTAAACTTTACCAAGCTTTGAGTTCTAAAGTGTCGGCGCATTTCACAATGCGCAGAGCAACGGCTGACCAACTACGTTCTCCCGCACATCACATCAGTTTAGCAAGTGTCATTAGTGGTACATAATAATTTTTAGCTCGCCCTACGAAGTACCGAAGAAGCTAAACATTCGGTCATGTGTCTGTAGCATTCTCGGATCAAATAATTTTTTAGGAAGAAGTGTTTGTCTCGTTGCCCAGATTCCAAAAATATATAATATATATAATTTATATACTTGGATTTTAGTTGTCTCTCCCTCGTAAGACTATTACATATAAGGCGAACTGGACGCATAGGTGCGTTGTACGTGCGATTTAATTTCTTGATTATTACATTTAGTACTATTCTAATATTATATTGTAAGCCACTGGTTTTTATCTCAAAATTTCCAGCAACACATTGTCAAGTATAAGTTATACTTTACAATGCACATGTCTTTTCCAAGTTCCTGATATAGCTGCAAGTCTGACTCGTCGCTAATGTTCAAAGTTTTATCTTCTTTGCAAATTTTTCTATGCTTACATGTTAAGTCAAATTTAGTTTTAAGATACCTATTTTAGAAGCACGTAATTTGAACGTTTTTATTGATTAAAAAACATTGTGTATGCTTACAAATCTTACTCAGTGTGTATTTTTTCAGAACGATGCAGTACCAATTATTAACAAAATTATGCAAAATGGGCTTCTTTAACATTTTTGATCATAAGCTACTAAACATTTTTACGCAGGGTGCCATTCGGCACGCCTTTTTTAGGAATGGGGTGGCAGCTTTTCAGGTAATCTTCATTCCACTCTGTTATTAAAGCCTATGGGCTTCATTTATCTACATTAAATATAGCATACATGCACTTTTACTGTTCAATTTATTAATTTATTATTTCATTACATCTTGTTCCTATAAGATAAAATAAAAATGAATGGTTGTTTGTTCTTGAAGAAAGTAATTTTGCCAGGGAAATAAAACTTCAAATCAATGTGAATGTTTAGCAAAATCGTAAAATCCGAAGAGTTTCGCCAACCTAAGCCACGTACATATAGAATCCCCGACGCAAAACAAGGCGAGAAAGCATTAGCGGTGAAATACGCGGTGATGGATCGACTTTAATATCAGGTGAAGACCGCTACAACTGTACGCAATAGTAATCCCATTCATATCAGAGTCACGGCTGCTTGGAGACCAAACAGAAGCATTCGTTGGTTTAGCGACCATCATTCTTCCTGCTAATATTACCTGGGAGTCGTATCGCGTAGGATTCGTGTCAGTTATTACATTCGATACCATTAATTCTAGCACAAATTACACTAAAACTGTATCCCATCGAATTCCATCATATATCCGAAGAACGACCATTTTAGTTGCCTAAACAAATTTCTACATTGACTAAAAGTAATGTTTAACATATCAGAATGCTGCTATGTAATTAACCAAAATATAATTAAATTCAAAATTAAATACAAATTATTGATGCCTAGGATTTAGAAATAAATCATTTAATGAAACCAGGAAATATAATCTAGATTCTAGAAGGTTCAAATGAAGCCTTATAATTCACGGGTCCTATTTAAAATGATAATCTATGGCTGTATCAATAAACAAAAAATTATAAAATTGTAAAAACCAAGTCAGACCAAGTACATTTCAATTGGTGTTATTGCACCGTGTCTCTTATTGTAGAGCCACCGCTGGACCAAAGAAGTATTAGCAACTGCGCCTCGTCGCTATGACATTGCCGTGAAGCAGGCAACATAAGTTTACAAATCTAGTAAGACTTTAATAATGTGGTGACATCGGTACAAAGTAGTGGGTATTACATACTTATCTCGAGGAAGAGACGCGAAATACAATTATGGAATTAAATATATAGATAGTGCTATTAGCAGAAATACTAGTATAACATACTAGATTTAACTTATGATAATGTATTGTACTAATTAAAATTATATCTTTACAATCGAAATTTTCTTGGTGTGAAACAGCACATTCTGTTTAAAAATGCAGGTAATAACTAAGCACGTGACATATCTATGAAAAAAAAAAGTATACTAACTATAACTTACTATATATGCCATAAAATTATTTAGGAATTTTCTATAAACTTTTTCCGATATTTAAAATAGAAAATGATCAAAATCAGTTTTAAGGCAACGGAGTTAGAACTTTTTTACTAGAGTTAATGGACTAATATTAATTATTGTATTTATATATATATATATTGATAAAGTGAATATTAAAGAAGCAATGTATATTATATATTGCAGAAACAGTATTGGATAACTTAATAAAATAATAAGCTAAATGGAACAATTCCAGAGTATTACTGCGGAGTATTGGTTGGTTTTATAGTTAAAGAGAGAACAACACTATGACGGTTAAAAAAGAAAACGATTTTTCTTTTTTATATATTTCTAAAGAATGTATCTTTTAGAATATTTCCCTAAAATAATATGCTGAAATTCGAACAAATAACGAAGATACATCTTTGACGCGCACATTGCTTGTTCATAATATCTTTAGTGGGATTAGTTGAAATTTTGAAGTAAAAATGGATCGAAAAGTTAGTAGATTTACCCCTAAACGACAAAGACAGGACAAAAGAAAACAACATTGTCCTCCAAATCGTCTTGAATTCGAACAGAACGGCACAACACCAAACGCTGCGGCACTTTAAACGCATTTCTCTCGAAACCCTGTTATTTCATTCATTTTATTTAACTTGAAGCTTATGAAATTGACTTCAGTTGTACGTAGTGGCTTTTTATTAGCTCGTCGTACAGTAAGTACAAAAGAGCTATAGTGATTGGTCGTGTGTCTGTAACATGCTCGGATCGAAAAAAAATCTTAACAAAAAGTTCTTGTATTTTCGCCCTGAATCCAAAAATATATATAACTCATATACTTGGATGTATGTATCTCGCTCGCTCGCTCGCTCGCTCGCTCGGTCGGTCCGTCGTAAGACCTGAGTTTGTGACCGTAACTCGTCTGAAGGTACCGGGCCGATTTTGATGAAATTTGGTATACATATAATTTCCATGCCCGTGATGTTCCCGTCGCATTTTAAATCCAATCGTCTGTACAGGACCGGCGTTATAGGCCCCCAAAATTTGGAACCCCCCTAAATACTGCCCTTAGTCAACTTATAAAATTTTTAGAATTTTCTACTCAACATTCTAAGATATTTTATGTGATTAAAGTTTTTTCAAATTGTGAGCCCATAGGCTTAAAAAAAATAATATAAATATATTTTGAAGTATATCAGACATCGATCGCCATCTGTTAGTAAAATGAAGAAGTTATATTTATGTGACAGTAATTTGTTTGGTTATATTTTCCAATGTATAAACCATTTGCTTCTGTGTTTTAATGAATAAAATTAGGAAATGTTCATCAAATAATTATCAATATCCTTGGCAAATCACGAAACGAACGATATTAACGTTACCCATGTGGATGTGTGCAATTTTAAATGTGGGGTTTTTGGAAATTAAAACTGTTATGGTATAGGAATAAATAAATGTCGGGATCATAATTGGTTAGATTGGTTCAATGGACTATGTGAGTATAATGTCGATGATTAAGAATTATATACGTAAACTTAGAAATTTATAAATTTCATATTAAATGCCGATGAAATATCATAACAACAATAAATTTTGTACTATAATAATTGCTATCTCTTTTAGTTTTGTATTTATTGATGTGACCGCGCTCGCCGGAACGGCGAGCTGATAGCACTGGCGCTAGCGCCAGTTCTTGTTATTTTGATATTTAGTTTCCTTTTCGGTCGAAAAAGTGGAGCAAAAAATAGGTTTTTTTTCAAATGTCCTCTATTTCGCGAAAACAATATTTTTTTGCAAAATCGTACAACTAAAATTACAACTATACAGATTAAGAAAAGAATTTTTTTTTTGTATCAGATGTTTACAAACTGCCCTTTATCCATAACAATGACGCTACTTCCTCTTTGAGCCTCTGGACAGCGCAAAAAACAGCATCAAAATATTATTATTTTTCAATAAAAGAAATCCTGAAAAAACTGATATATACCTATTAATGCAGTAAAAAAGTAAAAAAATTAGCATTTTTTTCGGCCGCCCCCTTAATTGGGAAATATATTTCTAGTGAAAAATACGTATAAGTAGTCGAGTTCAGGCCACAGAACAAAGATTTCTTCAAAATATTATACATTTTTTAAAAAGGTATACATTTATCTCAAAATAAAAACCCAAAGATCACAAAAAATTTAGTTAAAATTATAATATTGAAATTTGATCTTCAATTGCTCAACGTATTTTGAACCATCGTAATTAGTTAACGTGGCTCGTTGGCGCCCGACGCAATTTTTAGTATTATAAAACTGGTCAAAAATATTTAAAAATATCTGGAGAGGCCTGCACTCGACTTTATTTTATGCAGTTTTCACTTGATATAGATATATCAAACTAACCAATACTCTATAGAAATATTCTGAAATGTCATTTATTTAATTGTGTCTATTTTGTATTCCTGTCAAAATAACAGATGATCCGATTTTATAAGCTACATGCGAATCCATGGCAACGTAAACAACATATTTATAATGTTTCGTAGCATTTTTCTCGCAACTGACACATTTGTTGAAGAAACTTTCCAAACAAAAGTTGTGCGAAATATTAATATCTTTTCATTATTAACTATATTTGCCGTAAGTAGGTAGCCGTTCTAGTGATATTGGTGAACAAAAAATGTATAAAGTAAACATGCACTTCTGGTTTGAATATTCTTTTCAAAAATAAGAGGTGCACATCTAAGGCATATACTAGTCTTAAGTTTGAAGTTTCATAATTTTTGGTTCGACAGTTTTGGCCCTAGAGCATTCACAGACACACACACAGACACACTGACAAACAGACAATAGTCACATTCGATTCAGGGAAGGTCAAAACATGAATATCCGTTGATATCTCGAGTTCGAAATTTTTCATGATTACAATACTGACTTATTACTTCGTAAAAGAAATTAAAAATTGTGGTATATCTTGTATTTGTGTTTTAATAGAGACATATATAGTTTGATTAATTGACTGAATATTAATTTGGTTATTTAAAAAAAAGTACGATCATGTCAGTCAAATGCGTTGTTCCATTAAGAATTCGTAACTATATTTGTAATCATTGAATCTTGAAAATTATTTCATGATAATAACAACAATTAACTTTATTTTTTATCATACTATAATTTATTACTTATTATATATACATAATGCTACAAATAATACCGAAATACTACAGAATTTTTACTAACTTAGTTAGATAACCTGGGTCTTGGATGTCTTTTTTAAATTTACTGATCTCGTACGGATGAACTGCGCAGCATTAGGCGATTCCGATTAAACCCACCTAGGAGCTTCGGTTAAAGTTTTCTTTTTCAGCTACATTAGATGACGCTGCCAGAGCCTATTTAGAAATTACGCGCCAAATAAAAATATTTCAAGACGTAAATGACCCACGTTGGCCAGTTGCAATAAATCATTAACTATGTCATTACTATCTTTTACATTTAATCTATTCAAAATATGGTGTCATATATATAGAGAATCAAATAATGCGTACCTAGAATATAACCTAGATCCGCCATAGCGTGCATTCTCAAAGTCGCCCAAACTTATGGTTTTCTCTAGCGTGCCAACATTTTTTTATTTATTCCATGAATACTATTAATCAATAACATAGGTTGCAAGTAAACGACATGTTCGTTATTCCGCGGTAAACAAATGCTATGCTTCACCGTTCTGATCAAAGCATGCTAGCGACGGGGTACATGGGTTGGATTCGATGCTAGTCACAATTAGAACGCGCCGGGTGAGGTTAAGCGGTAATTGGAGACGTAATTACGGGAATTCAATTTGCGCGCCCGCTCTGTGGTTGACGACGCGTGTCCCAACTCGTGATCGTGAACGTGTTTCGACCTGCTCATGCGCGATATTTCAATAACAGTGGACGCAGACGAAAATAGATTATGATTTGTTTGTTTTTATTTTTGTTTTATACGAAATCAACCATGATTTACTAGTGCAGTCATAAAATTAATAATCGATCATTGGTCATATAGCTATTACTGATATAGTGAAGTGCGCCATGCTAACATCAATGCCTCAATAATAATTTACAGTCTTTATTCAAAGCGAAAACAGATATTAGTTCTGACTTCACTTGCGAAACATCTAAGAATACGTATGATGAATGCTAACTGAACCACATATTAATAATAGCAATAGATCTATTTAAAAGTATTTATATTACATGTATATATATATATATATATATATATATATATATATATATATATATATATATATATATATATATATATTTATAATATATATATATATATATATAATATTATATGCATACATATGTACGTGTGTTTTGCTTATAACTAACAAGCATTTATGAGCATTTGCGCGCACTCATACAATATTTCTCTAATGTACTCAATTCTGCATACCTTACGCGCTTAATTTAATAAATAAAATACCTCCGTACAGCTGACCATCAGCAAAAAATATCTGGAGTGGCCTGCACTCAACTTTCTTTTACGTAGTTTTCAATAGATAGATATTAATATACATATACAGGGTGTCCCATTTTAATCCGCCAGTAGCGATAATTCTGAAACATTGCATTGAATCAAAAAGTGTTCCAAATGAAAAGTTAATGGTTTTGAGGGGGACATCTGATGCCGTAGACTTTGCCCCCCCAGCCCCCCAAGGGGGGCGGGAACAGGGGGCAACTTTAAAATCTTAAATGGAAACCCCTATTTTTTATTGCAGATTCTGATAGAGGGTTAAAAAGTATGTAAGTTTTATCCGAAACATTTTTTTTATTGGTCGAGAGATGGCGACTAAAATTGACCTACATTTTAAAACTCTATCCGAGTCTGAGGTACAAAATAGGGGTTTCCATTTAAGATTCTAAAGTTGCCACCAGCCCCCCCCCCGGGGGGCGGGAGGGGGGTGGGGCTATGTGGGGGGCCCGGTCAAACACTGTTTGAAAAAAAAATGACATTCTTTTTTGAATTATTTTACCATTATTTAATTTGAAAAATAAGTACTCAATCGCTATTTTTGAGTACTTTACGTCTTTGTAGGGGGGGGGCGGGGGTAGTATTTGGGCAGGCTGAGAAAAAAACAACCTTGTAAGGTTGTGAGTAAGTCCTAAGTAATAATAACAGTTAATTACGTGACGATTTTCGCAATTTAATTGACAAAATACCTAATTTTTACATTTGCAGCGCCATCTCTCGACCAATAAAAAAAATGTTTCGGATAAAACTTACATACTTTTTAACCCTCTATCAGAATCTGCAATAAAAAATAGGGGTTTCCATTTAAGATTTTAAAGTTGCCCCCTGTTCCCGCCCCCCTTGGGGGGCTGGGGGGGGCAAAGTCTACGGCATCAGATGTCCCCCTCAGAACCATTAACTTTTCATTTGGAACACTTTTTGATTCAATGCAATGTTTCAGAATTATCGCTACTGGCGAATTAAAATGGGACACCCTGTATATATATATATATATATATATATATATATATATATATATATATATATATATATATATATATATATATATATATATATAATATATGGAAAATAACTGGACAATTATACCAATTTATAATGGATCTGAATTTGAAGTACTTATCGTATTCACTCTTAAACAGTCAAATTTCACAGTAAAACTCTGAAATTGTTAATTAATTATGTCAGCAAATATATAATATAAATTGATTCTATAATAATTTACCTGATACAATGTATTCTAATAAGAAATCAATATTTTAAATATTAATTCATACAGATAACTGTCAAAGGAATGCTTGTTTGTTCTCAATAAACAAGAAACAAATGATGTAACTCATGGTTGATTCGTTTTAAAAATAATAAAATTAGTCACAATTGTAGGTATCACCATGGCAACGTAAATAAGATATTTGAGTTTTTTCGTAGCAGTTTTCTCATAACTGGTACAATTTATGAAGAAACTTTTCAAACAAAAGTTGTGCGAAATATTAATATCTTTCATTATGAATATTGCTATTTTTGCCGTAAGTGTAGCCGTTCTAGTGATATTGGAGATAGAACAAAAAATGTATAGAGTAAACATGAACTACCGGTTTGAATATTCTTTTCAAAAATAGGAGGTGCACATTTAGGGTATATACAAGTCTTAAGTTTGAAGTTTCATAATTTTTCGTTCGACAGTTTTGGCCCTAGAGCGTTCACAGACACACACACACACACACACACACACACACACACACACACACACACACACACACACACAGACGTCATGCCGAAAATAGTCACATTCGATTCAGGGAAGGTCAAAACATGTATATCCGTTGAAATCTCGAGTTCGAAATTTTTCATGATTACAATACTTACTTATTACTCTGTAAAAGAAAGTAAAAAGAAACTCAAATTATTAACTATTTATGAGCGCTCTAAATTGCTAAGATTTTATTTTTGATCTTCAACCTTACGAGGATAATGGATATTCTTAGGTGGCTAGCTGGACGGTGAGTAAGTCCCACCACCCTATAAAAATACTTTTATCAATATCAAATTATGAGGTATTTATGAGCTCTTTAGAATGTTTCAATTTTCAGCTTTTTGAGCTAAAACCCTATATGGCCAGAAACTAGTTTCTGTATTTCTAACAAGAAAGAAGTCTCTCAAAATTAAATGTAATTGTACATTTTTACTTTCTTTTACAGAGTAATAAGTAAGTATTGTAATCATGAAAAATTTCGAACTCGAGATTTCAACGGATATATATGTTTTGACCTTCCCTGAATCGAATGTGACTATTTTCGGCATGACGTCTGTGTGTCTGTGTGTCTGTGTGTGTGTCTGTGAACGCTCTAGGGCCAAAACTGTCGAACGAAAAATTATGAAACTTCAAACTTAAGACTTGTATATACCCTAGATGTGCACCTCCTATTTTTGAAAAGAATATTCAAACCGGAAGTGCATGTTTACTCTATGCATTTTTTGTTCTATCTCCACAAACACTTGAACGGCTGCATTTACGGCAAAAATAGTTATGTTCATAATGAAAGATAATAATATTTAGCACAACTTTTGTTTGAAAAGTTTCTTCATAAATTGTACCATTTATGAGATAACTGCTACGAAAAAACTCAAATATCTTATTTACGTTGCCATGGTGATACCTACAATTGTGACAAATTTTATTATTACTTTCTTTTACAGAGTAATAAGTAAGTATTGTAATCATGAAAAATTTCGAACTCGAGATTTCAACGGATATACATGTTTTGACCTTCCCTGAATCGAATGTGACTATTTTCGGCATGACGTCTGTGTGTGTGTGTGTGTGTGTGTGTGTGTGTCTGTGAACGCTCTAGGGCCAAAACTGTCGAACGAAAAATTATGAAACTTCAAACTTAAGACTTGTATATACCCTAGATGTGCACCTCCTATTTTTGAAAAGAATATTCAAACCGGTAGTTCATGTTTACTCTATACATTTTTTGTTCTATCTCCAATATCACTAGAACGGCTACACTTACGGCAAAAATTGCAATATTCATAATGAAAGATATTAATATTTCGCACAACTTTTGTTTGAAAAGTTTCTTCATAAATTGTACCAGTTATGAGAAAACTGCTACGAAAAAACTCAAATATCTTATTTACGTTGCCATGGTGATACCTACAATTGTGACTAATTTTATTATTTTTAAAACGAATCAACCATTAGTTACATCATTTGTTTCTTGTTTATTGAGAACAAACAAGCATTCCTTTGACAGTTATCTGTATGAATTAATATTTAAAATATTGATTTCTTATTAGAATACATTGTATCAGGTAAATTATTATAGAATCAATTTATATTATATATTTGCTGACATAATTAATTAACAATTTCAGAGTTTTACTGTGAAATTTGACTGTTTAAGAGTGAATACGATAAGTACTTCAAATTCAGATCCATTATAAATTGGTATAATTATCCAGTTATTTTCATTATATTATATATATATGTATATTAATATCTATCTATTGAAAACTAAGTAAAAGAAAGTTGAGTGCAGGCCACTCCAGATATTTTATCTTTTAATATCATTTAATTTTTGACGTTTGATTCGCTTTTGTCTATTTAAATGTACACTGATTAAAGACCATATGTTAAAATACAATTACTCAAGCCATTAAGAATTATAATTTTAAAATATAAAATGTTTTAGTCTGCCATTAATATGTACACAAATGTTTTGAATATCTCAAGATTGTTGGACAGTTTTCTTGAATAAACACATAAAATCAATTATTAACCTAGTGATGTAATAGTTTAGACTCCCGTCTTTCACCGTTGAGATCGGGGGTCCTACTAAAATAAGCTATTTACAGAATTCACCTTATAGAAGCGAAATAAATTGATAAATACAACACAAATCATACTAATCATAAAATTCACTCTTTATTTGATGCGTATTTATATTTGTTTAGCAATACAAAGTCTTCATTTGGTAAATAGGCATTATTGTCACAAAGACGCTGTTTAAAAATAAACGTCGCTACCAGTTATTCTGCTTTGAGAATCTTTTGTCAACAGTAATTTATAATGTCGCTTTGGGCCTAATGGAGAGTGAGGTAGGTATGCGTAGGGTATACCGCACAACTTTTGATGATTTCTCGGGGGTTTAATTATTCTATTCTATTAGAATGAATAAGCTAATCGTTTGTCATCTCCGTGTAGAATCCGCGACGTGCTTAGTACGCAAATCCTCAAGATAAATGCTTGCTAGGATTATATTTGGTAAATCCACACACAGGCTAGCCGAACCCAGACAGACTTATGGCCGAGGATTTAGGCCGCGCTTCAAAACACACCTGATGCCGTCCATCTCTACAGATGTTGCATGCACTTTGTGTTCATGTAGTTCGCTTTAGATCCCAACCAAAAGCCGCTGCGCTGTTGAGCATCTGAGATTCACCACATCTCTATTGATTTATTATTAATGGTTTACCATTAAATGGACAAGCATCAACATAGTCACCCCTAACCAACAATGCATCTTCTCTTTCTCGAAACATTTTTATTAATGTTTATTTTGAAACGCCTATTTGTCATCGTATACCTCCAACATCAGTCAAGGAGGACATATCTCTTGGGAAAATATCGAACGATTTTAAAATTCAGCTGACACCTGAGTTGATACCGCTGTGTATACGAAACGAAAAGTGTTTACATGAAAACGAAGAAAACGTATATATATAGCTAGTGAATTGTATACGATTCTTATATAAGAGATGCTGGATATGTGTGCACACTGAAAAAAGGAAGGAAAACGCAGAAAGATCAGAGAAAGCACTTAAACATTTAAGAAGACAAACAAAGGGATTATTTGTTACCACAGCACAGCACAGCACCCTCTAGTTTCATGTAGGGTGCCTTCCTTTACGGCCGTGTACGCGCATACACATGGTGCCGTATCTTCACGGAACCATGTTTGTTTTAGAAAACAACACACGACCTGTTCGTACTGGATTTTATCAAAACGCCAGGGATGTCTTTCGCTGATAATCAGAATTAACCAATAACTCTCAGGCAAGCGTATGCCAAAGTAGAGTAGTACGTTTCATTTCAAATTTACCAACGGGTTACGAAATTTCAGATTATGGTACAAGACGAGACGAGATACATCTCTTCTCGGTTTTCAACAAATTATATTGATCCCGTTTTGATCTCACTCTCTTAAATTCAGAGCTATAGTTCCGGATACGAGTCGCGTTAAATACTTAATCTCGGATCAAACGGCACATTAATTTAACACGCTTCGACGACAAAATCGTATAAATATACATTAATAATTAATATTTTCTTAAGGTGAAGCTGGTAATATTAACAGTAATGTTGCAAGACATTTTAAAATAGGAATCCGAAATATTTTGCTTATTTAATCATTATTATTAATTATATTTGTATGAGATATGCAAAATGAAGAAATGTCATGCTACGATTACCAATACGTATTGTAACTAGGGAAACCTAAATATAACATGGCAATTTTCAAAAGAATTTTTTATAGTATTGTTCGAAAATACTTTGCAAACCAAATTTGTTAGTAACTTAAACATTATTATATTTATATTCAACTCGAGATATTGAAATGTAACAAGAGTGTACCATTACTCTCGGTTAAGATATTATTAGAAATGAGAGGTGCACATCTGGACAATTTACACGTTTTAAGATTAAAGTTTAAAACTCTTTGCTTCAACAATTTTGTTTCTAAAGCATTCATACAAATACAAACACTCACAATTATAATTTCAAATATAGTCAGAATCTATTCAAGAATGGTAAGGATTAATCTACAGTTTGTAACAATTCGAAATATCCTAATAAATCAGTGCATTGTTGCATCGTTTTTAGGTTTGGTATTCAATTCTACATTTTATTCAATTTACACAATATAATGAACTAAAATAATACAATAATATAATATATAATACTTTTACAGATGAATAAGCGATTAACTTACAAGCTACTGCAATAATTGGTAACCAATAGCAAGGACATATAAAGCTGTGTTTAGTTCGCTGTAGAATATTTTATTTGGTTTTATGCAATAAAAAAGCGTAAGTTAAATTATTATACAAGAGCGGTTAACATGGCTATATAAGATTCTTTGATAAAAAATCGGTTGTAGCTAACACAGAACTTTCTTTTACGTAGTTTCCGTTAGATATATATATTCCAAACAAACTGTCAAATAGTACCAATATTCCAAAGTAATACTTAATAATAAAAATTGTACCAATTAGCTTATTATTTTATTATGTTATCAAATAATGTTTCTTCAAAATGAAAAATAGATGTTGATTCATTAAAATTTACCATCTCAGTCAATCTATTTGGGTTAAACAGTGCAAAATGACATACATTATTTATATTTTGTTTATTTGCCAAATATTTGCAGGCATAAGAAATACAATAACTATAAGAATAACTAGGGTTACCCGTGGGCACCATGTGCCCATATGCTATACAGAGCATAGGTCAGTTTTGACTGATGGCGAATTTTCAAGTAATTTAATAATAATAACACGGTTTTTCTTCATTTTGTATCGTTTGACTATAATAGTAATACAAATTTCCACATCGAAAATAGTAATAAAGATAAAATCGACTCCTTTTTTTGAACGCTATTTTGTTCTTAGATGCTGAGATTAACTAATCGATCGCTTATCATGCACTGTGTAATTTTAACAAAATTTTGTTTAACTTTGATTTTAACCTTGTATAGTGCATATGTGTTGTATCTTTTAGACAGTTTCCATGATTGTATATAAAAAAACAGGATTATAAATTTACTTACGATTGCTGTTTCTTATTTGAATCGATTATTCAAAAAATATGTATTACAAACCGTATTTACGCAGTATTTTTAATGATTTGACATTTGATTCACGATTGTTTTTGAATTAAATAATCAGGCTAGATTCTGAATTTTGCAGTATTAAACTGATGCAGTGTAACGGCATTTTTAAAAGTGATAATTAGTTGTATACTAAAATACAATGGATTGTGCCATCAAAAATAAAAGAATAAAATTGCCAACCAAACATGTTTCTAAATATGTTTGAATTATCTCTTCAAGATTTTATTTCCCTAATAATCAGAATTATAAATTTACTTCCTTGCAGTTGTTATAATTTGACGAACTATAGAATCTTACCGCAACTCATATTTTCAAAAATCACTGCTTCTTGGCCAGTTTGAAGTGAAAATATTAACTATGCATTGCAATAAATGTACGGAAACACGTATTTTCTAAAAATATATGCTAATTAGGAAATAATATTCACATATTTCATATTATATACTTGAAAATTGAAATTATTACATGCTACTCCCCTTAAACTTAAGATTAAACTTCAAACAATGTTTCCGTAATTCGTACGTTGAAATACTGTTCTTGACACTCACGTGGTAGCACTTTTATTTATACTTGTTCTTTGGTCGGTCATTTAAACATAAATGCTTAATAGCGACTCACAAACTTCAAATTAGTATAAATAAAAGTTAATTTTATTAACTAATAATTATTTATATTTTTCATTGACATACAATATCAATATAATATAGAAGATGTCACTCTGTGTAAAGTACACAACACACTAAATAAACTTTAAATCTATTTAATTGAAGATTCACAAACACTTTCGTCACATTTCATTCTGACGTTTGATTCGTTTTTGTCTATTTCAAACCAGACTGAACTTCAGAATCGTAGTGATTGTTTTATTTCAGTATAAACTATTTGATTATTTTTTATAACATTATTAACAGTCGCCATGGTGCAGTGGCTAAGTTTCATGCCTTTCACCCTGGAGGTCGTGAGTTCGATCCCCGTCTATGCCAATCTGCATTTTTACAAAAAAAGTGTTCTACACAAACTCACTCACATACACACTCACATACACACATACAAACATTTCTGGGTTATTATATTAATGATTCTTACATATTTATTTCCATGACAATATAATATTTTCATTATAAACTTAACTATTCTTGCCGTAAGTGCAGCCGTTCTAGTGATTTTGGAGATAGAAAAAATAAATGCGTTGGGTAAACATGCACATTAAATATGCTTTTCAAAATAATAGGTGCACATATAGAAGTCTTACGTTTGAAACTTTATAGTTTTAGATTCGATAGTTTCAGCTCTAGAGCGTTCACAGACATATAGACGTCAATCCGAAAATAGTCACATTTGAATCAGGGAAGGTCAAAACGTGTATATCCATTGAAATTTTGAGTTCAATTTTTTTTGGTGTTCTCTATACTTACTTATTACTTTGTAAAAGAAAGTAATAATAAAGGCTATCATGTAATACTATGTTGCTTATTTCAAATGACTTTTACCAATAGGCATGCTTATTCCCTTATCCCTTAAGATATCATAAAATCGAAAGAAACAGGCCAACGTCACCGAAGAAAAATCTCTCATCGGTCAACCAGTTTCCCGAGGGAAGTATTAGTCCTTTGGGACACATTCACAGTACACTGGACATGGTCACACGATTAATGGCAGCCATATTGATTCTATTCGCCTCAGGTTGTCAAACAGATTCTATTCTATTGGCTACGCGGCGGGAAAATTGATTGCAACACAAAAAAATCATTTCCAAAAGTCTTGTGGTGTATTCATGTTGTATATGACCAGCACGTATTTCATATATGTGTATTATGTATGTTTTGGGACTTGGTGTTCTGCCGTCAGAGACAGTGTAATCAAAATATATGATTTCATTTTATCGGTCACTGTCGCTTGAAGTCGGTGAACGATGTAATAAAAATCTGTCTTTGACTGCATCAGAAGAAGACCAGCGTAAACAAACCTGTGATGTTGGAAATTACAATATATTCGAATATGTTTCCGATATCAAGAGACATATTTTTCCTAACGCGACGGGATTTGAAATTTAAAATCGTCGGTGAGTACATACACATTTTGAACTGATACATTTGAAATGAAAGGATTTTTAGTAATTATATATATATACACAGAATATAGTACAATTTTGACGGCTGGCGAATTTTCAATTTTGTTGCTCTAATTTTGTATCTGCTCCTAGTGCTGAATCCAATTTATTTACGTATAAGATCCATAAATATAAAACCATTCATTTATTGCCCCTAATATTAAACACGTAATTTGTACAACGGATATTATGGAATTTGTTGGATAAATACTGTTATGATTCCTCGGTTTAACTGATCAGATTTACTTTACAAGGGATCCGCACCGAATGCCCAATCGGCTTTAGACTACCCGATCATTGTACCTAAACGAAAAATGTTCGTCTCGTCGCCTATCCTTTCGTTATTTGACAATTTCGTCAAACGAACTTCGGAACCATTCGGAATGTATGCGCCGCATATAAGTTACTAACAAATTTGGTATATTTTTGGAATCAGGGCGACGAGACAAACGTTTTTTGTCAAGGAAATTTTTTGATCCGAGAATGCTACAGACACACGACAGAATGCTTTAGCTTCTTCGGTATTTCGAACGGCGAGCTAAAAACAAGCATAAGTGGCAGGCACCATGGCCATTTGCATTTATAAAGAAAATATTTTCTTACCTCTGATGTTTAAGGATAGGTTTATGTAACTCTGCCCAAAAGAAAGCATGTTTTTCGTAAATTAATTTCTCGGATTGGATAAACGATAACAACTCCGGGATTTATGCATGTTGTTTATTTATATTTTGTCTAATTTTTTTTTTGAATTTTAAAATTATTTGAATTTAAAACGCCTTCACTCGATTTTATTGTACTTCCATTATCTATATTTATAATAAAACTTTATGTTATTTTTAAACAATATCAAAGTATTGTAACTAAAGATACGGAAATGTAATAATGAATGAATTTTTTCGGAGTAACCGTTCTTACAAAACATGCAATTTCATCATCATCATCGTACATGAATTTCTTTCGCTCTAACTCTTACCGATATCGAGAAAGTAAAATAGTAGCAAGAGTAAACTGTAACTTTCAGTTAAGGTAATGTTTCCAAAACTTGAAGTTGCACATGAAAGTCATATATAAATCTTAAGTAAAAGTTTAATATATATATATAAATATATATATATATATATATATATATATATATATATATATATATATATATATATATATATATATATTGCATTTCGAGTATAATTGCCCTTATCAGTGCCGTTACTAAATAGTCAGATTCGATTCAGAAATGGTTAAATCGTTAGATTGTTTTTAAAGTGGTGTTATATTGCTATGAATACGGGTATTCTTAGTAGTGCTTCCGTTGTATACTAAAAACTAAATGATGGGCACACTTGAGACGGTAATTGAAATATTGGATGCGGTACTATTGGGAATTTGATCACGTGCGAAGTGAGAATTATAAAAATTCTCAATTCAAAGGAACGTGCTTTATGTATGTATATATTATCTAAAATCAAATGCAAGTACATTTACCGTACAAGGGAAGGACGGTAACTTGAACTCCCATTCCGATATAAAAGATTGTATATTCTTTAGGATTGAATTTGTGCTGCATACGTAAAAAGTCTTAATTGGCCTTCACTTGACATTCTTATACATCCACTATATAATATTGTTTTATTTTGTTCTATTCTAAATTCATGCTACAATTACCATGAAGCAATATCAATATGTTTAAGACGAAAACCGAAAATGGGAAAAATTCAATATTTGTCGCTGAGACATGTCCAGAGGCCTAACCAATTGAGCCATGACAAATCAAGCAAACAAGTCGTTGCATATTTCTTATTTTTGAAAGGAGATGTGATCTATACATTCGAGACAAATTATTTAAATCCTACTGGTTATCAAAGGATATTCTGGATATAGAACATATTAATGACTAATATTATCGCAAAGAAAACAATTTCCCTGCATTATTTTCCCAAATTCAATTTCATAAACATGTCTGGATATAAGCTAAAGATTAAAGTATAAAATTGTCGCGGCTCTATGCACATCTGAAATCTGGTGATGAAATCTTAATACCGATAGCAAAAGAGGAGCTACATTTCTTTATATACGTTTATATCTAAAATGAAATTTCATTTGGAACAGTTGGAATGAGATGGGAAAATTTTGCCTGTTCGTACGTACCGTACCAAGGCAACGCAGTCGTTATTAAAATTGCGATAGTTTCGTATCAAGGAACGTTTCGACTCGCCTCGATTCGACTCGACGCGACTCGACGCGACTCGACAATGTAACGCGTCTGAGACTGTGGGGGTAACAGTTGCATGTCACAGAGTATATCGACTGACTGGTGCTCTGGTCTTGCACACGAAGGCCCAAAGATCAATACTACAGAATAAACCCCCTATAAATTCCTCGGCACTTTCAGGGATCGTGCCGACTCAAGGGAAGGGTTCTATCTTCATTACGTGATAATAGGTCTGCAAATCTAGATTACAGAGTGCACGATACTCACCTTGTGTACATGAAGCTACATAGCTCAGGCTCATATTAGGTACAGATGTATACCTAGTTGCCTTATTAATGATCTCTCTGCCAAACTGTCTTTCATCATTTCTGTCGTATGCACATCTTTCATTATAGAGTGAATGGCTGCGTCTTCGTTTCTAATGTTCACCTATATGTACTACGTCGACTAAGGACAAATCGCACGGGATATATTAGACTTGTTTAATTAAATTTACCGCCTAACCACTGCTTATTCAACCGACGGCGTGGCGTGGCTTGTGCCTGTACAGAAGAATATGAAGCTTAAATGGAAATTAATGACCCAAGATTATTAGATGCACAATATAATGTATTATAGGTCATTAGTCAACTCCCTGGTCGCACGGCTTGGCTACAGCAAATTTTGCAATAATAATTACCTCTACCCAAGCAACCAATGAAAAATGGTTTTGAAAATTGTATATGTGAGAATATTTCTCATATTTAGGCTTTGTTTGTATTTTCTAGGTTCTAAATTGAATGGTATGTTATGAAAGATGATAATAAATTCTTTGTTTAAAGAAATAAAGCGTTTGATATGCGATGAAATATTTATCCACTCTAAACATACATTTTACAAATAAAGTAAGTACAAAATAATATATACATTTTATAGTTAAATAGCAAAGTTTTTATTTTAGCTCGCCCTACGTAGTATACAGAAAATCTGTAGCATTCGGTCGTGTATCTGTAATTATCTAAAAATGTTATTAACATAGAGTTCTTGTCTAGTCATCCAGAAATTATACACTACTTTTCTGAAGCTACCGAAGTGATTTAAACTAAATTTGCTACACACTTCTTGTGGTATCCCACATAAATACGCTTACATCTTATATTCGATTGCCTAAATTTCTTGAAGAAAGGTTTCAAACAAAAGTTTTCCAAATTTTAATATCGTTCATTATGAACATAACTCTTTTTGCCGTAAGTGTAGCCGTTCTAATGATATTGGAGAAAAAAAATGTATAGAGTAAACATGCACTACCGATTTGAATATTTTTTTCAAAAATAAGGTCTAGGATATATACAAGTCTTAAGTTTGAAGTTTCATAATTTTACGTTCGACAGTTTTGGCCCTAAAGCGTTCACAGACACACACACAGACAGACAGACGTAATTCCGAAAATAGTCACATTCGATTCAGAGAAAGTAAAAACGTGTATATCCGTTGAAATATCGAGTTCGAAATTTTTCATGAATGGAAGGGAAATCGCGCAGTGGATCCATGTTTCGTCAACAGTCACGAAACGACGCAGAAACTCTTTCGGATTGCGCTTAAACAGCGTCAAACACTGCTCTGAAGAGGTCTCACGGTTGCGCTTGTTGCCCAGAGTGAGCAAACGCGGCACCCATCGCACAGCTTTCTCATGCCCAAAATTTCATGTAGGATATGACCCACGCGGGCTTTTGCGATGCCTATTATCTCAGCTATCTCGCGCTCCTTCAATCGGCGGTTTTCTAATACGAGATCGTGGATTTTTGTCACGTTATCCTCCGTGGTAGCCGTTTTCGGGGCACCTGGGTGAGGCTCCTCAAAAACCGTCGTGCGACCACGTTGAAACTCGTTGAACCAATTTTTGACGGTCGCCATCAAAGGAGATGAGTCGCCGTGCCGTACACAGCAGCCAAGCGTTCTTTGATTTCGCTGCGCGATTTCCCTTCCAAAAACAAGAATCGCATCACCGACCAATATTGCTCTTTTTCCATTTTTCTAAAATCTGCGGGTACTCCCGCTTTCACACGCGGTCAAAACAAAACTACGACTCCAATTCGGCTGAAATTTTTACAGTAGACGTCTAAGATAATGTACTACACAATAGGTTATGTCTCTTGCGACAGTGGCGCCATAGGCCGGTGAGGCTAAGTACTTGTCGGACAGCCTTCGTATGTGTTAGTTACCAAGGATAGGTGAAACTAGAATGGATCTACATACATTATTTAATATTTTTCTAGTTGGGATATACATATATGACCAATCTGGCATTTTCTTCCATTACATCCCAGTTTCGTCCATATTAAAAATTTGTTGGGGCAGGTAATTCTCTTTTTTTATGACATTTGTTAGACTCTTGATAAGAATCTCTCACTATCGCATGAACATAATAGTTTATATAAACAAAAGCCGCTGAGAAACAAAGCGCAACCAATTATAAAACAAACTCTATTTTTTTCAAATCGCGTAATTATGAATTCACGTAGTTCGAAATCGCGTAAGTCGAGGAATTACTGTAGTTTTAAAGTTACAGTTAACGGCACAAATTAACAAAAAAAAATTAAATTAAATAGGTCCCGCTGTAGGGTGTTATAGATGATGGGCCAGCGTTATAGATGTCATTAAAAGACAAACACACAGACGTCATACCGAAAATAGTCACACATGATCCAGGAAAGGTCAAAACGTGTAAATCTGTTGAAAATTCGAGTTCGATATTTTTCATGATTATAATTCTTATTTATTACTTCGTAAAAGAAAGTAAACAATGTTTTACTATTTAGAAGAGTCAATAAAAACTATAGGTTTGATTGTTTAGCCGTTAATTGTTTCATCATCGCGAACAACGTTTGAAAAATCTGTGGTTATTCACACATTTTCTTCTGAATACTAATTATAATTTTCCACCGCAGTATATATATATATATATATATATATATATATATATATATATATATATATATATATATATATATATTCGTATAAGTATATATATAAGACTACTTCGATGTGAAAGTATAAAAAGAATGTTCGAAGTTCTGTTTTATAGTTTATAAACACCAATAAATTAAGTTGTAGAAGAAGATATTCATTAGCTAATAATCCACTAAATACATAAATCGTAGTAAACATAAAGTAAAATACAGCAAGATACGAGCAAGTTATAACTTGATACGGAGTAATAATCAACCAAAACTTAAATTCAATTAAAAGTTTTTCACCCAGCGACGAATTTCACAAACAATTAAGTTTATGAAAGATTTTGAGACTTGGCGCTGTGTAATCTTTTGCAAATGAGTTCTAGTTTAATTTATAAGTCTACTTAAAAACGTAGAATTATGATTTAATTAAAAGGAAAATCTACTAATTAGACAGTCCTATTCATATATACTTACCAAAAATAACAAGTAAAACTTATCATTAGTGAGTGCAATATTGTAAAAGGAATACCATAAATTAACAAGTTAAATTTAAACAAGCTTAGGTATAACGCCCCTTTGCCTCATAAGTAATATATGTGAAATAAATAACTGATTTTAATAATTATAGCCTTTGGTTAACAATGTCATATAATGGTATAGATATAAAAATTCTTGCAATTTTTACTATCTTGTACGAAGTAATAAGTAAGTCTTGTAATCATGAAAAATGTCGAACTCGAGATTTCAACGGAAATGCATGTTTTGACCTTCCCTGAATCGAATGTGACTATTTTCAGAATGACGTCTGTGTGTGTGTGTGTGTCTATGAACGCTCTAGGATCAAAACTGTCGAACGAAAAATTATGAAACTTCAAACTTAAGACTTGTATATGCCGTAGATGTGCAGCTTCTATTCTTGAAAAGAATATTCAAGCCGGAAGTGCGTGTTTACTCTATACATTTTTTGTTCTATCTCCAGTATCACTAGAACGGCTGCACTTACGGCAAATATACTGATATTTACAATGAAAGATATTAATATTTCGCACAACTTTTGTTTGAAACATTTCTTCAAAAAAATTACCAGTTGCAAGAAAAATGCTACGAAACATTATAAATATCTTGTTATTGTAGTTGCCATGGATTCACATGTAGGTTATAAAATCGTATCATCTGCTATTTTGACAGGAATACAAAATAGACTCAATTAGATAAATGACATTTCAGGATAACCCTGTAAAGTATTGGTTAGTTGGATAACTGGTTTTGGTTTTATATATATATATATATATATACCTATATATATATATATATATATATATATATATATATATATATATATATATATATATATATATATATATATATACATATATATATATATATATATATATATATATATATATATATATATATATATATGTATATATATATATATATAAATATATATATATATATATATATATATATATATATATATATATACATATATATATATATATATATATATATATATATATATATATATATACATATATATATATATATATATATATATATATATATAATAAATATAATTTCCCAGAAATGTTTGTATGGGAGTGTGTAAGTGTGTGTAGAACGCTTTTTTGTAAAACGACCTCCAGGGTAAGAGGCGAGAGTCTTAGCCACCATGCCATGGAGACAGATAAGAATGTTATATATAATATCAAATTTATACTGAAATAAAAGACTACAAAACAGCAATTAATAAATTTCTAATCAAGTAATCTGCCCTACGTAAAAATAAAAGGTAATTCAAATGTCAATTTTAAATAAATTCCGAATCTTCAAAATGCATATCGAGTTGTGTACATTGTGCCATTGTGTTTTAGCATAGGACCCATTATCACTTTTAATACTGCCGTGGAACTGCAAAATTCAGAATCTAGCCTGATTATTTTATTCGAAAATAATAACGAATCAAATGTCAAATCATTCAAAGTGTAAAAAGGTTTGTAATACACATATGTTTTGAATAATCGATTCAATTAGAAAACAGAAACCGTAAGTAAATTTATAATCTCGATATTTGTGTAATAATACATGCATGGTGACTGTTTTAATGCACGGGTACAAATGTTCAAAATATTGTTTGTATTATTCAGTTCGCAGTAATACCGCAGATACAACATTTAATAAAAGCAATAGATAAATTATGAAATAAGAAACCATGCATCAAATTATTCAATAATATTAAATGTGCATTGTACAATATATTTAACAACAAATAAATGCAGTAAATAAATTTATAAATTATATAATACACAAATTCTTGAAGAGTTAATTCAAACATATTTAGACACCTGATTGGCTGGAAAAATATATCAAATTATTAATATTTAATTTTTTTAGATTTGCTATACAAACTCAAGGAAAAACCGTGTAAGGGTAATCTCTTATTTTTATATGATTTACAAGAAAATTCTCCACCCGTCAAAACTGACTTATATTCTGTGTACCATAGTATATACATAGTACATATATATACATATATATATATATATATATATATATATATATATATATACATATATATATATATATATATATATATATTTATATATATATATATATATATATATATATATATATATATATATATATATATATATATATACATATCTATATCTCGTGAAAACTTCGTAAAAGAAAGTCCAATGCAGGCTACTGCCGATATTTTGTATAATATTTTGATATATAAAAGAAATTGACTGCATATTTTAAAATACAAAATTATAATATTTAATAATTTCTTATGGCCTTCCTGACACGGCTATAATGGCGGTAGATCAGTGCTGCCCCCCATCCGCCAGGGGGATTGTAACCCGCTGTAGAAAAGTTATCGGGGGGTTCCTATATTTGTACTTAGGACGGCGAATGCGGCGAGGCTTTGTTCTCATTAATTGAAGGGCAGGGCGGGTTTCATCGCCGATTACTTTTTTTGTAAAGTTTGTTTGGAGGTCCCATATTCGGTCGGTGATGAGCTGGAATTTGGGCCAGCAAATGGACTTCCTCAGAAGGGTGGCGGTAGTGGAGTCCCAGCATCCGTCGAAGGAATCTGCGCAGCATATATTTTTCGTCGGCTCCTGTAAGCACGATTGCTCTATAGTCGGTGACTGGTCAAACAAATACCTTGAAAGTTAGTATTTGTACTGCTCGGTTACAACCACGGAGACGTCCCCGCTGTGACTGGATGAGGGAGCAACGCTGACGCATCTTGGAGGCACATCGATGGATTTCTTCTGGCCAATAGAGGGTGTCCGTTAGGTGAAAGCCAATTCACTTGGAATATCCACGCGTTGGTTTCATATTGTTAAGCGGTTTTGTAACGATCGGCGGATGTGTTTGTGGCGGAAGATAACAAATTGTTTCATGGTTGGATTTGAGCGGATGCGCCACACAGTGGTCCCAATCGACGAATTGGTGGCCAAAAGTCAAAAGTCTAAAAATTTTTTTTATGATATTTCTTATATCCTATCTTGTTAAGGATAGATTAGATAAGAAGAAGCCATATATATATATTTATTTATTTTTTACTGTGGTACTTGTTATAAATTACTGAACATGAAACATTTTTAAATCGAAGAAATATAATATTTTCTATGTGAAATACAAATCGCTATAACTTTTTTAATAATAAACTGATTTTTAAAAATGAAGCAGATTTAGATAATTACAACCTTCTATTTGAAGAAAAAAATTTAAAATGTATACTGTATGAAACTGATTTTACACTACAGTATCAAACATGGCGACATATATTTTTTTCTATTTTCATTTCTTCTATGGAATAGAAGTGAGTTGGCGCTGCGAGACGCCGCTCCATTTTTTCTTCCAATAAATACTAGAAGTATTAATAAAGAACGGTGTATTGGAAGAAAATCCACCTTTTGACCGCTAGTACAAAATATTTACATTTTAAGTGAGCGCGCGCAATAGTCGTAAGGCGTTACACAGGTTACGCTGAGCAACTAATATCTCTCTATGAACAATCTCTCACTATGCAATTTATTTATTTCTACATTTATTTGTTATATTCATATTATCCTACCTGATTTCTTTTATATTATGCTATTTACGTGAATGAGGGAATTTAATTCTAGAAAATGTAGCCGTCAAACAACAAATGAAGATTTACTTCATAATTTTCTTTTCACCTCTGATCCATACATAACAAGTTTAAGACATAAGTTAATAATTAATAAAGATAGTTTAAGTGACGATGCAATACATTTGTTATTAAGTTAAATTTTATTAAAAATGTTAAATCTTTAGTTATAATTTGTATATATATGTATGTTGTTCTAATGTTTAATTATTAAAAATGTATTGACTAATTGTTATATAATGTATTTACAATGTTTTTATTTTTATTTTTTAACAATAGTAAATATAGTATTTAAAAGTATGTAATTGTATAATAACTCATGTCAGGGCTTGTAAAATATGTAAATTTCATATTTATATATTAAGTCATTGTTTAAATTATATACGTACAGACATATACATCATCATAAAATTAATTCAAATAAAATTAGTACGGTATAGAACGTGTAATTCCGTAAAATATTGCTTTTTTCTTCTTTTCTATTTTTTTAAACCTAGTATGAAACATATAGAAACAATTAAAAATATACATATTCTTGCAAATTTAATACAGATTAAGATGCAAAAAAATAAAAAATCTATCTCTTGTAATAAAATAGTTGTGTGCCCGTGGCCACCAATTCATCGATTGGGACCACTGTGCGCCAGCGTCTCATGCTGGACTCAATAAAGTTGAGTCCTCTTTGGAGGTGGGATACCGCAACATCCAGGTCTGGAGCCACGGACCAAAAGACCGTGTCGTCCGCGTTCTGCTGAATTGTCATCTTGGTTGTAGGGTCTGGTATATCGCTGCAGAAGAGGTTAAAGAGGAGCGGTACTCCAGCTCTTACGGGGAACATCCTTGATTTGGAGGCACCAAAGCGAATATTGGCACATCTATCACAAAAATAAGTGACAGTTGCTCGGATGAGGCGCCAAGGTGTTTGGTGTTCGATAAGTTGCTGCAGTATTGCATTGTACCAAATACGATCGAAAGCTCTTTCGAGGTCCAAAAATGCTGCGGCAGTAAACCAGCCCTGTTGGAGGATATAGACAGCATTGCATCTTGCACTGAGCGACGTGGGCGGAAGCCGAATTGATGATAAGGTTATTTTGGTCAAAGAAATTAGAGAGCCTAAATTGAAGAATTTTTTCTATGGTGTTGAGAAGTGATATTGGACGATATTGGATAGATTGAATAGATTCTTTCCTGGTTTGGGGATCATGATGATAGTGGCGATTCTCCAGGGAGTTGGAAAGAAACCAAGAAGGAGGCAAACGTTAGAAATAGATGTGAGTAATGTGATAGCTGGTGGAGGAAGATGTTTGAGGACCTTGAACGAAATTCAGTTTTCAACTGGTGTAAATTTGCGCATTTTGGACGCGATGATCTCCATCACATCAATCTTCTCGATGCGGTCGTCCCCAAGTTCAAGTGCGTTTGGTGGAGGTGGCCTGTGCACGGCTGCATCGTTTGTTGTGGTTTGGGCGTCATTTTCAAAGAGGTTCCTCAGGGACTTTATGGAATTCTTCTATGTTGTCTGCGAAGATGTCTGCTTTCTCGGAGGAAGTGGCAGTTATCCTGTTGCCTACTTTAAGTGGATGGACGGGGGAGGACTTCTACACGGTTAGGATTTTGAATTTGTTCCAGAATTTGGCACCATCTCGTGGGTTTAGTTCAGTAACCACCTGCGTCCATCTGGTTTCTTTATGGAGGGATACTGCTCCGCAGACTAAGGTGTTGTGACGGTTCCATTCTCTCTTCAATGCAGGTATTCTCGTTGGGGTAAATTGGTTGACAATCAACCGTTTTTCACGAATCTGTCGGACGATGTTTACAGGAAGTTGGATGTGTTTGATCGGAACAGATTCGTGTGTGGCATTTTGGACCGTGGTTGTTATGAAGCATACAACTACGTCAATATCAGGGCCGGTTAGGAGGAGGGCTGGAGCAAGGAGTTAATTGACGATGGTATTTCGGAATTCTTCCCAATTGGCCTGGATAGAATTGAGGATAGATTTGTATCGGGAGTAGACGGGGATTTAAGAGGTTTGTGTTGACTAGTAGAGGAAGTTGATCACTGGTTATCGAGGTGCCGATGAATGCTGAGGTATGCAAGTGTTGTATAAGGTATTCAGTGATGATATGGTCAATAATGGAAGAGCCATTGGGATTGAAGAATGTAGGGATTTGGTTGGCAATGCGGATAAGTGGGAGGAGTCCAATGAAGCCGAATGACAATGATGTGATCGTCGCCGAATTCTGGAGGGATGTCCATTTCTTTGGTAGCCAGTGAGTTGTGAGTTCGGCGTATATAAATGAGATACAGGTGATGTGGCTGTTGTTACTCTCGTACACAACTTTGGATTTTGTTCGTAGAAACTGGATGGAAAGTGCTGATATGGTATCCTGAATTTGTAGGTTCTTGTTAGGGATGTCGTTGAGTAGTGCGGTGGTAAATTAATGCGCACATCATTTTCTTCACTGTCAACACATTTGAGTGGCACAGTGGTGGCGGTGTTGATTAGCTCGTATGGTCGTTTCGGGCATTTGAAGATGACGCATAGTGGTCCCCTCCGTAGTTGCTGCACTTAACATCGTTCTTCAGGCCACAATCGCGGTACAGATGTGATCTGGTACACCTGACACATTTTGGTTTATTCTGACTTGAGTCCTTAGTATCATGGAATTCTGTGCAACGGAAGCACTGTAGTGGTTGCGATTTCGACGGGTGCGATGGCGCAAGAAAATAATAGTGGTAGAATAACGATATCCCATTATGTAGAAGGTAATCTACGGTGCTCCTGTTGAGAGTGATCACGCAAACGAGTCGCGTGTGCTTGTTGGTTACACGACTTTTGATGCGCCAGACTTTTTGTCAAATTTGGGTTCAGTGAGGTGGTGCTTGCTATCTTCATCATTGACATCAAGGTTGACTCCTCGGATGACGCACGAGAATGATGGTGTATTTCGGTGACTTGGTTGAGCTGTACGAATGTCCATGGCTGCTACCATTATTGTTTGGTCGCGTAGGGCTCGCAGCTTAACTGCAGCATGTTTGTCCGAGCTTCTTACCAGCACAATACTAGTTTGAAGACATTAGTCTTGGACAGGAAAGGAGCGAGATTTCTTGTTGTGTGGAGATGGGCTGGCAGTTTGACAATACTGACCTTGTATAAATTTGGTTTGGAATTTAGGTTGGTGGATGAAAATTCATTGAGAGTATCGTTTGCATTGGTGGTAGGTTCTTCGGTCCGACGTCGTTGGCTTGAGTTAGAGTTGACCGAACTCATAGAGTGAAATGTATCATTTGCAGAGTAATTACGTTTCGGAGCACATCCTCGTTCATAAAGAATTTCCTTCCATTTTGATTCATCCATTCGTTCAGGATCGTCTTGGCCGTCCATGCCAGTCGCTATCCCTGATTGGAGTGACGATTTTTAGTGTTGGCTATACTAATTTCTTTTATTGTATGTCCTGAATAGGACAGATTAGAAGATGTTTTCACTTGATGACTTGATACAGGTGGTTCACAGCGGGGACCTTTTCGGTTCGACTCTGTGTTAACGACTGTGATGTTGGATATTAAATGCGAGCAGATTCATATGTGTAGTCAAATAAAATATGTAGCAAATTTGGTGTAAATTGCTCCTACACCTTCAGAGGAGTAGAGTGCACAAACTTAGTTTTACGACCGACGACTAACCGTATATGAGTTATATATATTTTTGGACTCAGAGCGATAAGACAATCACTTTTTGTTAAGCAAATTTTTAGATCCGAGAATGCTACAGACACAAGACCGATTGATTTCGCTCTTTTGTACTACTGTATGTCAGATCAATTAATTCGGTTGTTACTTATAAATCAAGTTCATTCCATTCATTGGTAAGATATTTGTACTATTTTATTCTCATTTAATTTTATATATTATATTGTTTAATTTCTAATTACTTAAATCTACTCTGAATTATATTACATTATGTATTAATGTAAATAATAATGTCTTACTTATGTTTAATTGTTTATTTAAATAACAAGCACTGGTGCAATCAAATGAAATACAAAAATGAAAACGATAGTAATTGTTAGAGTACAAAATTATTTGGCAAACAACCATTCAACAACATTTTAAATTTCAATATTATTGTTAATAATTTCTTTTGACCATTAGGTTCACAATCTGTAAAATCGTAATAAATATAAAATGTCATATAATTTTATGAATTTATTTTTAGATATAATAAAAAGAAATTATGACTTCTTTTTCATTTATAGCCCTGGGCAATAAATTTGAAAAAACGGCATAAAATAACTTTCGTTTTTTTTTTTTAAATTTACTGTAACTCCGAACCTGTACAAGCAACTGGGTTTTAAATGCGACGGGAACTTAACGGGTGTAAAAATTACATCTATATCAAATTTCACTAAAGTCGGCCTTCAAAGGAGTTGTGGTCACAAATTTAGATCATATGACCGACCGAGCGAGCGATTCATAAATCCAAGTATATGAGTTTTATATATTTTTGGATTCAGAGCGAAAATACAAGAACATTTTGCAAAGAAATTCTTTTGATCCGAGCATGTTACAGACACATGATCCAACACTATATTAGATGTCTTGTACTAAATACAGGTCTGAAGAATTATATATATATATATATATATATATATATATATATATATATATGTATACAAGTTTTGGGCGACACTTACTAAAAAGACTATGCACTGATCCTTGTCGCTACGCCCCAGCATCAAGTATCCACCATCCGCCTCTGCACACAGCTGCAATTAATTCAATGCGCGGCGTCCGTTTGTTAGAAAAATTCAATTTGCGAAGGACCATTTTCCACAATCATTCTCCGGTTGGCGATGCTGAATATTTACTTAAATGGAATGTCCCTAATGACGCTGAACGTCGCGCATATAAAAAAAGCAGCACCGTCCGCGGTTAATGACGACCTCGACGAAGCGCAAACAGTTACCGTCGCTGAATAACTCACGTTTCGTATTTTCTTGAATCTTAATTTTTTACCGCACAGCTCACTGATGCTCAATTTGACATAGATGTTCTCCAGACACACCCATATAACGCTCAACAATTAATTATTAAAAATATACTTCGCCCTAGTACAGTTAATAACGTAATTATATATATATATATATATATATATATATATATATATATATATATATATATATATATATATATATATATATATTTATTTATCGTTAGATGCGAAATCTAGCAAGTATTGTTCGTTTAAACTAATACACTTTTCAATTTTGCTGTGTCGTTTTTTATTTGGCGTACTAAAGAACGTCTGTCACACACACGCCCTCGTACTTTATGTTATGCTACAGTATCGGTCATTAAGTTTCGCTTAGTTTCACGTTTAGTTGGACAACAAAACAATAAATAAGACTTCAATCAAGGCTCGCATAATACCTTGGTATACATAAGGAAAGCTATTGATATCGACGAACATCCGGTGACGTCCAACGAATTATAAAGTAAATAGATCCAAGTGAAAAACAGCATCTGTTTTTATGTCGTTTAACATTCATAAATTAAAGCATCTTTTACATAAACTTTATATCTCAAAAATAGAAGAATCTCAAACCATTAACTCGAAGTTATTTTATGCGTGATTAGTTTATCGTACAGAATGTAATATTCGGTCAAATATCTGAACATTCTCATCAGAATCAATTTTTGTATAGATTTTTTTCCTGATTATGATAATATCTATTGTATGTGTACGTGCGTGCGTGAGTCTGTGCGTGTTTGTGTGTGTTTTTGTGAGTATATGATCTAGATTCAAATCAAATTTATGGAACTTTATCCATAAGACTTCTATATGAGCCAGATGTGCACAACATTTTAACCAAAAATAACAGTTTACTGCAGTTACTCTTTCAATATTTCGGATATATTAATTATAAGGCGAGTTGAACGCTTAGGTGTGTTGTACCTAAGCTTTTTTTTATTTATATTTTTAAGAAAACATTTTTATATATGTTTTTGTAGCTTTCAAGCTCACAATTTGAACATTGACATATATGGAATACTTTGTAGATTGTTTAGTATTTTATTTTTTTCTTATGGACAGTAATAAGGGGACTCCAAATATCGGGGCCATATTATTCTGGACTTGTGCAGACGAATTAATATTAAATTCAACGGGAACTTTATGAACACACAAGTTTCAGTAAAATCAGCTCGGTACCTTCAGAGAAGTTGCGGTCACGAATCCAGATCTTACGTCCGAGCGAGCGAGCGAGATACATACATCCAAGTATATCAGTTATATATATTTCTGGATTCAGGGCGATAAGACAAGATATTTCGTTGAATTATTTTTTTGATCCGCGCAAACACACGTCCCAATACTAAAGCTGTCTTGTACTATCGTACGGCGAGCTAAAAAACATTTACGTTTTCGTAATTACAAAATATTGACATGGTTTCAAAGTAAACCAAGATGTAATTTAAAACAAAAAGCAATATTTTATATAGATAGTAGCTGTTCAGGAAAAGTTCAGCTTTCTTTATTAATTTGTATATAATAGTTGTAATATAATGAGTATGCATAGTATTAGCTTACTTATAATTATAACTGAAGTCTATAAATACAATTTTTAAAATTCCAATATTACAAATATTTACTACCTCAATTTTTAATCTAATGTACCCACCTTGCAAAGTTGAAACGTCTTACAAATATTTTGAAACCTTTGTTCGGATTGTGCATTCAGGCAAAGAATTCAGACTGCATATCCTTACTTAAGGTGTCAAATATCAAATATTTCTGTTGTATATATTATAATAAATTACCAAATATCTAATTTAATAGGGTGAGAATATAAATTAATGAACTAAAAGCAAAAGGGCGAAAGTGTAAAGGCACACCTATACAATTTTCGTAAATGGAGAGAGGCAGAAAATATCACCGGTTGCACGCGCCTCCTTCAAGTAAGCACAAAACCCACAATTCCTTCGAGAAACGGTTGTCGGTCGGATATGCGTTCTGTGTCCCGGGAACGTTATATAGCACCAGGGTGATTTATGAAACGCTTGACATGTTGTGAGAGCCATCAATCACAGGTGGTCGGGAAAAGTAATTGTCCCAAGTATTGTATACGTCACCTCGAGTTAATTAACGGCAAATTAATTCTTCTTACAGCATGTTAATTATTATCCGCAGCGTGAAAGTTAAAAAAGACGCGGCGACACGACTAGTGAGAACATCAATTTCTTGCTGGAGACTTGTCGGAAGAATTCGATTAACGTGAACGACGTCGGACACTACACAACTATTTCCACGTTATTGCGATGACGAGACACGGTGCGTTACGAGGAATACCTAATATTCAACCCTATCTGCCAATATACAGAACATAGCTTCTATACCTTCCAATGGCACTTTATCATAATTTATAAATACATAATTAACAAAATTCAACGGTAAATTTGCTATGAAATGTAGCTCGTCGTACGATAGTACAAGGCAGCTATTGTGTTTTGTCGTGTGTCTGTTAAATGCTCCGATAAAAAAAATTCTTCACATTTAGTTCTTGTCTTGTCGCCCTGAATCCAAAATTTTATATAACGCATACTTGGATGTATGTGTTTCGCTCGCTTGGTTGGTCGTAGGATCTGACTTTGTGACCGCAACTTCTCTGAGGCTGGCGAGCTAATTTTCGGAGTAATAGGGCTTCACATTTTAGAGCATTCCTTAATACTGCCTTTAGCAAAAAATTTATAATTTTGAAATTTTCTACATTATATTCTAAGCAGGGACTTGAACCCAAATCGTATATCGGTTCTGTTCCGGTTCCGGTTCTTCTAGATTCATAAAAATGGTTCCGATTCCAGTTCTGGTATTAAAATATTTCAAATAACGGTTACAATTCCGGTTCCGGTACTTGTAAAATTCAAAATTTCGATTCCGGTTCTGATGCAGGTAAAATAGGTCCGGTTCTTAGAGTCGTAAATTATAAATTACGAATTAAATTGAATGTAATAGGGCTAAGTTAGTCTACGAATATATATGTGTCACATTGAAAGTATTAAATTTTTTACTAATAATATTAAAAAAGTATAGTGGCCTGAAACTAGCTTATACGCTTCATTGAATATTTGTCTATAAGTGCAACTATTTTTGAAATACTGATATATCGACACAAGTAAACATAATAGGTATTTATGCAACTATTTGCTAAACTAGGGTCACCCGTTTTGACTGATTTTCATGTAATTTAATAATAATAACACGGTTTTTCTTTATTTTGTATCGTTTGACTATAATAGTAATACAAATTTCCACATCGCAAATAATAATAAAGAAAAAATCGAGTCCTTTTTTTGTACGCTATTTTGTTCTTAGATCACCATGAGATTAACTATTCGATCGCTTATCATGCACTGTGTAACATCCGATAAATTTAAACTAAATTTTGTTTAACTTTGATTTTAACCTTGTATGGTGCATATGTGTTGTATCATTTATACAGTTTCCATGATTGTATTAAAAAACAGGATTATAAATTTACTTACGATTGCTGTTTATTATTTGAATCGATTATTCAAAAAATATGTATTACAAATCCTTTTTACACAACATTTTTAATGATTTGAGATGATTCATTATTGTTTTTGAATTAAATAATCAGGCTAGTGTCTGAATTTTGCAGTATTAAATTGCAGTATCACAACGGCAGTTTTAAAAGTGATGATAATTAGTTATATGCTAAAATACAATGGATTGTACCATCAAAAATAAAAGAATAAAATTGCCAACCAAACATGTTTCTAAATATGTTTGAATTATCTCTTCAAGATTTTATTTCTCTAATAATCAGAATTATAAATTTACTTCGTTGCAATTGTTATAATTTGACGAACTATAAAATCTTAGCGCAACTCATATTTTCAAAAATCACTGCTTCTTTGCCATTTTGAAGTGAAAATATTAACTATGAATTAAAATAAATGTACAGAAACACGTATTTGCTAAAAATATATGCTAATTAGGCAATAATATGCACTTATTTCATATTATATACTTAAAAATTGAAATTATAACATGCTACTCCCCTTAAGCTTAAGATTAAATTTCAAACAATATTTCCGTAACTCGTACGTTGAAATACTGTTCTTGACGCTCACGTAGTAGCACTTTTATTTATATTTGTTCTTTGCTCGGTCATTTCAACATAAATACTTAATAGCGACTCACAAACTTCAAATTAGAATAAATAAAACTTAATTTTATTAACTATCAATTATTTATATTTCTCATTGACATACAATATCAATATAATATAGCAGATGCCACTCTCTGTAAAGTACACAACACACTGAATACACTTCAAATCATCAAATTAATTGAAAATTTATCACAAAAACTTTTTTATAACATTATTAACAGACGCCATGGTGCAGTGGCTAAGTGTCATGCCTTTCACCCTGGAGGTCGTGAGTTCGATCCCCGTCTATGCCGATTTGCATTTTTACAAAAATAGCGTTCTACACACACTCAAACAAACAAACATTTCTGGGTAATTATATTAATGATGACTTGAAAAATGGTTTACGCATTACTTATTACTTTCGATAATCACATAGGTTTTCACGAAGTCTAAAAAGAAGTATTGTAATTATTTTGAATACGCGATTTTAACGAAAGTACACGTTTTGACCATCCCCGAATCGAATCTGCCTATTTTCCGATTAACGTCTGTATGGGTGCGTGTTTATATGTGTATGAATGCTCTAGAGTCTACAGCCAAAACTGTTGAAGGTAAAATTATAAAACATATCTTAACTAGGTGTTACACTATCCCTGCAATATCGGTATAAGTTAAAGACGTGTAATTCTTATAAACTAGATTAACCCGTGGACACCAATATCTAAACCCGAAGTAACAGCTTACTTTTGTTTCTTTTTGAATATCTCGGAAACAGTGTGAGTTAGAGGAGAATTGAGTAAATATAAGTAGATGATAAAAACATAAAATTTACTGAAAAATCGTATTTGAAAATGGTTATTTTATATTTACGTTTCCCTAGTTACAATGAATATTGATTTTGTTTCTTGGCTATTATATATAATAATATAATTATGTATAAGGTTACGTGTTTATCGGGACGTATCACTACAAATGATTGAAACACCTTGTGCATTTTAAATGACAGAGATTCCGCAATAATAGTAGCCAAGTGCGCACGGCCTAGCTAACTGTCATCAAAAAAATCAATTGAAGACCACTCCAGTCGTTTTCTACAAGTTATGGCATTTGCAAGACATCATTGTATTACCAGTACACTTACCTAAAAAGTTCAGACAAAATTTGATAATAAAATAATTAGAAAAAATATTTATTTGAGTGCCCATTATGTTATCGTCGTGCTTTTAATACAATAGTCTTTATATATCTGAAGGTTTACCTAAAACACTAAAAATTGGAGTTTGCTTAATAAAGTTTATAACATTAATAGACTTTTTCGTTTCTTCATCCTCGGAACCTTAAGACCACAAATTAAATGTGTGGCGGGGCTAGCTCGAGGATTTTTGGTTTCGAAATACCTGATTGATAAATTACACTATTTATTGAACAAATACAAAGCTTTTGTTTAGTTTTACAAGTTATTGATTTTACACACAAAGCGATGCTCTTGCTGATGGCTGATATTATATTCTATCTCTGTTATTGAACTAACAACTATATTATGCTATTATACGAGATTGATACTTACCATGTTCACATGACGGATTGAATACGGTATTGAATTCGATATCGGTATTGAATTCAGCATGTGAACACAAAAAACCAGGATTGGATTGACTCATTCCAGTCTCATTTTTAGTGGGACTGGATTGAAATTAGACATGCGCAGTATCGTGACAGCAGAGGCGTCGATAGGCCATTTCAGAGGGGGCGCACGTATCCTCTCTTTTAAACTGTGCCCTGCCTGTTTTTCCCAAAATTTATTCTTTAAATATAGACAAATACGGAATATTATCACAAATAAACATTTTGTATGACTTAAGTGAATCGGTAAATTTTTGCGGTAAATTGAAATCCTAAGGACACCCATGAATGACAACTGTCATCAGCGGACGACAGTGCATCTACCGGGTTTTTGAAGAGCTTTTAATCGTATTTAAATTCAAATTCAATCCCGGACATGTGAACACATGAGGAACGTACTCAGTTCAATCTCATTCCAGTATTGAATCCTCCATGGTAACTGTTATGGCGGTTGGTTAGATTTGAATTTGGGCGGGCGCTACAAATAAAATTTTAAAATAAGTAAAACAATTGCTTTTATATATTTTTTTTTTGTCTTTTACGAAGTAATAAGTAAATATAGGGATCACCAAAAAAATTGAACTCGAGATATACACGATTTGAGCTTCCCTGAATCGAATGTGACTATTTTCGGAGTGACGTCTGTGTGAGTGTGTGTGGTTGTCTGTGGGTAAACGCTCTAGAGCCAAAACTGTCGAACGTAAAATTATAAAACTTAAGATTTGTATACGGTCTAGTTGTGCACCTCCTATTTTTGAAAAGAATATTCAAACCGGCAGTGCATTTTTACGCCATGCATCTCCTATATCTCTAGAACGGCTGCACCTGCGGCAAAAATAGTTCATAATGAAAAACATTAATATTTCGCACAACTTTTGTTTGAAAAGTTTCTTTATGAAATGTACCAGTTACGAGAAAATTGCTACGAAAAATTATAAGTATCTTGTTTACGTTGTCATGGATTTGCATGTAGCTTAATAAATAGGATCATCTGCGCCTGTCAATATTTGGACAAGAAAACAAAATAGACTCAATTAGATAAATGACATTTCAGAATATTTCTGTAGAGTATTGGATAGTTTTGATAGCTAGCACTTCAAAACTATTACAAATTGATATTGGTATAATTGTCCACTCATTCATTTATATAAGGTAAGCTTGATTTTCATATTGTTTCTGTTGGATTATTATTTCCTAAAATTATAGTTTTATAATCAACATCTATGTTTCAAATTGAAGAAACAATATTTTATAACATAATAAAATGATAAGACAATTGGTACAATTTCAGTGTATTACTGTGGAATATTGGTATTTTTTGACAGTATATATAATGAAAACTACGTAAAAGAAAGTTCTGCGTTGGCTACAACCCATTTTTACTTTCTTTTACAGAGTAATAAGTAAGTATTGTAATCATGAAAAATTTCGAACTCGAGATTTCAGCGGATATACATGTTTTGACCTTCCCTGAATCGAATGTGACTATTTTCGGAATGACGTGTCTGTATGTCTGTGTGTGTGTGTGTCTGTGAACGCTCTAGGGCCAAAACTGTCGAACGAAAAATTATGAAACTTCAAACTTAAGACTTGTATATACCCTAGATGTGCACCTCCTATTTTGAAAAGAATATTCAAACCGGTAGTGCATGTTTACTCTATACATTTTTTGTTCTATCTCCAATATCACTAGAACGGCTACACTTACGGCAAAAATAGTTATGTTCATAATGAAAGATAATAATATTTAGCACAACTTTTGTTTGAAAAGTTTCTTCATAAATTGTACCATTTATGAGATAACTGCTACGAAAAAACTCAAATATCTTATTTACGTTGCCATAGTTATACCTACACTTGTGACAAATTTTATTATTACTTTCTTTTACAGAGTAATAAGTAAGTATTGTAATCATGAAAAATTTCGAACTCGAGATTTCAACGGATATATATGTTTTGACCTTCCCTGAATCGAATGTGACTATTTTCGGCATGACGTCTGTGTGTGTGTGTGTGTGTGTGTGTGTGTGTGTGTGTCTGTGAACGCTCTAGGGCCAAAACTGTCGAACGAAAAATTATGAAACTTCAAACTTAAGACTTGTATATACCCTAGATGTGCACCTCCTATTTTTGAAAAGAATATTCAAACCGGTAGTGCATGTTTACTCTATACATTTTTTGTTCAATCTCCAGTAACACTAGAACGGCTGCACTTACGGCAAAAATAGTTACGTTCATAATGAAAGATAATGATATTTCGAACAACTTTTGTTTGAAAAGTTTCTTCATAAATTGTACCAGTTATGAGATAACTGCTACGAAAAAACTCAAATATCTTATTTACGTTGCCATGGTGATACCTACACTTGTGACAAATTTTATTATTTTTAAAACGAATCAACCATGAGTTACATCATTTGTTTCTTGTTTATTGAAAACAAATGAGCATTACTTTGACAGTTATCTGTATGAATTAATATTTAAAATATTGATTTCTTATTAGAATAAATTGTATCAGGTAAATTATTGTAGAATTAATTTATATTATATATTTGCTGACATAATTAATTAACAATTTCAGAGTTTTACTGTGAAATTTGACTGTTTAAGAGTGAATACGATCAGTACTTCAAATTCAGATCCATTATAAATTGGTATAATTATCCAGTTATTTTCATTATATTATATTATATATATATATATTAATATCTATCTATTGAAAACTACGTAAAAGAAAGTTGAGTGCAGGCCACTCCAGATATTTTTTAAAACGAATCAACCATGAGTTACATCATTTGTTTCTTGTTTATTGAGAACAAACAAGCATTCCTTTGACAGTTATCTGTATGAATTAATATTTAAAATATTGATTTCTTATTAGAATACATTGTATCAGGTAAATTATTATAGAATCAATTTATATTATATATTTGCTGACATAATTAATTAACAATTTCAGAGTTTAACTGTGAAATTTGACTGTTTAAGAGTGAATTCGATAAGTACTTCAAATTCAGATCCATTATAAATTGGTATAATTATCCAGTTATTTTCATTATATATTAATATCTATCTATTGAAAACTACGTAAAAGAAAGTTGAGTGCAGGCCACTCCAGATATTTTTTAAATCGGATCAACCATGAGTTACAGCATTTGTTTCTTGTTTATTGAAAACAAGCAAAGCATTACATTGACAGTTATTTTTTTGAATTAATATTTTAAATATTGATTTCTTATTAGAATACATTGTATCAGGTAAATTATTATAGAATCGAATTATATTATATATTTGCTAACATAATTAAATAACAATTTCAGGGTTTTGCTATTGAAAACTGCGTAAAAGAAAGTCGAGTGCAGGCCACTCCAGATATTTTTGAATTGTTGTCAATGAAATTCTTACATATATTTGGTTATCTTTTTATTAAGAATGTATATGTATATACATATATATAGGTATATATATATATATATATATATATATATATATATATATATATATATATATATATATATATACCTATATATCTAAAACAATTAAATAGCACGCTGCAAGCATTGTGTCTTATACCAATACTTGTTTGTGTTATTGCAGTTACTTATTGCCGAATTATCGATATAATAATGTCTATTACCTAATACATTTGAGGTTCATAACTATTTCAAGAATTCGGCTGTTATTATCTACAACTATTCGAATTATGGCTTAATTTGATATCCTAAATACGGCAACAATATTATATTACTTTACAACAATGATATGAGCCTCGAGGACGCATTGTAAATTGAACTAATTGCATGGTTTAACTATATTAAAGTTTAGCCTCTCCAAGTGGCCTTAGAGAGCCGAAACGCAAGCATAGTGCCATGCCAAGCAACTATCAATGTATGTAGATGGCTGTTGTAGACCCGTATATTGATTGGTCCTGCATATAACATTATATTAATTGTTGTACAGTGCGTTGTGGTGCGTTATTCTTACACGAACGCTAAAACCACATGTAGCGTGTCTAGTGATTAAAAGTAGAGTTTACCGTTGTTTCATTTATTATTGAACTACTTTTAAACAAGTTTCCAGTAATCATATCTACCTACAAATTATCTCAAATTATGAACTTAGTAAAGTTTTTGAAAAGGTTATTCACATATAATTTCCACTATAGAAATTGGATGTATTTAATTAGTTTGTCGAACTAATTCACAATTTTTAAATTATTCACAGTAATAAAGAATATGTGCATTGAATATATTTTTAAATTTCTAATATAGACCAAGGCTCGTTGAAAAATATAATTTTAATAAATACGTAATTAAATAGATTAGCAATGCATCACTGAAAGAAAAATATCTTGTGCTCTCAACTAGATCGTATAGTTGCAGTAAATCGAGTTGTACTAAGGAAATGGTTGACTTATACGTTAGAATTATAGTGTGGTTGCCGCAACATGTCAATCTAGTTGAGGCGATCTGGTTGCAGTAATCAAATCAGTAGCTGTGATGACATAGGCAACATGTCGCACACACTCAACAAGATATCTGTGTGCCGCATCCATTCAACCATAACCAGAACAGTCTAGTTGCACCAACCAGATATATAGTTGAACGAAAATTCACTAGAAAATCTATTTGTAACACATCTATATCGATAAGTGACATATTTGGAATACCGTTTTAACAATTACTATATTTATTCTCGACTTCTTCTAGAACAAGATCGTAGAAGAGTGTGTAAAAAAACACAATATAAGAAATAGATTTTCAAGGAACAAGATTTCTTGGCAAGAAATTTTCAAGAATAGAACAATTGTATTTGAATTGATTCCAATGTGTTGATTCAATTTAAATAAATACAACAAACAACACCCCGAGCGTCCAATTTAATATTATACTAAACATCTTGATTTCTTACAAAAATTGCTTGAAATTTTAATATCACTATAAAATACTGCTGCAATTCTCAATTTTAATACAACGGTTTAATGAAACATGCATAAAAGGCTACATTTTTACGTTATGGGATTCAAACGCTATGTTGAAATTTGCCAAAGCATTCGTTCAAATTAATATTCATTGCTACTGTTATGCGTTCGTTGTATCCACTCATTATCTATCTATGCAGACTTATAGGCGCAGCATGTCTGCTAGTTTTACTGCATGTATTATCTACAATCAGGGTAATTCTTTTGCAACAACTAAATTTAAGAATCTTGGTTCCTTGACAAGAAATACACTAGCAACAAGCTTAGGTACAACGCACCTATGCGTTCAGCTCGCCTTATTAGTAATACATGCGATCGAGCATCGGACTTTTTAAATAAAAAATAAATGTATTTAATTATTTTGGCCTTTTGGCTTAACAATTTGCAAAAATGCATTAGATATAAAAGGTCTTACAATTTTTTGTAGATTATTTTGAAATAATAAAGAAATACATGACATTGTAATCAATATCCTATTGTCAGTAAATAAACCTCACTTCAGCACGAATATATCAAACTTATATACGTGACTATACTAAAACCGATATCACCTACGCTTGTCAAATCTGGACCTTTGACATCGTGTATTATATATTACGAATAGCTGTTAATATTCACTGGTTTATCCAAAACATTCAACTACATATGGAACTGGGCCTCAATACTTTCAAAGAAGCCATCAGTAATATAGACAAAATATGCTTCTTAAATATTCCAACATTTACCAGTAGGTACAGATTACTATGATACAGTTTGTAGAATGAATACTAACAGGCTCTAAAAACGACTTCCTGAACAAATACGACTTCACTCACATCCCGACTAAAAAGAAGACGAATTAAATTAGTAGTTGTTTCACTATTGTAAAATGATACAATAGAAAATCTCAGATTGTAAAATTAATTGTTAAATATGCCACGAATATTATATTCCTTTTGCTCTGGTAATTAACTTAGAACTGAACTGGGGTGGCCATCACTCAACTTTCTTGTATTTTAACCATCTATATATATATATATATATACCTAAACAAAAACGTTATATTATTATGTTTACTTTATAAATAAATTGGATGTATGTTCTTGACTGGATTCTTTTGATGTAGAAAGAAGATAATTTATGTTCTTGGGAAATGCAGTCGTTTTCTTTGAATTAAATAAAATTTTAAAAAACGACTAAATATCCCAAAAATCTAAATTATCATCTTCCTATATTTATAAATAAAATAGATAATACGGCGCGCTTAAGGCATAGATGCGTTGTACCTAATCTGTTTTTTTTTTTTATTATCTGAGCTAGTCTTATATCCAATTATGTTTATATTGGTGCAATAATTGAACATTAAGGTTTTCTTCTTCCCCATTAAAATTATGTCAACGTTAACTTTCACTAGCACTACTTATATGTAAGGAATCCCATAACACTTCTCGAGCAGTTCCCTGATTCGATATTATTTAAAATAAATTAACGTTTCTTAGTGACATTAACTTCTAATAGCTGTCATAATATTCGTGTGAAATTAGGTTCTAGAGTGCACCAGGTCTACCAACACTACGTTAACATTAAGTTAATAAATCCATTGGTTAATATTAACTGAACAACAGATTGAAAGATTACTGTGCAAAACTTTTGTTTGCAATGTTTCTTCAAAAAAATTACCATTTACGATGAAACTTCTACATAATATGTTAAATATCATATTTACGTCACCAGAGATACGCATGTATAGGCATTATATTTAATAAATCGTATGAACTATGGCTGACAGTATGTTGACTGGGAAACAAAATAGACTCAAATAGTTTAATATTTGTCATTTGACACTGGTTATCACAAATAGATCAACTGAGAACTTGTTTCGAGCATATGTTTATTGAAAATGGTAACGCAAAACAAACGATAAAATCAACAAATTCGTGGTATATACTTAACGTAGAAGAAAGTTTTGTACTGGTCACAACCGATTATTTTAAATTGTAAATAGAAAGTACAGATTTCTTTTTAAAATAAAATTTTTGTAATATAAAGTATTGTAGCGCTTTAAAAGACTGACTGCATTTGCAATCAATCAGTAACAATGTTATTATTATCTTTTACATTTTATCTTTTAACTATTTTGTATTGAAAATTATATATTTCTTTTTCTTTGGATCACCAAAGAAATAAAATTCATAGCACGTATCAGCGACTTAAAAGTATGGTCTGAATTATAGTGCAATTTTTTAATACGTAAATACAACTATGCAAATATATTGGCCCCTTTTGTGAACTACCCTCTATTTCACTTTGGGTTAAATTACTATTTTGATATGTTTTAAATTGTAATTTACTTTTCATAAAATTATCTTTTATATGGAGTAAGTTATATTTCACAAGCATGTGTGGATATGTTGAATACATTTATTTATTTAGAAGCGTGTAGCTGAAGCATATTTAATAAAAATGTCGTTTTTTATGTGACTTATGAAATAAATTCGTCATACAACACTGAGTGACTATAAATGATTTATGCTAGTATTGTAGACCGAGTTTTACTTTTATATTTCATAATAGAATTCTATTTGATTCAATATGATGTAAGACGGTGAAACGAATTCAGATTTATAAAAGTCACGTACAGTACCCAAACATTTATTTAGAATTAAGTATAATTACGAAATATCACGCTTTCGTGTGATGTTCCATTGTTACAGGTTCCAATGTTATTTAAATGTTTTCTTGAATCGTAAAGTTTGTTATCGTTTAAAAAAAAAATCAACATATTAAACAATTCTGTTTCATTTGTGAGTTATAAGTTCTGTCATGCTTTTGTGTTTTTATTTTAAACAAAGTGATTTCTGATTACAAAAATAAAATCAAAAAGAATGGTTCTGTGCGTGTATAAATAAAAACATATTCGTATCAAAATTGTTTCCATTTCCATCAAAACTACAATACAGGTCTGACCCCGCGAAGCCGTACTGATTATATATAGGTAGTAACACAAGGGGAGGCTTGACACCGGCCGAGTAATCGATATCAGAAACACGCGATAATGCCGCGTCATGCACGTAACGACAGACGCAAGGTGCGACATGAGAACCCGACATTGCACGTTCGTATCATTCCCTTATATGTCAGCGTGTACACCATACATGTTTAAAAGTGTTTGTGATTCTTTGTAAATGTGATAAAAAGTTACTGCATCAATAAGTATATAAGCCCCAAGCGGTTATACTTTATAATACTCAATATCAATTTTACGAGAATATACTTTTTATAAAAAAATAAGTGGCCTGTATTATTAGGTAATCCACACGAAAATTGATAGAGTATCATATTTCATCGGGTCTTCGTTTTAAAACCAGGTAGCGAACAAAATACAATTTCCGCCAATGGAAGCGAACATGGAGGGTGAATACTTTATGCTGCTTAAAGTTTTAAGTTTCCTACAATAAGTATTCACAATATGTAATTTTACATTACACGAGTATTAAATATATAGCTCAGTTCAAATATTAGAGTTTGGTCTTATGGGCGTTGCCACATGCTATTATGTTCCTGCAAGCATAGGCTCGGCATTCACTCGACATGCAACCAACAAGTCTGACAACTCCGTTAAAATATTGATCTTAAAAATAACATTGTCACATCTCACCTTTACCGCATTTAATATGTGAATCGTACTATAGAAATATTAAATATAACAGAATAATTGCATTCCTGTCTGTGGCAATGGTAAGGTGTGCGATTCAACTTACTGGAACAGTAATTTACATTTTGCCCAAATACTCGAAATATTACACTTTATTGTTATTTAATCAATACGCATGTGGCAAGCCTTTATATTAATTTAAACTATACATATTTTTTGTTTTTCTGATATCTTCATATTACAGAAGATACGAATTATTTAAATTGCGCGCTTTATAGGCCTATGACTGTACTACGCCTATAGGCTTATTTGGAGTGGGGGATAGGGCTATTACCATTAAGTTGATAATAAATTTTAGTTGTTTTCATAAGTAGATCCAGCAACGCTATTAGCTGTTAGAAAAATGTTATCTAACCTCTTTTAGTCTTATGTTCTTTATAATATGCATGTGGCAAACCGTTTTATTCATTTTTTTCGAAAGGTTAGTGTTACAAGTATACATTATTATTAAACATGAGTGATATTGGTTATGTGAAAACACAATCAGACAATTTGTCAAAAGTGGACATAAGCTCACGTATTTCAAAATTGTTTTTGCATTACATGCAACACTATTACTATAAACTGGAGGGGATGCCAAAATCTGGTTCTAAAATTTGAAATTCTAGTTACAAATTTCAAGATTGAATAAATATTGATGTTGAGCGTTATTTAGTAAATTGATATAGGTTAAAGTAATTAAATGTGTTCTAAATTAAGATGTATATGTAATTTTCTCCACAGCAAAAGCTTGCCACATGCCTTTTGTACAAAATCGTCTATTTACATAGGGAAATGCATATCGTGCTCATTTTGAAATGTCTGTTGTTTATACGATTATAATAAATGAACCAAATTTACATGTTAAATATGTGAAAATATCTGCATTTTAAATTTAATTTTCTTGTACATATAAACATAGAATACATATAGATATTTTGTGGTATATAATTTTATTGCATATTACAAATAAAGTGACGCGTTACGGGAACATCGATAAGGTACTTATTACTTTTTTAAATATTTACAGAAAATGTCGCGTTTATCAAGACATTTAATAAATGTGGTTACATACATACAAAAATCTACAATATTTCAATAGTGAATGTCCAGGTTATGGTAGGTATAGAAAAAAGATTCAAGAAATTATAATATCTTAACTTTTATTTATCTGGTGCCGTACTCAAAAGAGCGTGAAAGTAGCAAGACCAAACCTTCAATACCAGTTTAGATATTGATCTGATGAATAAAGGCTTCTGTTTCAAGCTATATATTAACTTTAAATTTCAAATTTCGTTTATTTTATTACTTTATCTTTATTCGTATTTGCTTGAAAGCGCTTACAGGCACACATCTATTATTATTATTTAAAAAGGTAAAAATAGTATAAAGAGTAAAAAATCGATAGCATCAGGGCGCCAGCTGATGAGCCCTAACTGGCTGTCCCGGCGATGCCCTGGTCCACCCCAACAACTGTAATATTGATTTAAATAGTACTTAATGCTCTATAAATTAAAGTTACTAGCAACAAAAAAATATCTAGAATGTCCTACATCCGACTTATTGTGCTTTCACTTCACTTCCAGTTATGATATTCTATTCGAAAATGCACATCCAGCCTATATGCAGATGTTAAGTTTATGTTTTTAATAATTATTCCGACAACAGATATCGCTTTAGCGTTCATACACACGCAGAAAAACACACCCAGACGTTATCTGAAAAATAGTCAGATTCAAGTCAGGGATGCTTAAAACATGTATATTTTGTTAAAATCTCTTATCCAAAAATATGTATAACTAGGTAATAATAAATATAATATAAACATATTCAATGGAGATTTCTTATTAAATCATAAAATTTTCAGAAAAACAATAGTTGCTTGGAATTTTAATATTTTAAACTTTTATAAGAATCTCATTTTCTCTAACACGTCTAGAAATACAAAAAGCAACAAGAGTAAACGGTCACTTCCGGGTAAGATATTGTTTTAAAAAAAGAAAATGTACACCCGGGCTATGTCTTAAGTTTTTAGTTTCATAATTTCTTTCTTTCAACTATTTTCACTCTACTGTGTTTATTCACTCATAAGGTATCTCGAAAATAGTCAGATTCAATTCAGAGATGGCAAAACGTGCATATCCGTTAAAATCTCAAATCTGAAATTTTTAATGTTACAATACTTACTTTTAGACTTTGTTCAAAAAGTAAACCTTTTCTTAATTTAATTTCAAATTAATATTGATTATTTAAAACTTTCTAAACTTATTTGAATTTTCTCGCTATGCACTCATAAAATTTCCTTATTTAAGTATTACTTACGTCAGCACCTTTTGATTTATCATGATTTTTGTTCGGTGTATCATTGTCAATTTTTATTGTATAATACATTTGTGTGAATATAATTAAGGTTTGTATACAACCAGAATATTTAGGATAACTATCTATGCTTATGAATGATTCGAACTCAGCATGCAATTACCTCTTTCGCGTACCCGTTAGCACGTAGCCAAATTAAATGTTGAATTTTTTAATTGTCCATAAATGATATAAAACTCTTTAACCCTGATATAAATATTTTAATTAAACGAAAACACTGCCAAGAATAGCCGAAAGAAATTATATTTTTATCTTAAATCCGGACAACGGCGTGTTGATGAAAGATAAATTTTCACACTTAACCATTTCTGCCCTCTACATTTTTCGCTTTACATTCTGCTGCTTGCGCTGCCGTGTACGTTACCAAACCGGAAATTATTTTTTACACTTCCATCTCCATCATCCAGTTATTTTATAATAACTTTCGTTGGAATGTGTGCAAGCATGCGCGTAACCTAAGAAGATTTGATTTAAGTTATTCACGAATGTTTGTAAGTTGGCCGGAGTCGACTGTCTGTCTGCTCATTTAACGTTACAAAGGTGAACGACTAACGTACGCAATTCCCAAAATTGATTCTGAACTGAAGAACTGAAATTGACTTCCACATTATTATATTTCAGTTCTGACAGACGAGAACGCTGGATTGGCCTTCATTCCACTCTCATATACCTCCACTATCTACATAATACAATATTACTTTATTTATGTTACCACTGAAATTATATCAATAAGTGTGGTTACTAGGGAAATATACCATATATGTAACATAGACATTTACAAAAGCGTTGTAAATGGTAAATTTCCATTAAAATTTTTCGTTCGATTTTCTTGGTTCTCACAATATTTTTCTTTTACATAGCGTATACAAAGTAAAAACTGAAACGTTTCCTTTATTTCTTTAAAAGACGATATTTGTGTGAAACCGATAAACTCTCCGACATACGTTATACAACGTATTTTATATGAATAAAATAGATTGTGTACGTCATGCCAGTTATGAGAAAAACACCTGCCGTTAAATTCCAAATAAAACAATATTTGTGAACGATAATTAATTTTTTTGAAAACTTATGCAAGGTTTACTTATTACACTACAATGTTGCGGGAAAATTCTCGTCAAAATGTTACTTAACAATGCCTTAAAATAGTATAATTTTTTTAATATTTCGTTTTTATTTAAATTGGTATAATTAAACTCACAATTATTTGAGCACGTGTTGAGACATCCTTAGTGATCATTATCATATTTTTTCAAGTTCGATATAGTTATGTGAATTAGCTTCAGAATGAATTCGCCAACTACTGTCTTCTCTCTTTTATCACTACAAGTTGCGCGCCTTGAGGAGTAAGGTTTCAAGAACATTGATACCAATATAAATAAAACAGCTAATGGAATTTGATTTTTATATTTAAAAATGTGGAGTGAGCTGCTCTTGACTTATCGTTGTTTTCACTAGAAATATATATCCCAATCTAACTGTCATACCAATCAATACTCCACAGTAATACTCTAAAATTGTACTATTTAGCTTATTATTTTATTACGTAATTAGTTACTGTACTGTAAAAATAAAATTAGTTTCATTAATATTTACCTTATCAATATATTCAATATTTATTATATACTGATTTTAGCTCGCCGTACGAACTACCGAAGAAGCTAAAGCATTCGGTCGTGTGTCTGTAGCATTCTCGGACCAAAAAAAATTATTAACAATAAGTGTTTGTCTCGTCTTGGATGTTAGTCGTCGTTCGCTCGTAAGACCAAATTTGTGCCCTCTACTCCTCTGAAGGTACCGAAGCGATTCACTCCAAATTTGGTACACATATTATTTGGCATCCCATTTGAATCCGCTCGCAGTTTATATCTAATCGCCCGTATACTTCTCGAGTTATTGGGCCCTAAAATTTGAAGACCCACTTAATACTGTCCTTATAAAAATAATTAAAACACCCAAAATTTTTACTAAAAATGCTAAGATATTTTATACCTACAAGATTTTTTCTTATTGTTAACCCAAAGCCCGAAATAAATTATTGAATATTATAATTTTGAATTTTAAAATATGCACTAAAATTTTTTTTTATCAATATAATCTACAAAATATTGTAAGACTTTTTATATCTAAAACATTTTTTCAAATTGTTTAGCAAAAGGCCATAATAATTAAAAACCACTGCTCGCAACGCATATGTTACCTAAAGGCGAGCCCTCCGCGTTTGTACGTTTTACGCGTACCAAATCTTGTTCAATATTTATCTGCAATAATAACCAATACTCTCGAATCACGTCCTCATTCGATCTGTTTGTGATTACCGGTGGATAAGACAAATTTTATATTATTTTGTTTCTCTGTCAAAATGTTGTAAGGTATAGTACATTATTTAAATATTAAGTCCATACATGCGTATCTGTGGTATCATAAATAAGAAATTTAAGATTTTGTAAATAGTACCAACAAGCAATGCGTAGGGTAAAGATGCACTACCGGTTTGAATATACTTTTCAAAAATAGGAAGTGCGCATTTATACCATATACAAGTATTAGGTTTGAAGTTTAACAATTTTAGGTTCGACAGTTTTGGCTCTAGACCGTTCACAGGCAGACACACACACTCATACAGACACAGACGTCATTCCGATAATAAATACATGGATTTTTCTTTTTATTATTTTATTTTGCTCTATTTTAGTTTTAAATACATTTGTGCTAATAATAAATACAAACTAAAGTTATAAATCGCACAAATCGAAATTCGAAACATTGTACACTTGTGGCCTGACGTTCGATTATTATATTAAAATACAATATTTTCCAAGTGTCAAGAATACGCTGGTTCAACAAGTGTACACCATTTCGAATTATCGATTGCAGTTTTATATAAAAAGATATATCGCAATGTGGTCAAATATAAACCCAACATTGTAATATTACTGACATTGAATACACAAAACTATATACTATTGAATATGTAACATGAGCACAATTTCTTCTTAATCATTTATTCCGGTCCTGGCCAGTATTGGTGATGTATGTTGGAAAGACATCAGTAGTAGGCAGATAGGTAGATCTGCATGTAAGCCATCAGGGGTGTCGTATCGTGGCGTTCCAAGATACCTATACATCTTGTACCTCCCCCGTTTTCCACTAATACCTGTTTTCTACTCTGATATATCGAATAAACCCCCGTTTCTAAGGGAGTTATGTATAGTAATGGGTTTCAGTGTAGGGAGTACACATCCAGTAATTGAATGGAATCATGCTCGGTGTAACAGTTGTGGCGAGGGACCCCCGCTTTTCGTTGCATGCCCCTCACCTAGACTTGCCATACTATACAAACACACACTATCTACACCTACACGCATATTTAAATCTTTTTGAGAATGTGAGAAAAACACAACACTGTATTACCTATCTAGGGATTTGGAAGCGACGTTGCCAAGTCCACATTTCACTAGTGATTCTTCCCAGTAGACATTATATACATAGGGTGATATGGGAAATATTACAGTGATTAATCTTAAACGTACTTAACAAATTGAAATCATATCATGCGTTACATATAATACAGGTTTGAGATTGTAAAACAGATATAGTTCTTCATTTTTTATTGACAGGTTAACAAAGTTTCTGCCTAATTATATAGCTTCAATAAAACAAAGTTCTGGATCAATAATTTGTAACGATACACTCTACTTCTCATTAGGAGTCATCGACCCTTACCAGCAGTCATATATTTCTCCCTTGTTTCATAAAATATAGATATCTCATATTCTTTTCAAAGTACTTGCTTATATTATTAGGTAGGTACTTTGTTATTTATTTGAGGACACAAGCCGTAACTACCATGGTTTCGATGAATTAATGGGATTAGAGCCAGAACTTCGAGATCGCCCGTGTTTGATGCATGTTTGTGATGGTGGGAAAAAAACGTAAGAATTGAAAGAAGCGAGGTGAATTGAATATATATCAAACGAATCGAATACATCATTGTAAAATTTATATTAGTTTAGAGTTGGCACACTCATGATTTCTAGAATATCAATACAATGATCATATCTTATTTTATTAAATACATTTATAATCAAAAGTTTAATTTCAAATTATTTTTTGGGGTTTTTAGGTTAAGTTTATTAACAATATGCAGATTAAAAAAAATCCGCAACGGCCTTCTCTCGACCTTCTTATAGTTACTATTCACGTTAATGTTTACTATACATATAAAAAATCGGCTGTGGTCAGCACAAAATATTCTTATACGTTAGGTATCAATCACAAATTAGTTGATTTATCGCTTGTATTTCAATTTTAATTTCAATAAAAAATACGCTTGAATCACGGGTATTCAGTCGATCAATTTTTGATAACCGATGTCAAATGACAAAAAACAAACTATTTAATAGGAGGTGCACCTACCAGTCTTAAGTATAAAATTTCACAATTTTACGTTCGACAGTAGTAGCTCTTCTAGAGCGATCACAGGCATACACACGCAGGCAGTTAAACAGAAATACAGACCGACAGACAGACAGATAGATACACAGACACACAGTCAGATATATTTATTATCCTACCATTGCCTTGAAACATTATCAATATATCGGGTAATTAGGAATACCTAATCGTATATAGCTATTTCTAAAGATATTCTTAGCTCGCCGTACAAAGTACCGAAGAAGCTAAAGCAATCGGTCATGTGTCCGTAGCATTCTCGGATCCAAAAATTTCATTAACAAATAGTGTGAATCCAAATATATATATATATATATATATATATATATATATATATATATATATATATAACTAATACGTATACCTGGATGTTAGACGTCACTCGGTCGCTCGGAAGACCAAATTTGTGTAAGTGTGATTGTGTATTTAGAGCAAGGTGTGCGTGAAATAAATTTTAATAAAGGTAACGACCAAAATAGAAAATAATTAGCACGGCAGGGATTTTTATATAAATTATTTATTCGAACAGAAGACACATTATTTACAAACCTGTACATTTTTATTATATAAAAATATATATATATATTTATATATAATATATATATATATATATATATATATGTTTGTAATTATTTTGAAAAACTAAAAACATAATATTAGAGCAAATTTTGAAATTCAAAATTTTAATTTATTATGGCCACCAATTTATGGTTACCAATATGTAGAATTCCTGTATACATAAAATATCTTAGAATATAATATAGAATTTTTCGATATTCTAATTATTTATTTTAGGGTAGTATTAACGGAGACTCTACATTTTGAAATCCTACAACGCGGGAAGTATAAGGGCGATTGAATTTAAACTGCGAGCGGATTCAAATGGAATGCCATATAATGTGTAGCAAATTTGATTCAACTCGCTGTGGCACATTCAGAAGAGTAGCGGTCTCAAATTTGGTCTGAACAAGCTTAGGTACAACGCACCTATGCGTTCAATTCGCCATTTGGATAGAATTAGCGAAAAACAAGTAGCGAGCATAACAATAACGGAGTCTGTAATGTCATCTATTGCTGTCTAGATAAGTTATTTAATAGATGGTATTACACTTAATATTATTTAAAAAAAATATTGTTTCTGGGTTTAAATGAAAATATGAAAAAATTTTCTTTATATAAAATATCTTACAGTTATTTGTAGATATTTTTGATATAATAAAAAGAAATAATTGTACAATTTTAAAAATTCAGCATTATAATTTTAATTTTTTTATGGCCTTTGTGTTACCAATATAGGATATTTTGTGGTTATAGAATATCTTAAAATAATGTGTAGCATTTTCGGGTGTTTTATGAATTTTTCTAAGGGCAGTATTAAGGGGGGTTCCAAATTTTGAGGGCTTATAATTCGGGAAGTATACTGGCCATCGGATTTATACTGCGAGCGAATTAAAATGAGATGCGAAATAATATGTGTAGCAAAGGTGTGAAACAGTCTGGTACCTTCAGAGGAGTAGAGGGCAAAAATTATATAACCCAAATAAACTATCAAACCAACCAATACTCCACAGCAATACCCTGAAATTGTACCATTTAGCATAGAATTTGATTACGTTATCAAATACGGTTTTTTCAAATGAAAATATAGATTGTTTGTTTAATATAACTTATCAATTTATCCAAATATAATATTTAAATAGTAGGTACTGTTTTCCAATTTTTTTTTTTTCAATAATCAATGCGCTCGAAACCCATTTTTAGTCGATATATTGTCAAATGATATATCAATTCAAATTGGTAAATTTTGTTTCACTGTCAAAATATGGTCAGATATATATTAATATGATAATAATAAAAAATGCATTTCTATGACTACATAATTAAGATATTTAAGACATTTACCGTAGCGGTTTCCTTGTAACTGGTATATTATTTTGATGAAATATTTCAAAGAAAAGTTGTGCTAAATATTAATATCATTTATTATAAGCTGTACTATTGTTGCCATAAGTTCAGCCATTCTAGTTATATTGGAGATAGGATAAAAATGTTTAGAGTAACCATGCACTTCCGACTTATACCATAAACAAGTCTTAAGTTTGAAGTTTCACAATTTTAGGTTCGATAGTTTTGGCTCACAGACAGGCAGAAAGACAGACACACTATTCCGCCATTCCGAAAATATCCACAGTCGATTCAGGGAAGATCAAAACGTGTATATCCGTTGAAATCTCGATTTTTTTATTTCGTAAATGAAAGTAAATATTCAAATAATTTAAACATATTTTAAAATCTAATTATTTTGGAAATCAGAAATGCTTTTTAAGGCACGTTATTGTCTTCATTTTAATAGATATTAATATTCCAAACAGGGATTGTTGGGTCTGACAGCAAAAACAAGTTTTAATTTTAAATTCGGTCCCGTTTGTCTCCGTCTACCATAAACATCCCTTTCGCAGTCTAGTTAGTAGTTGCCTTATGCTTTCCGCAAGTATATGGCAACGACGGCGACGACGATTTCAAGTGGAATTTTTTTAAAAATAAATTTATGAGTTTCTAAATGAAATGAGAGCGACGCACCCTCCGTGCTCCGTACTCGACATCCGAGTCGAATGCGTAGTTCTCTGTCTGCTGCTGTTTGTTGGCTGCGTTGCTTGCTTGCCTGAGATGAGCAAGATAAAAAGTTCACCACTTCATCCAATTAAGGGAACACACCGACACTGAATATTAAAATGCGATTTACATTGCTGTTTTGAAGCCGTTGTAGATCCTAATGCGAAATTTACATAATTCAATATAAGCATGGGGCTTGTATGGTTATTTATATACTACACCCTTCGCAGTGCTATTCCGTTATATAAAAGTAACATCAGGAATAACTCACTTCATCAAAATTTATATTTCATCGGGATATTAACATTTCACTGGTATTATTAAGAACGACGTATTCAATTTTTATTACAGGTAGTTATACATTTTTTTTCATAACGAGACATGAAATCTTGTATTCAAAAATTCCTCTCGCCTCAAATTAATTTCAGCGAGAACTTTTGTCATCCATTATGTTTTCTTATAATATTGGACGTTATCTATAAATACATGTTGTACGCATTACGCTGGTATTTGAACTAGTGGTATTACGAATCGGGTACTTATATGAATCCAGTACTTCGTATTCGAATACTTTCAAGAAACGAACACTTTTTCGATTACTCGAATGCTTACAGAAACAGAGAACATTAGAAATATTGATATTACATTAAACGTTATAATTTGTGCATTTAATGATTATATTACGAATTTTGTCAAAGAACTTATTTTCCTGTATATGTTTTAATTGTTATTTAGTAAATTAAATTATAATTTTGTCAGAAATTTGTGTGTGACGAATGCTTCTTTTGACCTGGTTATTAACATATAATAATAATATGTATTTAAGGCATAATAATACACAGATTTTTTGCCGAGTTATATAGTCAACCAATACAAATAGAATAAACATGTTAAACATAATAATTGTTTAAACAAGCTTAGGTACAACGCACCTATGCGTCCAGCTCGCCTTATAAGTAATATATGCGATGCGAGCAGTTTTTAATAATTTTGGCCTTTTGGTTAACTAATTGAAAAAATGTTATAGATATAAAAAGTCTTACATTTAATTTAAGATTATATTAAAAAAAAAAAAAAAAAAAATTCAAATTTTGAAATTCAAAATTATAATATTTAATAATTTTTTTCGGGCTTTGGGTTAACAAAATGAAAAAATCTTGTAAACAAAAAATATCTTAGAATTTTTAGTAGAATTTTTAAGTGTTTCAATTATTTTTATAAGGGCAGTATTAAGGGGGGGTCCAAATTTTGGGGCCCTATAACTCGGGAAGTATACGGGCGATTGGATTTAAACTGCGAACGGATTCAAATGGGATGCCAAATAATATGTGTACCAAATTTGGAGTGAATCGCTCCGGTACCTTCAGAGGAGTAGAGGGCACAAATTTGGTCTTACGAGCGACGACTAACATCCAAGTATATAAGTTATATACATTTTCGGAATCAGGGCGACGAGACGAACACTTTTTCTTAATGAAATTTTTTGATCCGAGAATGCTACAGACACACGACCGAATGCTTTAGCCTCTTCGGTACTACGTACGGCGAGCTAAAAAGCATAAAGTAGATGTAAAATAGATCTCAAAGAAAAACAATAGAAGTTAATAAATTAAAATATAATAGATTATTGTACAATAAGTTAAAATAAAATAAATACAATTGAATAGGAACTCAAATAGTTTGAACATATTTAAAATATAATAATAATAAAAATAGATCACAGAGAAGGAAATACATAAAATTAAAGAAAAAATGTTATGATGGTTATTGCGGTATTTGCTCGAAACTTTATATCTGGCTAAAAGTTTAAGTGCTTTCTTTTGTTAAAATAATTAAGAGTCGATTTTGAGTTCTGAGATGGGAATAGACGCGATTCGTCTTCCCCTTGAGAGAATAGTTTCAATTTAGGTTCTTCGATTTGTTTATCTGGTAGTATCTATCTGATATAAACTAGATCTAGCTTCACTGATTACTTTTAATTTCTGTATTAACGTTTATTTTTCCTCTAAAAACTTTTACTTTTTCTGAATTATTTCACTACAAATATCTGACGTTTCAGATTTAGAAGTAATCCGAAGATAATCGATTATTCCAGAAAGAAGCAGAATAACCTGTTAGACCCCGAAAAACAAATTGTTTCTGTAGACGTATCATGTATCGACTATAATCTACAATGAAAATCGCGTGAATATACTTTTATCTACTTTATTTGTTCTTCAAAATTTATTATTATTAATTATATTCTTATTTGTATTTTAAAATTTACTATTATCATTTGTCTTCTCAATTTAAAGTTTCTTTAGAATTGTTGTGATTATTATTTCCTAATATATTATTTCATTTAATCATAAACATTATTCCTTAAATATTAATTGTAATTTATTTTAATTTTAAATACATTCACAATTTACGAAACACTTCTTCGGCTTTCCCTCGACCGCGCCCTGAGCTAGTTGGACATTTTCCGTTTTGTAAAAAATTATCAAAAAAATAACGGTGACACGTGTTTCAATTAAATAATGTAAGCTCGTGCATGCCACTGCATGTTAAACACGATATCAAATGTAGTTCCGAATTTTATTCTTCAAGTATCGAATTTGATCCGGGCACTTTCAAGAATCGAAGACATTCCGATTCTATTTATTCGCATACCACAGTAATTGAAACATATTGCAAGTAGTGCAAAAATATTTCAGGATATAGTAAAGTTATGGTCGGTATTTGTAAATGTTGCGTACACAAACATATTATTTTTATTATAATAAAATCAATTTTTAATGTAAATTTCATTTTGCGACGGTACGTAATAAGGGCCAATTCGGATAGTTGTTTTTCTCCTGGTCACAACGGTAAACCTATTGGGGGTTGTAAGCGAGTTAGATGTATTTAGGACCGATGTAGTTAGGGACGGTGATAGTATTTCATTCGTTTGTTCGTAGCTCTGATATTATGGAAAAACGTGACTTGAGGGAGATTTCAGACATTTTCCATTCAAGGGTTAAATGTTTTGAGCTGAACTGATTTTATGTAAATGAACAGGCCAAATACTGATTCCGATGCAGTTTTGACAAATAATAATGTATCAGTTAGTACTATAATTCTGATTTTGTTTTAAAGGCAAGAGAGGAGGCAGGGATTTAGTACTGAATCATGTTTTTATATTGGAATGGTATGTATTTGTAATTGCAGATCTGTTCTGTTTGCATTAAGGTTGCTCGGAGCATTGATCTATTCTGCATTAGCAATGGGATAACATTATCATTAGTAATATGCCTGAAAGACAACCAGCACATTTTCATATAATTCTAGCTTAGAAATTGTATTGGTTTGTTTGTAAATTTATTATACAAATGTTATAATACCTATTGATATTTTTCATAGAAATCGTTGCAGGGATTTAAAACAAATTAAAATAGTATTATATATATATATATAATTAGATTATAGTTATTATAAATATTGCGTTTCTACTAACCTATATATAGGTTAGTAGAAACGCAATATTTATAATAAATATAATCTAGAATGAAAACTACGTTTATGACAGTCGAGTGAAGGACACTCGATTTGTTTTATGTCTACTTTTGAAACAAAATTTGTCAAATAATTTTTGTAACCAAATCATCTTTAATGATATGAATGAAAACTGAACGAGTTATATTTTAATATAGTACAGTATACTTTTAATATTATTACTTTTCTGTGACAGTGTACCCACACAAATAATGGCGGTTTAAATTTGTTACGTTACAACTCACAAATGATTCTGGCAGGACATTTTAGTTCGAGAACATCGCATATTACAAGCTGGCAAACTTGTCATTGTTCCGATGACATAAAGAAGAATTAGCGTACATCACCTTTATAATGAATAAATACATTGCATACAATACTGTAAAGCTTGTCAAACAAGCATTATGCTAGGTTCAATATAATTATAAAACTGTTTCTCATAGACAACCGAGGTCTTGTTATAGGGACGCATTAAGAAAGAGATATGATAAAATAAGCATAAGTACTGGTACCTATGGCTTCAACTCACCGTATAAATGCGAACAGCGCAGAGCGCAATATACTCTACACTTTCCGTAATAATATTACTGTCTCCCACCTTCAATACAAATTTATTTATTTTAATGATATTCAAGCTTTATAAAATTACAAGGAATTATTACCTACATTATTCGTTTTAGAAACAACATACAATTAAAAATTTAATCACGACAAATTAGATATCTACCAACAAATGAAATTTAGTTTGCAACTCAGTATTTGCTAAAAGTTGTTTAATATCATGCATTTATGCAAGAAAATAAAAAGGAACTACAAGGTAATCAAATTCATTCGTATAGTAAACCCCTATCTTTAAATCAATCCTTAGATAGGGATGGCTTAGTCATTGTTGAGGAAAGATAAATTATGCCTTCATTCCGTTCGAACAAAATTAAATTATCACAAATTTATAAAGCTCAACATGCAACATATTTATAGTATACACATACATGCAGGATCACAAGCGTCAATTGCACACGTAACATAATTCGAAATTGCAAGAAATGTTTTCTGGTAAATCCTACAAATATACAATTCATAATGATGTACAAATTTGTCAGTGCAGATCGAGAGTTGAATCATTACCACAATTTATTTTTTAATCCGAATCCAATTATTTCATACCCCATTTTGGTGGATTGTAGGATGCAGAAGTGAAATCTGTAAAATATCATCTAATATGATTAACATGTAACGCAACCATGACTCTTAATGGGATATATATGCTCCTCACACAAATCGAAACAAATCTTAACTTACACTTGATAATTCCTTTTTCAAACGATCCTACAGACAATACAATATTCCAGCACAGTTTCTCATTGGAGATTCATTTATTGGTACTGTGCAACCCGACATCACACATATTCCTGTTAATCGCTTGTTGCGATGGAAAGATGTTCAACAGCACTCTCTGCATTTCCAACCAAATGGAAAAATAGAAATAAACACTTATCATCTCGAGTGCGCTGGTGTTGCTGCGGTTGCCAAAATTCATAGAAATTATTAATATTACATCGATGAAGAATGAACTATATATGATATGGGCACATGGTGCCTACGGGTTAACCTAGTATTATAATATTTTGATAGTGAATGTCGAATACAAAGTATTTCAGCTATTTATGTTAGTTGAAATCCAGTGGTGATGATATTTCATTATAAAAAATATATTCGCTGAAATTTTCGGAAGTCTACTTATTCCGAGATTCAAATCCAATTTGACTGAATAAAATGGATTTTTCGTAAATATGATGTTTATGACACCTGTGTATGTACGAGTTTTGTGGAGGAGAACGACGTAGTTAAGTATATTTATGCGTGTGCAGAATCTTATATCAACTCATGTAAGAAAATTGAATAGTATATACGATACGCTAAATGAAAAAAAGCTATTCCTAGAATGATAAATGATCGTTGCAGACAGAAACAGTGAATGTGTTCTCTCGTTGAGTTACAAGAACTAATGATTAAACACGGTTTTATTAAATTAGCGCGTCTCTTACCCGATGCCGCAAAAGCTAATTTTATGAGAAACGTGCGTGCCTGTGACAAATTGCAACAATTCGTCAGGATCATGAACTATTAGTACTCGATGCGGGGTATTTTTGTACACTTGACACGTTCCCAAGCAGTTGGTTTCATGGTTAATTCGGTGCCAAAGAAACATTAAGTGAAACATTGACGCATTACCCTAAAAAAAATTGATTGCCGTTACTGTAATTGTTTCCTATTCATCAATTTGAAAGAGAAATTTATGTAGCAGGTGTTTACCAATTCGGCAATTGCCAGCTCAATTTTTATTTTTTTTATACTCTGTGAGTGCAGTGTAGTTTGATTAATTTAAAATTTAGTAGTATTGCCAATACAAACTAATCGATCAAATCCCCCTAACATGATTTTTATTACGTAAAATGTAATGGTTCTACAGGCTTAAAAGTAATAACATATATTGCAAAGTATTTTGAGAAAATTTTTAGGAACTTTGATTATTTATATAATATTCAATTAATGACCTTAAAACATAATTAAAACGTTCATATTGTGCTTTTAATTCATTCTACCATTGCCATGATACAAAGTCAATTATGTGGTAACTGGGAAGACGTAAATATAACTCGATACATTTTTCGAAAATCTCTTCAAACAAAACTTGTTAACATATTGATAAATTTAACTTTTATTAGAATAACTATTTATTTTATAAATTACACAAATAAATAGGGTCGGTGAAATTGCCCCCCCCCCCCCCTCTCCAATAATAAAACTGAATAAAAAATGTGTCATATTATTGCACTCTCTCTCTCTCTCTCTCTCTCTCGCTTTTACGCTATTTGTGTATATGCTATATTTTGAATTACGCCAATTGTTTAAACAAGGATATGCATGTTTCTAAGTGGGGCCAACCTAACGTTAGCCTCCCCTCCATTGTTAAAAATGAATAAATTGCGCCATTAATATTTTTTATTGCGCCAATTGTTTATACAATGATTTTCATGTTTTAAGGTAGGGGTGGCCAATTTAACGCTAGCCCCCTCTTCTTGTTAAAAATGAATAAATAAATATGTCATTTTATTGCGTTCGGTATGCGCTCCCATGCGCCATTAAAATTTTTTACTACACCAATTGTTTAAACAATGATATGCATATTAAAAGTGGGGGTGGCCACTTAACGTTAACGGTGGGCTTTATATCAATAAAAATGAATTTATAAATATGCGCCATTAATTTCTTTTTCACCTTTTGTTTAAACAATCCAATTCTTGAATCTAAGATAAGAAACAATATATATACAAATCTTAAATAAAAAATATCACATATTTACGACTATGTTCAGCGGTCACACACACGTCAAAGGAAATAGTTAATATAAATTAAGTGACCCTATCGGATATTTCCATTCGAATTTCGTGTTTGATTTTTTAATTTACTGCTTCATTACTGAGTTTTGTATTTTTTTTAAATTATTTATTCAGCCATGTACGTCTTCGCACTAGGTTAATCAGTCCAAGAATTAGTGGATATATAAAATCTTTAAAAATAGTCTATAGTTATTAAAATATTATCTAAATTCATTTCTCCCCAAGATGGCACTGAGTAAATTTATGTTAATTTATTTATTATTATTACTGACATACATTTCTCTCATTATAAATATATCAAAAAAAGTGACATCTATGCAAGTTTTTAAGGGCAAATATATAATAATAATATTTATTTGGCACTGGGGTATTTATGAATTTCAAACTACATTAACTATTATATATGATATCTAATAATACAAGATATTTACACCCAATATATATTTGTACTCATATTCTTAATACATTGTATATTTACTATTGTATATGGTCGCTTCAAATACAGTATATTATTTTTACTGTAAGAAATACATATTCAGTATTTTAAACATATGAGGTGGCATAAATATTAATAAATAATAATAATAAAAATTATTGTTGAATTTTTATTTTGGTATTTGTAAATGCAGCTTACGATATACCTTTTTCTTATTGATACCAGTTCACGTAGGTCATTGCAATAATATACCTGGTAATATTTATTTAAAGAGTTGTGCAGCGCTAAATGTCTGCTGCAATATTTATCTCGAATATAAAGTTTTACGACAAGACGACGTACATACGTACGCTCAACTCCGCATACCAAACCTACACGCCTCGCCTGGAAAACTAGTGGTAACAAAAACTCACTGCAAAGTGTATGTACATCACATATTCATTTATATTTTCATTGTGCTCACGGAAGTTAGTCTTCGTTCTAGGTTCTTATATTCTTTATTTATATAAAGGAATCAGTGACTTGTCAAAACTATTGCTACATGATTGTTGAAGTTAATACAGTTGTAGTTATAAACCTGATACTCAACTTCAACTACATATTTGATTAGCAAATATTGTTGCAAATATATTCATGTCTTAACAAAGATCTCAAGTTCACGCTAACATGAGTGACATAATTGTCATCGCTTTGACAAGCATATATTTTTATTTTGAAATTTTCTTATTTATTGTGATGGTAAAAAGTAAATACATTTATATCATCTATCGATACCTAAAATAATTAAAAGAACGTTCTTATATGTAATGTATAAAAGAAAATATTGTGATCATAAAAATGATCGAGGGAAAGAGAGAGATAGAGTGAATCTCTGTGTGTGTGTGTGTGTAAACGCTCTACAGCCTATACCGCAAAACATAATAATATGATAATTTGAATTTAAGATTTGTATATCACGGAAAATAACCCTCCTATTCATCCGGGATGAAAAAATGGTATGCACACTATTATGACACAAATTTAAATATGGGTACATAAGTTTGATAACTATTTCTATTGGTAACTGTGCCCGATTACAGTGCCTTACTGAAGCAAAATGAACTAACCCACACAGCACAAAAATGTACATAGTATATTTTTTGCATATGCAAAAGAACAATATGGATGTTTTAAAATTATACGAGGTTATAATTATGGATGTCTTTAGGATATTTATATCACAAAACATCCGACAAACATATCCATAGAATATTGCCGTATAGTCATAGAATATTGTCGCATATGCATGGAATGTACAAAGAATCTATATTTCATGTTTTTCATGTATAAAATTCAATACAAATTCCCATCGGTGTTAACAGATCTGAAGGTGACACTGTCGCTTCTAGTTGAAATTATTTCTTTCGTACATGCGTTTTTAAGTAGAAATCTGCTAAGCAGTGTTAATATAAAGACGGTATTTTGCAAGGCAGCCAAACCATTAATATAATTACGCAGAAATGTTTGTATGTGAGTATGTGTGTGTAGAACGCTTTTTTTTTGTAAAAATACAAATGGGCATAGACGGGGTTCGAACTCACGACCTTCAGGGTTAGAGGCGAGAGTCTTAGCCACTATACCATAGCGACAGATAAGAATGTTATATATAATATCAAATAGTTTATACTGAAATAAAAGACTACACAACAGAAATTAATAAATTTCTAATCAAGTAATCTACCCTACGTAAAAATAAAAGGTTTTACGTCAGAATAATACACATGTCAATTTTTAATATATTCCGAATCTTCAAAATGCATATCGAGTTGTGTATATTGTGCCATTGTGTTTTAGCATAGGACCCATTATCACTTTAAAACCTGCCGTGGCACTGCAAAATTCAGAATCTAGCCTGATTATTTGATTCAAAAATAATAACGAATCAAATGTCAAATCATTGAAAGTGTTGTGTAAAATTGTTTGTAATACACATATTTTTAGAATAATCGATTCAATTAGAAAACAGAAACCGTATGTAAAGTTATAATCTCGATTTTTGTGTAATAATACATTCATGGAGGCTGTTTTAATGCACGTATACAAATGTTCAAAATATTGTTTGTATTATTCATTTTGCAGTAATACCGCTGTTACAACATCTAATAAAAGCAATAGACAAATTATGAAATAATATTAGATTCTTGAAGCAAAGCTACCGCCGGTTTTTTCGCAGAAAAATATTTTATAACTAAGTTACATCCGTCAATTTAGTTGCTGTGTTTCATTTTAATAATTAAAAATGGCAAAATTCATCTAATTGGTAAATCAACATCTTCATTACATTTATGTATTAATACAGAATTTGTTATTTGTTTCTGCAAATAAATCTAGTTTACCAGTTGTACAACTATTTATGACGATGCATCGTCATTCAGAAATTCGGATAACACAACATTTTTATTCATGTTGACAAATATCGTAACATTTTCCGACTTAGTTATCAGAATGAACACTTAACCAGTAGTTGGTATCACATTAAGTGTTCCTTGTTATAGTCAATGTAATTATCCTAATCATTTATTAATATTTCTCTATTGTAATTGTTACTATTGTCGAGTTTGATATTAATTGAATCATCTCCTAAACACCTCCTGTTCACATCGGTTTGGCAAGAATCAGGGTATTTACTCTTACTATATTTATAGTAAGAGTAGACAACTCCGGGGAACTCCTTTACAAAAGAAGTACTTATGAAACCTCTATTAACCATAAGATAATTCAATATTTATTCACAAGAAATGTGTTGGACACTTCTGTTTGAAAAATGGGAAAACAAAACTGAATCTAGTGATTAGCGGTCTGGAAATCTGACGTGCCGGCCCGACCGAGTGGTGAAGCTGGCATTCGGTTGTCCGACTGTTGCTGATTGAGGTTGCGGTGCTGGATCCGTACATTCAGATGGAAAAGGAAATGCTGATTTCAATCGGTCAATGGAGATTTTTTTGTGTAGCCCGCCATGTGAACAATTTGTTTGTTCTTGAGAGGACTTGATATGGATCTTCGTAAGGAGCTTGTAATGGTTTGCGTATGGTATCTTGCCGTACAAAAATATGTGAACAGTTTCTTCTCGCTGTGCATAAAAATGGAATGAGTTCCATGATGTGATTTTGATTGAGGTTTAAGGGTCGCCATTTGTTCTTGTAATAGAGCTACGAATGTCTGTGGATTCATATTTTTAGTTGAACTATCAAAGAACTCGGAACCCGGAAGCCGTATCGGAGAGCCATACACAAGTTCCGCGGTTGATGGTTCTAGGTCTTGGTTAATGGCTGTGCGTAGTCCTAGCAGTACCGTTGGGAACATTTCTACTCAATGTTCTGTAGTGTGAGATTTGATGGCAGCTTTTAGTGACCTGTGCCATCGTTCTATTATCCTATTGGATGCGGGATGGTATGGCGTAGTATGCATATGTTTTACTCCCATAACATTACATAATTCTTTAAATAGGGAAGATTCGAGTTGTCTACCTTGATCGGTTGTAATTTGTTCAGGGACGCCGAATCGAGATATCCATCCTGCATAAAAGGCTTTAGCTACGGTGTCAGCTGTAAAATCTGAAAGTGGAATTGCTTCTGGCCAACGGGTAAATCTGTCTATACACGTGAGGCAGTATCGATATCCTTGTGAGGATGGTAGTGGTCCAACAATGACAATATTTATATGCTCAAAGTGATTACTGGGTAGTGAGTACTTTCCAATTTGACTCGATGTGTGGCGATAAATTTTTGATATTTGACTGATGATGCAACTTGATGCCCAGAGTTTGCTGTACCTCACACCACTACCTCGGCTCTACCTCACAGAGTAAGAGTCCGGCTAATACATGAGACAAACTAGCAGGGCCTAACACAACTGCCTCGGCTCTACCTCACAGGGTAAGAGTTCGACCAAAACATATGACAAACTACAAAAAGCAGGACAACAGCAACATATAAGACAAAACACAAAAAGCAGGACCACAGCTACAGCCACGGCTCTATCCCACATGATAAGAGACCGACCAATACAAATCAAAAATACATAGATCAGTAAGAGACCGGCCAACATATAAGACAAACTACAAAAAGCAGGACGACCGCAACACATAAGACAAAACACAAACTGCAGGATCACAGCCACTGTCATGGCTCTACCCCACAGGGTAAGAGACCGACCGCAACAAACCAAAAACACATAGTTCGCAACTGGCATGTACGAGTGCACACTTAATTGACTGAGTCTTGCATCTCTGTCTCCATCAGTACCAGAAGTTCTTGCATGTCGCAACTCAACGACCAATATTCAGAGATCAGAAAATTCTACCCCTTGACAACTGCGGCATTTAGATAAACATATTTCAGGTAAAAATAATATCGTCGCTGACACACTCTCTCGTATAAACACTATTTCTTTACCAACTAGCTTGGTCGCAAGAACACGATAACGAATTACAATTGCTGCTGCCTTCTAATACCTCACTCCGAAAATGCTGGTACCTGGTTGATGGTGAGAACCAACTTTATGGCGATAGTTCTACTGAAAAAGCAAGGCCTTATTTGACTCTAGAGTTTTGTAAACCAGATTTCAACACATTACACAATCTTGCACATAAATCCAGTACCATTCTCGTACAGCAACGTTTTGTCTGGCCACAAATGAAAAAAGACAGCAAACTCTGGGCATCAAGTTGCATCATCAGTCAAATATCAAAAATTTATCGCCACACATCGAGTCAAATTGGAAAGTACTCACTACCCAGTAATCACTTTGAGCATATAAATATTGTCATTGTTGGACCACTACCATCCTCACAAGGATATCGATACTGCCTCACGTGTATAGACAGATTTACCCGTTGGCCAGAAGCAATTCCACTTTCCGATTTTACAGCTGACACCGTAGCTAAAGCCTTTTATGCAGGATGTATATCTCGATTCGGCGTCCCTGAACAAATTACAACCGATCAAAGTAGACAACTCGAATCTTCCCTATTTAAAGAATTATGTAATGTTATGGGAGTAAAACATATGCATACTACGCCATACCATCCCGCATCCAATAGGATAATAGAACGATGGCACAGGTCACTAAAAGCTGCCATCAAATCTCACACTACAGAACATTGAGTAGAAATGTTCCCAACGGTACTGCTAGGACTACGCACAGCCATTAACCAAGACCTAGAACCATCAACCGCGGAACTTGTGTATGGCTCTCAGATACGGCTTCCGGGTTCCGAGTTCTTTGATAGTTCAACCAAAAATATGAATCCACAGACATTCGTAGCTCTATTACAAGATCAAATGGCGACCCTTAAACCTCAATCAAAATCACATCATGGAACTCATTCCATTTTTATGCACAGCGACCTAAGAAACTGTTCACATATTTTTGTACGGCAAGATACCATACGCAAACCATTACAAGCTCCTTACGATGGTCCATATCAAGTCCTCTCAAGAACAAACAAATTGTTCACATGGCGGGCAACACAAAAAAATCTCCATTGACCGATTGAAATCAGCATTTCCTTTTCCATCTGAATGTACGGATCCAGCACCGCAACCTCAATCAGCAACAGTCGGACAACCGAATGCCAGCTTCACCACTCGTTCGGGCCGGCACGTCAGATTTCCAGATCGCTAATCACTAGGAGGGGAATATTATAGCGACCACAGAGTTGCTGATAAATTAACATCTCGTTGACAATTACATTTTTGTAGATTCAGTTATGTTTTCCCATTTTTCAAACAGAAGTGTCAAACACATTTCTTGTGAATAAATATTGAATTATCTTATGTTTAATAGAGGTTTCATAAGTTTTTCTTTTGTAAAGGAGTTCACCGGAGTGGTCTACTCTTACTATATTTACCCTGATTCTTGCCAAACCGATGTGAACAGGAAGTGTTTAGGAGATGATTCAATTAGTATCAAACTCGACAATAGTAACAATAACAATAGAGAAAAATTAATAAATGATTAAGATAATTACATTGACTATAACATGGAACACTTATTTACAGCCATAGACCAGTCAACGGGGCACTCACCTAAGGCCCCGGATCATACCTGGTAATGTGATACCAACTACTGGTTAAGTGTTCATTTATATACCTCGAATTATGCATATTCAGCAACCTACTTTTAAGTGACCGCGTAATGAATTATAATATTATTAAGTATGTTATTCTTACGTAATAACATACGTTACAATTTGTTTTCATACTACTTACTAATGATCTATATACTTGCTTAGAAATAACAAGCTTTGAAAAAATTGAAATTTCGTGATTCCAAATTTGAATCATGGAACGAAAACACAGCCCATATATCAATGTTTGAGATATTTCGTCAAACTTAGAAATTTATATTTTTCTATCGCATAAAAAAAAAAACTAAAACGCAAAGGAAAGTTCTGTGTTGGCCACAAACGATTCTTTGGAATTATTATTATTGGACAATATATCAGTCTATATTCGTAGATAATTGAATTTTAATTGTTATGGAATGCCAATATTATTATGTTATATTTAATTAATTTTACTGGCTAATTTTACCAGTATATTTGTCTACTTTACAATCTACATTGTTTGATATCAGAAAGGTCGTAAGGTATTCTGTTGCTCTTAGAGGATAATTGTTGCCACCTTTTTTTCAAATTTCATATATGTGTAATGGTTCCGCAAAACCTGGAATAATATTTTGCCGCCCCCTCCAATTGTTTCGCCCTTGGCAACTGCTTAGTCTGTCTATACCGTAATACGGCACTGCTTGATATATCTGCAGTTGACAGATAAATAATAGCAATTGAATTTTGTATTGTGAACCTTGATCTTAATGTTGTAGAAATAAATATGATAATGATGACAGATTGTCATTATAGTCAAAGGTAAGGACGATCTTACATTACATCGGTGTAAATTGACATCGTGACAGTTATAAATGTTAGCAAGTGTGTGTTCAGTTCGACGACGACAACGACGTAGTTCAGGGATACGCGAGGACGTCTGTTGCTGGCGCTGCTCAGTCGGTACGCGAGGGAGCCTGCACAGATGACCGGATGAGTAATGAGCGATTACAGTAATAAATTGTTTTCGCGTACGTCCAACCGATCACGATAACGTACCCATTTCTTAGGAAACTTACAATTTGATAAGGGCCACACCACTTTACATGGTTGATTGCACATCACTTATCCTCAAGCAGTTGTCCTGACACAGCGAGCTCCTTGTGCGTGACAGATATCCGCCTGTATAACTTTGCACACGATGCTTTCTGGCTACAACGGGTACCATATAAACGGTTACTTTACTTCTTGTTTGCCTTCGATATCATTAAATAAAACAACCTTGCGAGAAAGTTAACTGAACGACCGAACACTTTCTTTTGATGATGGATTATTTGCTTACTTTATTTTAACAGTTAGTATGAAATATTGGTTAATACTTTGACAAGCATAAAATATAATAAATCATATATCAAAAACATAAGTTATTATCATTGTACAAAATCAAAATTAGTGTAAAATTGCTTTATAATTGCAAGTCATTAAATTGGCGTAAATCAATTTGCAATTCTCTACATTGTACTCCATTGTAAGTATTAAATGTGTGAATACTTTCTTTTACGAAGTAATAAGTAAGTATTGTAATCATGAAAAATGTCGAACTCGAGATTTCAACGGATATACACGTTTTGACCTTCCCTGAATCGAATGTGACTATTTTTGGAATGACGTCTGTCTGTCTGTGTGTGTGTCTGTGAACGCTCTAGGGCCAAAACTGTCGATGCTAAAATTAGGAAACTTCAAACTTAGGACTTGTATATGCCCTAAATGTGCACCTCCTATTTTGAAAAAAATATTCAAACCGGTAGTGCATGTTTACTCTATACATTTTTTGTTCACTAGAACGGATACTTGTACGGCAAAAATAGTGATGTTCAAAATGAAAGATATTAAAATACAAGTTTTGTTTGAAAAATTCATCCAGTGAAGTATTTACAGTTTCTAATTACAGATAATCTAATTTACAAAATCAACTAAAACAATGTGTACAGTTGAATCTAAATGAGGGGAGATTCGCCACATTTAGTTTTGTGCACACAAGCGGCAATGCATTTCTCTTGTCCGTACATTATAAGCTTATGAAACAGACATATAATTCTTATCAAGTTTCTAAGATCAGTTTTGAAGATTTTTTTTTGCAGTCTATATTTACTCTTAACATTTAAAGGGAGGTTCTGGTCGAGAGGAATGAAAAATGCATTAACTTCGGGAATCTTTTTGTTCATATTACATATATATATTTTTGAAATTGTGGTACACTCATTTTATTATTTATATCTTCAAAAAAGAACGTTCTTAAATTAAATTAAAAAAAAATTGCGGCTCAAGCTCCTTGTTAAAACAACCATGCCAATGAGGGGTGACAAGTTGACATCCACATGGTCATTTACAATATTTTTCTTACGGTGGACTAATTTCGTAATTGCAGATTGTTCTAGCAAATTTAAAATGTATTATGTTAATTATATATATATATATATATATATATATATATATATATATATATATATATATATATATAAATATATAGATATATATATATATATATATATATATATATATATATATATATATATATATATATATATATATATATATATATATATATATATATATATATATATATATATATATATATATATATATGTATATACCTATATGAAATAGATCATTCAATTTGTGAGACCCAATATCACTAAAGCGGCTACACTTACGGCAAAAATAGTTAGGTTTATAATGAAAGATATTAATATTTCGCACAACTTTTGTTTGAAACATATCTTCAAAAAATTGCTACGAAACATTATAAATATCTTGTTTACGTTGCCATGGATTCGCATGTAGCTTATAAAATCGGATCATTTTTTGATCCGAGAATGCCGGTTTCTTTAGCTCTGTTGTACTTTGTACAGAAACACTCCAGCTTTCCCATTTTTATTAATTTTAGCGTAGGATCTTCGTTTGGCGAGTATGACATTGTGCACCTGCACCTATGCTTGTTTGGTTTAGGACCAGAATTTGAAATGATTTATAAATTACATAATTTAAGAATTTTGCGTCTCGATAATAAATTCAGGTTGGAGCGGGTATATGCGGGCAATATTGACACCGATAGCTGAATGTCAATTTCAACGTTGGTTATATTTAATTAGTATGAAGATTCGAAACTTTGGATTAAGAAAATGATCGGTAATCTAAATACCTGTGCTAATCGGTATTAGCAAAGTTTTAAATGTATTTGTCCTAAAAGCAGTTATGATTTCGATACGAAATTTCTTTTTAATTTCGCCAGTCTATATCATAACTGCATATACAAATTCAATTATGATGTGATTCACTGTTGTTAAATACATGTATAACTAACAAATAAAACAATATTAAACTTATATAATTAACATATCCGAATTATAAATGGAAAAATTGAGTCATTGGAAATAAAATAATATGGAAATAGATAATTCATCTCAATAGCTATATATGTAACCAGTTAGGGGAATGCATCAGTTTTGGTAACAAGTGGGATGTTTGTGTAACAAGCAATGCGTGATCTTATAGAATCCTACAAGAACTGTGTTCGTTTGCCCTGTACCGACTGTTCAGTGCATAGTTTGTCTCTCTTCCACTAATAATGAAGAAAAAGAACAGATTATGGTCTAAGCAAGAAATACAGGACAAAAGAACAAACCTAAGGTAGCCATCCAAGAAAGGAAAAAGGCACTGGTGCCCAACAAAATTGGCTCTAGAACTCAACTGACAAAAATTTATTCGCAGGAAATTGGCATGTTACGGAGAATTGGCCGTACGACAAGTTAGTTATATGGCGAGTCGGACCCGTTTCTCGTGGTGTTTAATACGACACATTTTCTTTGTTTTCAAAACTTTAGAATTGAACCAAGAAATGAAACTGCTCTGGGATCACTTTTTAATTTATTTGAACGAAGCCTACAACGATGTAAGGTAATCATGATCATTTACAAATTCAAGATTATAAAGGAAATACAAGTTTTGAACTTGACAGAATTGTTAAATTTTATCTTTAAGATGACGCATTGATTTGTATGTGCTTGCAAGAGCACTACAGCAAAAAATAGTTAAATATAATAATACGAGGCTTTAAATTTGACCTAAGTACATATGGTAATTAATAAACGTAAATAAATGGTCAAAACTAAATTATTCCATCTACCAGCAATCTATTTCATATCGTACATTTCAAGTTGATTTTCATACGTAATATTCAAATTAGGATAATTCGGCATTCATGACAGTATATTTTTAATTCTCTCTCTGAAAAGATGTAAATGTGTATAGGAAGCTTTACGCAATGTTAAATTACCATATAATTAATAGGTTACAAAATAACAAGTAATTAAATAATTGCGTTTTGAACACTATGTCGCTAACACGGCGACACTGGCTGAAGCTTGCAACGTTGTTTCCAGAAATCCATTGAAAGGGCGGGTTGTCCTAATTACAAACAGCTTCTATAAGCAAAAAGAAAAGAAAAGAAAAGATACACAATTATCATTACACATAGTAGAGCCTCAAGCCGCTGCCTTGGCTCTACCTCACAAGGTAAGAGATCGGCCAATTCATGAAACAAAACACAAAAACGGGACCTCAACAACACATAAGACAAGACACAAAAAGCAGGACCCCAGCAACACATAAGACAAAACCCAAAAAGCAAAACTTCAGCTACTTATAAGACAAAACACAAAAAAAGAAACATAACCAAACCAACACATAAGACAAAACACAAACTGCAGGAGCACAGCCACTGCCTCAGCTCTACCTCACAGGGTAAGTGACCGTCAAATACAAACCGAAACTCATCGCATCGCAACTGGCATACACGAATGCACCCTTAACTGATTGTGTTTTGCATCTCAGCCTCCTCTGTCTTCATCAGTTCCAGAAGTTCTTACATGTCTAAACTCAACGACCAATCAGCTGGCCACCTTCGCAATCGCTCCTTGCCTGCTCGCACCGACTCTTTTCAACTCAAAACGCCCGCCACTGACGCATTTGACCTTCTCAAATGGTCCCAGAAACTCACAATCACTTTTGCTCACGTGCATTTCAGAGTCACGGTGCATCAACTCTAAGTCAACTACCGAACACTCAACCGCGTCTTTTCTTCTACCGTTGTTCCCCCTTACATTCCTCGATCTGAAATGTAGCACACTTCCGACCCGTTCGTGATCCGACCTGCGACTACGAAATGGTGTCAGATCTCACGAAAGATCTTGTATGAGAGCTTGGATTAGAAGTACAGAACTATCAATTCCTAGCGGCAGTTGTAGAGCTGTCATTTTCGGGATTTCTTGAATGGTGCAGTTCAGAACAAGCTGAATTTTCCATAAGCCGCTCGACCATCCTGACTTTATTTTTGTTGATTTGTCATATAAATAATTATTGAAACAGTGCTTCTTACGTGGAGGAAAATGCGACCGGTTCGCATCCTAAGTTTTTAAAGGTTTTGAAAAAGATGTTACGTAACTAGTAATTCCGTAACAGTTCGGCAATCATGATTTGTTGCTATACCAACATACGGTTGTGTTATGCCGTAGACGATTAGTTCAACCAAGTCCGCTGCTTTCCATGATGCCCGCAAATTTCTGAGTAAAGCTACTTTATCATGTACATAAGTTTCATAATTATTTACAGATGAAGATTTTAATGCATATGCTGCACCCGGCATGCAACCGATATTTTACGGGGAAATGCCTCTAATAATTCGCGCCGAAAAGTTTTCCAGTCGCGGACATCGGGTGCCCAATGCTTAGCGGTATGAACCAAAAACCGTCCATATCTTACCAAAATCTGCAAGTCTGATAGATCAAATTCGATCTACTTTATTGGGTCGTCAGTTTCTAGATAAAACACCGGCAAATCAATCTGTTCTGTCGGTGTTAGGTTCGTCTGCAACGCTTTTGCGAAAGCGCTCTGGTTGCTTTCGGTGGCTTTGTGGTCGTCAGTCATTCTCATCCGCAGCTGTAGCCACCGTGTACCGTTGAAAATCACTCCAACTATGGATCGAGAGTAGCAAAAAGGTTAATTAAATGTAGAATAATATAGAAATAAAAGTTTACAATAACTAATACATACAAACGCGAGCAGCAGTTTTATCTAAGCGATCAAAGTATCGGCGACAGACTGCCAAACATTGAATGACCAGTAGCGACCGGGACCGGATATATATATATATATATATATATATATATATATATAAATATATATATATATATATATATATATATATATATATATATATATATATATAAATATATATCTGTTCTGTCGGTGTTAGGTTCGTCTGCAACGCTTTTGCGAAAGCGCTCTGGTTGCTTTCGGTGGCTTTGTGGTCGTCAGTCATTCTCATCCGCAGCTGTAGCCACCGTGTACCGTTGAAAATCACTCCAACTATGGATCGAGAGTAGCAAAAAGGTTAATTAAATGTAGAATAATATAGAAATAAAAGTTTACACTAACTAATACATACAAACGCGAGCAGCAGTTTTATCTAAGCGATCAAAGTATCGGCGACAGACTGCCAAACATTGAATGACCAGTAGCGACCGGATATATATATATATATATATATATATATATATATATATATATATAAATATATATATATATATATATATATATATATATATATATATATAAATATATATATATATATATATATATATATATATATATATATATAAATATATATATATATATATATATATATATATATATATATATATATATATATATTTATTTATATATATATATATATATATATATATATATATATATATATATATATATATATATATATATATTAACGCTTAATTGTAGTTTAGAGCGTACTTCGAGGATAACTTAATCCAAGAATATTCATGGTTTAACTACTGTTTCTCGTATAACCTAGCATTAATTTGACAAGAAATACTATTTTAAAATTGCGTAATAATTATTATAGTTTTTTACATACTATACTATTTTTCTATGAGTAGGTGCTTATGTTTATAATTGAAATATTATTTATTTGATGGAATATTTTTTTGACAATGACCTAGAAAATAAAATTTTATTTGACAGTAGACGTTCGTGATGAATTTTTGACTTATTATGTTTAATCATGATTCAAACCACTCACAATTCAGAGAATCATGATTTTGAGAATCATAAATCAAAGAAACACGCTAAATATAACACCGTTTTGGGCTTTAGGTTAACTATTATAGGTTGGCAAGCTTAAAACTTTGCGATACGGCCAACTTAAATTTAGGGAATAATCTACTTACCCCTAAATATCAACGATTTGAATTTCTAAGCACCCGATAAATTTAAACTAATATTTATTTAATCTACGATTTGTTAAACGTGGATTTTAACCTTGCATGTTGCAAATGGCCATTAATTTTTATATCAATATGTTTATCGCAAGTAATGTTTTACTAAAACTATTACTTTAATATTTCAAAAACGGCATTAGAAATTTAGTTATAATTATAAAAGTTGAAGATTTTAAAATACCTAGTTTTTTTTTTGGCTTTTATACCATTTACTATTGGATTTGAAAATAGCTTCTTTACTTTTATTTTTCACAGGTTACGATATATTAGGATATTAAATGTATGGCTTATTAGTCTCATAGCCTACTCACACCTATCACTGGTTACAATACATATTGGTATTGCTTCATGGAAATCGTACCATATATAAAACCAATTAACGCAATTTTATAATATATTTGTCAAATGATTCCACGCCAGATTTATTTAATCGTAAAATCGTCAAACAATTTGATACAAAATTATTGTATCAATTGTGGTGTAAATTTTGGCTACAAATTCCTCAACTGAAATTCGCATTTCAATAAATTAATATCTCCACTCTACTACAGGGAAGAGTTATGCGAAAAACAGATTCACTGGCAATACAATCATGAACCCATCTGGTACAGATGTATACAACATATATTACAATTTCTGTCATAGTCAGGAAACAAATGCGGAATCCTATAAACGTGACGTTGTATGTGTGTGTCTCATGTTTACGTTCGTCAATTATCGTAGAGGGTCCACAACCCAGCCAATGTCTGCATTCCCCCTTTACCCTCCGCATTCTGTTCAACAGACTATTCTATATCGTCGTTGGCGTTCTCATTGCCGATGGCAAGTAAACCAGAGTTGCGCAGAGCAAACTAAACCATCTGGAAGACAATCAACGATCGCGGTCCGTTGGTTTTATTTGTGTTTCTATCGCAACGCACTCTGTTCAAGAAACGATATTAAACTCCTAAGAAAACTTTACACGATCTGACTATTAAATGCATCATCATTGATGGATTAAACAAACTTATATAAGATTTTAAGGCTTGTATTGATTTTTGTATTAAATTGTATAGCTATAGAATTATTCGGTACCATAGAAACGGGGGTTCTTTAGAAGGGCTCTTTTGGAATCCTTGTAAAGATTTATTATTATTTGAAGTTGGTATTACTCAAGATGTAGACATATATAAATGGAGGTGCTTGATTTCATAAACATATAAATCTTGAACTAACATAATTAGAACCTACATTAACTTGTAATTCAATATGGACCTCGATTGAAAGCCGTCTGGCACAAAGGCTAGTGCGAAGATTATCAATAGTCAGAATAAACAACAACATGTAGGTATTTTGCAATCTATTCGGTGTCATTGTATAATGTGTAATGTTTGGGTTATTAAGTGTTTGTATTCAAAATATACATTTTAAATACAATCAATTGAATTAAGGAATACTAAATGTGTTTCCAATGTCTCAGGTATTGTTTAGAGAAAACGGGCAGATTTTTTTATTTTTTTACTCAACTTGTGCGGCAAGCCCAATAAAATTCACTATTGAACATTTGGTTATATGTGAAAGTAAAGACAAATAAAAAAAAACTACTTTTAAATATATTTCGAATTTACCAAGCTGTATTTATTATTATCTTAACAATTATTTTATGATTTCCTGAAATATAATCACCAGCACTTTACATTGCATATATCTGATACAATATTAATCATAAAGACAGATTGTACTTGGCTGGAATAAATTAATTAAAAATGTGTTTAACAGGGCTGCAGTCAAATTTATTAAAACGAAATTCATACTCAATGTCGAGACCCCGTCAAAAACATTTATAATTAATTACTCATAAAGTTACAATTTATGTTTTAATTGAAACTTTGTTATTTTTATAAGACAAATTCATGAAAATTAAAATGATAAGAGATTGGAAACGGTAATTTGAGCATTGCGTAAATAGTTGAATCTGCTAGTTTCATAAATATGTATAGAACATTTACAATATGTTGATTTAACTGATGTAAAATTTATTTTCAATTAATTCATCATTTATCAATTAACTTACATTTTCAAATGTATCGTTTCTTATATGACAAAATTGCAGGATGTTGTTTGTTAACTAATTAAGTGCCAAAGGTAAAGAAAATAAATAATTCGGATCAAAAACAATGCATTGTAAACAAATATACATAAATGTAAATATAAGTAAAAAAAAAGAAATATTGTTGTTACAAATTGAACAAGAAAAAGATTTTTTTTTTTACTTTCGAGTTGTAATATTTATTCACGTATGTGAAATACTTCGATACAGTCAGATGTACATGAACACTTCTTGTACATGTATATTGTGTTATTTTTGCACTGCCTCATCTTCTTCTTACATTATTCTCATTCTTATTACAATATGATCAATATTGTCATACCTAACTTCAGCTGGTAACGCGGTATTGGATTTTTATTTTGTATAAATAATATCTTGGGACATTATGAAATAAAATATTGTTAAGACATACAATGCCTTAAAATAATATTTCTTCTTTCTTCTACGAAGTATTAAGTAAGTATAGGATCACCAGAAAAATCGAAATCGAGTTTTCAACGGGTATACACGTTTTTACCTTTCTTGATTCGAATGTGACTATTTTCGCAGTGACGTCTGCGTGTGTTTGTGTGTGTATGTTTGTGTGTGACTGTGCGCGCGCATGTGTGTATATGGTCTATTTGTGCACCTCCTATTTTTGAAAAGAATATTTAAACCGGAAGTGCATCTTTACTCAATGCTTTGTCCAATATCACTAGAACGGCTACACTTATGGCAAAAATTGCTTTGTTCATAATGAAAGATATTAATACTACGCACAATTTTGGTCTGAAAATTATCTATAATAAAGTTACGAGAAAGCCGCTATGGAAAATCATAATATTTTTATTTATATTATCATGGAAATGCGTTTGTAAGAATTTTTCTTTTTTATTATCAAATTAACTTTGTCTGAAAAAAAATTAGCAGGTAAACAAAATATAAATAATATATGTCACTTTGCGCTGTTTAACACAAATAGATCGTTTGAGAAGGTGAATTATAAAGAATCAACATTTATGTTTCATATTGAAGAAACAATATTTGATAACAATTATACACTAATTGGTACAATTTCAGTGTAATACTATAGAATATTGGTATTTTTTGAAAGTTTGTTTGGAATATATATTTCTAATGAAAACTACGTAACCGAACGTACTGTTTTGGCTACAACCGATTTTTTTAGTACAATATATGACAATAAATATCATTTTTAAAATGTTTCGTGTATGCAACGTTGGCAATTAATAGGCACAAATACAAGTAAAGGAAAATTCGCATCAATGTTTAAGAGAATCAGTATTTAACGAACTCATGCCTACTTCGAGATATTTAAAGAATGCTGGAGTATATTGTTACTTCCGGATATAAGACAGTATTAAAAATAGTACGTGCATATCTAGGCCGTCGTTTTTGTCTCAAGTTTTGATTCTCGAAAAAATCATGATTCTTGATAAGTCTTGAGTCTCAAGGTCTTGAATTTCTATATGATTCAAATGAATGTTTGTTCTTTTCAGTTTATTAACAAATAAGATTATCAACATTTAAGGGCCTATAACTCCAGATGTGCAGGGCCTTTTTAATTAATTTAAAAAAAGAATTAAAAGTAATTAGATTTCATAATCTTTAAATGACAGGGGAAGAAGCATATCTATTTTACTAATATAATCCTAATAATTCCGCAACTTGGGACTCGTCTTCTCGTATCAGCTGCCGACCAAGTAAGTTATCGCTGACACCTGCGTTGGAAGTCGATATATACGTATGTACATTTATATGCATTGTTAATATTATAATACATTTTGGTTATTAACACGTAGGTTGATATAAAAAACTAAGGTCTCAATAATATTCGGACAAACACAATTATTTTAACTATAATATTTAGATAAACACTCTTCTAGGTTTATTATTTGGTAATGTTACTTTTTTGCTTCACACTTCAAGAATTTTTGAGACACGGCACTTCGGGACATAAGACTTCGAGACACGAGACTAATAACTTGAAACACCAGTATCTCGAGAACTTCAGTCTCGTCTCGCGTTAGTGTTGTGACAACATTTTCGTATTGTCTAGAATTCTTACGACGAGATGAGATGAGATGAGACGAGCAATAGATATTATAGTTACGCTGCAAAAAATTACAACAATAGATTGTAAATTTTGCATGAAACTCATAAATATTAGATATTTTAAATTTATTCAAAACAGTAGCTAAAAAGCATTTTATTTTTTATTTTAAAGAGTTTTCTGCATTCTGTGAATTATACCATATTTATCTTATCATAAGTATGAGCACGGTTATTCATTAGGAATATATCCTGTGCGTGTGTTTCTATAGAGTCACGCAGTATGCTATATTAACTCTTGTTTCGAAATCAATTATTATACGTCCACCTCTGTATAGTTGAGTTCAATGCGTTGGCCAGTTTTCCACGGTAATAAATATGATTTAATGCGCTGCCACAATCAGGGACGTGTTAACACAGTGCACAGAGGTGCGTGTGCAATACAAGCAGATACATCTGTTCGACCTCTGCCATCCCTATTTCTACTAAATGGGGGTCGCAGTGATCATTGTTAACAAAATCAAATGACTCAGATAAAGGCCAGTCAATGTGATTCGGGTTGTAAAATCGAGAAATTCGCTCATAGGTAGAAAGGTTAATCTTTACGCTGGATTGAATTGTTCTACAGCACGACATAAAACCATGTGCGAGCCTTATTATTGGATCTATAGCAGTCCACGCACATGGGATCTACCAGTTTTCTATGATGATCCGAGAGAACATTCGGTGCGGTGCGGCGTACCCTGGTACTAACGAGAATATATTGCGGTTCCATGCTGTTCGAACTCTCACTTAATAATTGAAATCATAAAACCTTCGCGTTTCTATTGAGACATCGGTAGGTAGACCGATGTAAAGTGATCAGAAATTCGGTGAACGTTCACGATGTCACCACGATGAAATAGAATGTTTTTTTGAGATTTGCGTGATCTTGTTGCAAGCAATCAGGTAAACCAAATTGAAATGCCAGAATCATTTGACAGGTAATTTACTTTATCGCAATTTAAATATATTGGGGTCTGCAATTTAATTTCAATTCATATGGAATAGGGAATTAGTATACAATTCCAAAGCGAACGTTTTCTAAATTAAGTATCGGCGATCAGAGAGTGGTGGTTTGCGGAAATATGAAAATGTCGTTCGGAGGTTCTCTGTCTAGCAACGGTAGATATCTAAAATATATTTTCGTAAAATGTGTTGAGTAGAACCACACAATACTTAAAATATGGCATATTTTTTACAAAAATGTTTTATTGTTGTTACAGCAATAAAATGCTATTGTAAGCAAATAGGTCATATTATAGATATTTTATGGTACTAGATAGTGTAGCCGCCGAGACCGAGACTGGTATCGGTCTCGTCTCGTCTCGTCTCGTGTGATGAGACCGAGACGAAACTGATGAACTAATGTAGGCAACCAAAGTAACGCACACGCATTATTGACAAATGTTGGGCTATACCGTTTAATTAGAAATTATGGGAGAGAATACGGGTATCTTAGGCATTTAGTCTACAGTTCATCTACAAAGTTGCATTTATTACACACATTTAATACTTAAAATGTAACAACCGAATACTAGCAATGGTTAGGATTAAAATGAATATAAAAAGCATAGATGCAGGCACCAATGTCTTCAGCTCATCTTATAATCTATTTAGTGTTTTGTCATGTGCCTGTAAAATTCCCGGATCAAAAAATGTTCTTTACAAAAAGTGCTTGCCTCATCACCATGATCACGAAAATGTATGTATTTTTACTTTGAGTTTTCTTTTCGACGTTTTATTCGTTTTTGTTTATTTCAATGCAGACTTATTAATGGTCATATGTTAAAATGCAATTGCTCAAGCCATCATTAATATAATTACCCAGAAATGTTTGTATGTGAGTGTGTGTGTGTAGAACGCATTTTTGTATATAAAAAAAACTAATTGTCATAGACGGGGATCGAACTCACGACCTCCAGGCCACTGTGCCATGGCGACTGTTAATAATGTTACACAAATAAATCAAATAGTTTATACTGAAATAAAACAATCACTACTATTCTGAAGTTCAGTCTACATTGAAATAGACAATAACGAATCAAACGTCAGAATGAAATGTCAAAAAAGTTTTTGTGATAAATCTTCAATTAATTTGATGTTTTGAAGTAAATTAAGTGTGTTGTGTACTTTACACGGAGTGGCATCTGCTATATTATATTGATATTGCAAGTCAATGAGAAATATAAATAATTGTTAGTTAATAAAATTAAGTCTTATTTATTCTATTTTGAAGTTTTTGAGTCGCTATTAAGCATTTATGTTAAAATGACCGACCAAAGAACAAATATAAATAAAAGTGCTACCACGTGAGCGTCAAAAACAGTATTTCAATGTGAATTAGTGACGTACGAGTTACGGAATGGCCAAAAAGCAGTGATTTTTGAAAATATGAGTTGCGGTAAGATTCTATAGTTGGTCAAATTATAATAAGTGCAAGTAAGTAAATTTATAATTCTGATTATTAGAGAAATAAAATCTTGAAGAGATAATTCAAACATATTTAGAAACATGATTGGTTGGCAATTTTATTCTTTTATTTTTGATGGCAGAATCCATTTTATTTTAGCATATCACTAATTATCACTATTAAAACTGCCGTCATACTGCAGTTTAATACTGCAAAATTCAGAATTCAGAATTCAAAAATAATAATGAATCAAATGTCAAATCATTAAAAATGTTGTGTAAAAAAGGTTTGTAATACATATTTTTTGAATAATCGAATAAACAACAATCGTAAGTAAATTTATAATCCTGTTTTTTTGTGCAATAATACAATTAAGGAAGCTGTCATAATGATACTTATGGCCAGTTGCACCATACAAGGTTAAAATCAAAGTTTAACAAAACTCAGTTTAAATAAATCTTAGCTTAAATTTATCGGTTGTTAAACAGTGCATCATAAGCGATCGATTAGTTAATCTCAGCATACTGATCTAAGAACAAAATAGCGTTCAGTCAAAACTGACCTATGTTCTGTATACCATATGGGCACATGGTGCCCACGGGTGACCCTAGTTAAGAATAACCATTTTGAAATATAAAATATTTTAGCCCACTACTAAAATGTATACAAATGCTTTTAATATCTCAATATCTGGACACCTTTCTTGAGAAAACACAAATAATAAATTGATAAGCCATAGTGTAATGGTTAAGATTCTCGTCTTTCTTCCTTGGGGTCGGGGGTTCGAATCCCGCTTATGCCAATTTGCATTTTTACAATAAACCCGTTCTACACATACTCACATATAATCACATACATCTGGGTGTTGATGTATATAATAAAATATACCAATTTCATCATAAATCAATGTGCCCACGGATTTGCTTGATGGCATGTTTTGTTTGTATTTTATATCTGTCAATCATTGAATAATTCTTATAAAATATATTTAATTGGTGATGTATTTTGTGTGGAAAATTAAGCATTATAATGGAGAAAAGACATGATTTTTTTATAATACCGATATATTTTGTAAAAATTATTGAATGAATGACTTACAATATAAAAACAATTTTGATTAATATAATACCGATATAGTTTGTAAAAAATATTGAATAATTGACTAACAATATAAAAACAATTTTGATGATATTAACATATTTAATTTATTAAATAAGTGTATGTTGAAATTAAAGTTAATCTTAGAATAAAATAGAAAAACACACTTGGTAAGTTTCACAAAATCTTTAATATCGCTCTACAATTGTTTCGACCTCATCGGTCATCATCAGGAACTAATGCGATATTAAAGATTTTGTGAAACTTACCAAGTGTGTTTTTCAATTTTATTATAATTGAAAATGTTTCACCAAGTGCCCACCAACGAAAGTATTATGTTAATTAAAGTTAATCTGTAAAATGTACTAGGGAGATAATATTTGCCTATGTTAAAAAATGCTTGTAATATCCTAGTCAAGAAATTATTATTCTAAATCTAAATATATGAAGATGAATACATAATAGTCAGCTTAAAATCATTTATATTAAGTTCTTCCTACTTTCCTTTGTTGCGCTTATGTGTATGGTCATACTATATTATTTATAAATTTTACGCTGTATTATTATCTTTTTTGTTTTTTGAACTACTTATTTGAGCAAATATGATTGATGATGAAATAACATAAAGCTATAATGAAAACAATTGTTACATTCATTTGCTATTGTTTTTAATGTTATTGTATTAGGCCCATTGGGCTTAAACTATAAGAAAAAGAAAACATGTATATATCATATTTGTAAATGTAATATAGATCATACAAATCTCATGATAAAGATGTTTCATATATTCTGATAGTAGCTAACAAAAATCGGAATCAAATTAAATATGTAGTAGATAAATCATGATAGATTCTTTCAACTTACATGAAAATATCAAACGACGACGTCAACGATTTTATATGAGTTTGTAAAGTTACAACTCGTCTAGAGTATTGTGAATATATCAAAGGAAAGTAGGTATATATGAAGTCATGGCATGAGGGAAGTAGTAAAGCATTACGAAGAGGGAAGGTGTATCGACGTAGGGATGTTTCTGGTGTTGTGAACGAATTCATCGTCGTCTGCAAGTACATATACGTCAGCTCACCCCCTCGTTGCTCTTGTTATATCGCACACGTATATAATACAGCTAATACTATTGTGCGGTGGAATTTGATTGACGTTTAATAAATGAAAATGTTAGCATACAGAATACAGAGTAATTTCCTTCAATTTCAAAACTAGATACGTGAGCAGAGTTTACAACATATCAAATTTAGCAAAATCATATAGACACAAAAATTGTTTAACAATATTTCCGGATGAATGTAACAGACATACCACCGAAATTTTAATTTGTTTTGGGATCGTACGGTAGTCCAAAATAGCTATATTGTTCGGGTGTGTGTCTATAACATTGCCAGATGTAAATCAGGAATTCGTCTCACGTATTTCTGATTCCAAAATAAAATATCTAAATAGTCAAATTTCGAAAACTCGAACTTCCATAAGTAGAATTAATTTACATCGCATTCTTACAAGTGCAATTTGCCCTTTATATATTATTACATATAAAATTATATATCTACCTCAAATTTTCTTTGTTTCGTCATCCCTTTCGGTTTTCGACCTGAGGTTTTGCTGTATAAATAAATTATGCGTATATATAAATATATATATATATATATATATATATATATATATATATATATATATATACATATATATATATATATATATATATATATATATATATATATATATATATAATTGTGTTTACATTCGACTTTCATGTCCTTTAACTATCTGTATTTATAATATTGCTATATTTTCTTTAAAATTCACCCCACCATTGTTATGAAATTAAATCAAAACTAGTAAAATATAAAATCCCCACATTCAAATTCAATTTTTCATTATATGTGTGTGTGAGTGAGTATGTGAGGTAGGGCGAGATATCGTTTCGTGCCGTGTCAGTTCGTGCCACTACATGAATTGAGACCGTTTCGTGCCACTTCTTAGGCTTTAGGGTTACACTATTTATATCTGATGTATAGTCCAGATTCGTGCCACTACCTTAGTGACTAGCGAAGCGGTACTTTCAAGAATATTAGTGTACAGTTGAATTTTTAAAAGAAGTCACTTCAAGGTCAACGGTATGAACCACGGATACCTAATAGCGTGTTTATTTCTCTCTCATGTTTGTATGCATAAGAGAAGGATGGATAGAGTACCCATATGTCGCGCGGGTTTTCGTGATTTCCGAATAGAGTACAGACATCCTTCGCTAGTCAATCGTTGTTTTGTCCAACGCAATGTATGTATAACATATGTTCGGTATTATATCATATTTTTTATTGAACACATAGGCGTTCGACGAAATTTCTACCGTATTTCCACATTATTGTGCAATTGTTTCTGCTTCTGTCAGTTCTTAGTTTGTGCAATTTTTACTTCGTTTTGATCGATTTCGTGTGTTCTATTCGTTCAATTTTGTGTTATTACTTTCAAAAAAATTAAAAGTTTATTATGTGCCTAATGACCTACACCACTGCAATTAACAAAATGGGCGGGGCTAAAATCTTGAGTCGTATGGTGTATGTTTGACCTTGAAGTGACTTCTTTTAAAAATTCGACTGTACATTGTAAAAGACAAATTTACATTGATTAAATAACTTGCTTTAAATATAACAACTGTATACATACTTTTGGAATATAAACCATGTAATCTTTCTCGAAGAAACTATATACACTTATTCAATTTAAGTGTGATTGATTCATCTTTGCAATCCCCTTTTTTCGTAATAAATAATAATATTGCACAGCAAAACCAATATCTTTAATTTGTAAGTAAATGTATAAATTTAAAGAAATTAATAAGCACAACATTTCTAATATTACTATAAAAATTGTCAGATTAACTTTTGGGATGTTTAGAAGAATGTTCGTCAAAGAAAATAAAAATAAGTTTAGGAATTCAAGTTCACTTAACACCTTGATAATCAATGTCTACCACAAATAACAAACTTAAATGTACAATTCCATTATATTAAAATTTTACAAATGTATGATACATGTTGGACTTTTTGCAAGGTTCTCAGTTAATGAATTAAAAAAAAAACACAAGTAATATGACATTTTAATTTGCATGCCATTGCATGTACTCAATCCTTTAAATTTTCAAATAAAACTTTATTTCCTTTTGTTCATATTGTATACAATAACTATACTAAAACATCCAGAATTAACTTAAATAAGCATACAATAGCAGCGTGTAATTGACCCTATGTTTATTTTTTGGTTAGTTAGGTAGAAATCAAATTATTTCAATTTGAGAGCGAGTTTAATACCCAGATGAAACAAGAGAAACAAGAGAAGTCGGTACGTTTGGTAATTATAATACGATTCCTTTTTCTATTTTCTCATATTTCATCTCTCGTTTTGCCCAGTAGCGAAGGTTCATTACTCTAATTGTTGTCATGCAGCGGTACGGGAGATTGATGATGTCACATTTATCTTGCGTGTTCGTAATCTCAATCTCTTAATGTTGAATCTCCCATAGGACCAGTCGACAGGCACATTTCAACATCTGCTCACCATCTTTTACATTTTTATAATAAGCGAGATCGTATTTTTGTTCGAAGCAATTGCTTATTCACTGGATCGTGGTTCTACATTATCTACCTATCGCTGTGTGTATGGCGTATTCATGCGTATGAACGGTTTGAACTAGTAATGAATTTTCCAAATGAACGATAATCCCAATCAATATAAACGGGCTTAAATAATACAAAAAAAAGCTTTTAACAAATCCTTCTGATATTTGCAAAGAATATAAAACAAAATCCAAGAATCATTTATATTACAGCTCATTGCATTTGAAACTGGAAATACGATCGCTTGATAATTATAATTTTTATTGAAAATTATATGAATACATTATTATATATGGATTATGTTCATAATTTTAGCTAAGTATGAAATATTTTAATGTACGAGATTCAATTTTCATTTAATTTGACATGAATTGAAATTATCTTTCTTCTTTGCTTTTGAACATGGGTTACTTAAAAATTATAATTCTTATAATACAAATCTATTATTTAATATTCCATAACCCTGGATATATAAAAACTATGGATTATTTTAATGCGTTAAGAAGTTAATGCCTGCTTAGTTTCATAAATTAAATGCATATAACAAAATTCTTGAATACATTTTTAGCTCGTACAATAGTACTATAGAACTATAGTATTCGGTCGTGTGTTTATAACATTCGTGAATTAAAAAAAGGATAGCACAAATTCGTTGCATCATTTGTTAAAAAAATCGCATTTAAAATGGTTATTTTATATTTAGGCTTCCTTAGCTACAATACATATTAATTTTGTTTATTGGAAATCGTAAGGTGAATTTAGAACAAAATATTGTATTATATTAAATACAGATAGTAATTCGGTTTCCAAACCAAAAGATTTCTATTTTTTTTTGAAATTTCAAATGTCCTACTAACCAATTGCTCTCACTTTCATTGTTGTGTTTTCATTAATTATAAAATAATCAGTGATTGTATCAGTATTCCACATTTAAAATGTCAGTGGCGTTAATAATATTTCCTTAATTTTGTTTTTATAGATTATACGATCTTACAAACAGTTAAAGACATTGGTGCATGTACATATTGCATGTTTCTTTAAGTTTGCTTGCGACGTACAACAATATAGCTTTCTTATATATACGGTACAATTCGCTACATATAACAATGGAATGTATATAATTCTTCACGATTTCGTATATTATTGATATTTCCCATATTCCGTAGGTTCGTAGTAACTCGTAGCCTTAACGGTAATGTTATCTACCAATAAGTGTTGCAACTTTATATTCATGTTACGATCAGTAATTAGATTCATGATCACGGGCGTAGCTACAGAGTAGCAAAAAGATGTTATGTTTCAGTACCGCCGCGCCAAAAAGACTCGACAGAAGTTATATTTGTACATACAAATTATTCTTGTAGGTCCAAATATCCTAACTACTTGTTCTTTATGTTCTTATTTCGAATTGTGAAATAAGATATGTAAGTATTTGTTCATACTTATCTAATAGTACTTGCTCATGTGTTTTCCCAATATCACGTTCCGATCAGGAGTACTTAACTGGCGTACTAAATGCAATACAAAACGTCACGTTTGCATGAATGGTGCGACAGACAACTCTTTTTCACGAATTCTATTCTTACCACTGCACACGTTTCATGTATCTACAGTAATAGTCCAGTCAGTAGGGGATAAAAAGAAGGCATTTGGCGTGCAAAAGGTGGAGTAGAAATGATTTTGAGATATGTTATTCAAATAGTGACCTTGATAAAAAATACAAGTTTTCGACAATGGGAGGGGCCCGCGCGAGCCGCCATCTTGAATGAAATGTACAAGAAAAAAGTTTTTAAGAAATAACTTTGCAAACGAGCGATTGAGCTACATAATCCTAGTATAGTTATATACATCTTTGTAACCAAGGAGCCGAGAAACGAATTTCTGGACAATGGTGTTGGAATTTTACTTTGGGTTAACAGAGGAAGAATTAGGAACAATAATAAATAAAATATGTTCAGTACAAAGTTGAAGCTGATAAAATCTCCCACAATTTTTCTGCATATATCTTCAACGTTAGTCTAGAGTACATATCAGCGACAAGATGAAGTTTTGCTTAAAAAATTGTCAAACCACTTTTTTTATTAGTAAATTTTATATATAATTAAATATTATATTATTAAATACAAAATAATATATGTGGGTTTTGTAATGGCGAATCATGTGATAACACACTAAATATTCAGATTGAGAGCAACACCGATGGAGAAGATGAAGACTTTTTATCTATATTTTCAGTTCCAGATTCTCAGTAATAGTGACGAATTAGACAATGACGAAAACATTAATATCAATGAACCCAAACTGTCCAAAAATCTAAAAACTAAAAAAATAATTTATCACATTCTTGGTCATTTTTAATTTGTTTCTGATATAATAAATTATTTAAAAAAATCTTTTTATTTTAACCATTTTCACTGCACCATTTTCCCTTATTAGACTTACTTATACTTACACTTACTACACACTAATAATAATATATACTAATAAAAAGAAAAATTTGGCAATATTATTGCAAAACTTGTCGCCACTGTATCTCGTACCATATTAGACTTACGTTAAAAATATATAAACAAAAACTGTGGGAAATTGTATCAGCTCCAACTTTGTACTGAACATATTTTCTCATAGAATTAAATGTTTCCGAGTTATTTCGTAAAATCCTATTTCTCGCGCGAACCCTTCCCAAGGTCAAAAACTTGTATTTTTCATCAGGGTAACTATTTGAACAACATATCTCAAAATCATTTTTACCCTACCTTTTGCAAGGCAAAAACGCCTACTGACTGGACTCACTGATGTCAATGATAAGGAGGATATTAAATATTCACTCACCAGTATTCGTCGTACTCAACTGTGTAACGTTGGTTACATACATATAATTAAAATTGAGATGACGTTGTTAAAACTGCACCAGCAATCTACACACTTCACACCCTTAATTAAAATACAGCCCTGAGTTTATAACTAAATATGACGCTACCGTTTATCATTTTCGTACCAATATTAATATTGCATATAGCATTATACGAATGTCGAACCAATAATAAAATACTCGCCCTCACACAATGCAACACTATCACATATACTCATATTCAGGTAACATGTACAAATTGAATACCACATACAACTCGTATATGATTAGTCTTTGTAATGTAATGCACTAATTATTTTATGTGAAATTTGAGACTAGAATGGAAAAATATGAAGCCAAAGACTCAAGCAATGGCATTTTATGTAACCGATTTACTGAATGGCCTATACTATTTCAAAGTAATGGTGAGATTATTTTCGTACATTGCAACATTACAACCGCCACCCAAGGACTCTGATTTCTTTCAATAGTTATGATTATTATTTGCTAAATGCCCTGTTCTAGGCTTAGAATTCTATCGGTTCTCGTTCCGTAAGCATTGTATTGGACAATCACTCCCCTGTGATCGTTCCATTGTTCCCGGAGTGGGGTGCTCTATTCATACTTCACGTTGTATCCTGCAGTGGATTATCCAGTCACTGCACACCACACAGCATCTCGCCGCTGTCAACAGCCCATAGCGCCCTGGGTCTAGCTAGCCCGGCCTAGAGAGAGGAAAGCCAATGTTCCAATCTGTAACCGCACCTGGCTGGTTGGCTTCCTCTTGCTCCGACCAAACCAAAATATTTATGGTCAGCCCGATAACCAGTGACACGTATTTAAACGAACGAAAACCTCTGATATGAAGAATGGTGTGCGGCGCTGGTGCTTGTCCTGACAAATTGAACTGATGGAAATTATCTATCGCACCGGCATATTTATGTTCAGAGTAATCAATTATTATTTATGTCATCGCCTGCACACGTTGCGGTGGGAACTGGGAACCGATATAATATGTTCGTATATCTACCTGATGGTGCATTGTTGCGTTCGATTAGTTACAAAAGTTGTTCGTCAGGCGTCTAGTATTTAATTATATATAATACTTCTACTTGTTTATTTAACAGACATATAGATTTATTATTTATAATATTTTAATAGCACGTCTCATTGTTAATACATTTTTTTTAAAACTGTCTGCTATTTCCTGAGTAAATACAATTCTTTATATTCAACAGTTAATAAAATCTACCTATATATTGTATGTTATAACATCTATTATAAATAAATAAAATACATACAAATGTTCTCAAGGAGAATAAGCAATATAGTCATGATTATGTTTAGCAGTATAATCAGTAGCAAGTTCTTTTAATTACCAAAACTAACATTAATCTGGGTTAATGAGACGCTATGCGTTCCGCTGTGGATTTTTCAATATTATGAACAAAGGTGAGGGTAAATATGAAAATTCGTAAAAAATATATTCTTGAACGCTTTCCTAGGTAATTTTTTGTGTATAGCCATTGTTACATTTATGACACTCATTATACGGTGATCAGTAGATGAAGTCTGCGAATACTATACTAATCCACTGTGCGCTTTAGCATGTGCAGTATTCAATAGTGTTCGACCAGTATAATGACATTTTACTTTCTTATGGGATTGTATATAAGACAGTATTGTAATCTTGATAAAATTTGAACCTGAGATTTAACTAATATTCTTGTATTGACCATGTCTGAATCGAATTAGAATATTTACGGAATGACGTCTGTGTGTGTAAACGTTCTAGAACCAAATTTGTTGAATGCAAAATTATGAAACTTGAAACTTAAGACTTGTATAGAGCCCTTGTTGGCAACTATGTGTGGCTGGGTCTGGTTGGGTTTGTATGTGTGGATGAACGCTGTAAAAGGTAAAAATATGAAACTTTACACTTGTATATGGCCCGGGTATACACCTTGAATATTTAATAATTATATCATACAGAGAAATAACGGTTTCCTATTGTTAATTCTTGCCCCGAATGGATTCAATTAGAATGTTTAAGAATATGTGTAGTAAATTTGGTTTAAATCGCTTCGGCACCTTCAGAGGACTAAAGGGCACAAATTTGGACTTACGAGCGAGCGACCATCATCCAAGTATATGAGTTATATATATATATATATATATATATATATATATATATATATATATATATATTATTCATATAACCAGAAATGTTTGTAAGTTTGTATGTGAGTGTGTTTGTGTAGAACGCTTTTTTTTTTGTAAGAATACAAATTGGCATAGACGGGGATCGAACTCCCGACCTCCAGGGCGAAAGGTAAGACTATTAACCACTGCGACATGGCGACTGCTAATAATGTTATAAATAACTAGGGTCACCCGTGGGCACCATGTGCCCATATGGTACACAGAACATAAGTCAGTTTTGACTGATGGTGAATTTTCATGTAATTTAATAATAATAACACGGTTTTTCTTCATTTTGTATCGTTTGACTATAATAGTAATACAAATTTCCACATCGCAAATAATAATAAAGAAAAAATCGAGTTCTTTCTTTGAACGCTATTTTGTTCTTAGATCACTATGCTGAGATTAACTAATCGATCGCTTATCATGCACTGTGTAACATCCGATAAATTTAAACAAAATTTTGTTTAACTTTGATTTTAACCTTGTATGGTGCATATGTGTTGTATCATTTAGACAGTTTCTATGATTGTATATAAAAAACAGGATTATAAATTTACTTACGATTGCTGTTTATTATTTGAATCGATTATTCTAATAATATGTATTACAAATCCTTTTTACACAACATTTTTAATGATTTGACATTTGATTCATTATTGTTTTTGAATTAAATAATCAGGCTAGATTCTGAATTTTGCAGTATTAAACTGCAGTTTTAAAAGTGATAATAATTAGTTATATGCTAAAATACAATGGATTGTGCCATCAAAAATAAAAGAATAAAATTGCCAACCAAACATGTTTCTAAATATGTTTGAATTATCTCTTCAACATTTTATTTCTCTAATAATCAGAATTATAAATTTACTTACTTGCAGTTATTATAATTTGACGAACTATAAAATCTTACCGCAACTCATATTTTCAAAAATCACTGCTTCTTGGCCATTTTGAAGTGAAAATTATAAACTATGAATTAAAATAAATGAACAGAAACACGTATTTGCTAAAAATATATGCTAATTAGGCAATAATATGCACTTATTTCATATTATACACTTAAAAATTGAAATTATAGCATGCTACTCCCCTTAAACTTAAGATTAAACTTTGAATTGAAGATTTATCACAAAAACCAATATTGACATTTCATTCTGACGTTTGATTCGTTTTTGTCTATTTCAAAGCAGACTGAACTTCAGAATCGTAGTGATTGTTTTATTTCAGTATAAACTATTTGATTATTTTTTATAACATTATTAACAGTCGCCATGGTGCAGTGGCTAAGTGTCATGCCTTTCACCCTGGAGGTCGTGAGTTCGATCCCCGTCTATGCCAATCTGCATTTTTACAAAAAAAGCGTACTACACATACACACTCACTCACATACACACTCACTCACATACACACTCACTCACATACAAACATTTCTGGGTTATTATATTAATGATAATCAAATAGTTTATACTAAAATAAAACAATCACTACTATTCTGAAGTTCAGTCTGCTTTGAAATAGACAAAAAAGAATCAATCGTCAGAATGAAATGTCAAAAAAGTTTTTGTGATAAATCTTCAATTAATTTGATGATTTGAAGTTAATTTTGTGTGATGTGTACTTTACACAGAGTGGCATTTGCTATCTTATATTGATATTGTATGTCAATGAGAAATATAAATAATTGTTAGTTAATAAAATTAAGTTTTATTTATTATAATTTGAAGTTTGTGAATTTATGTTAAAATTACCGACCAATGAACAAATATAAATAAAAGTGCTACCACGTGAGCGTCAAAAACAGTATTTCAATGTGAATTAGTGACGTACGAGTTACGGAATGGCTAAAAAGCAGTGATTTTTAAAAATATGAGTTGCGGTAAGATTCTATAGTTGGTCAAATTATAATAACGGCAAGTAAGTATATTTATAATTCTGATTATTAGAGAAATAAAATCTTGAAGAGATAATTCAAATATATTTAGAAACATGTTTGGTTGGCAATTTTATCCTTTTATTTTTGATGGCACAATCCATTTTATTTTAGCATATAACTAATTATCATCACTTTTAAAACTGCCGTCATAGTGCAGTTTAATACTGCAAAATACAGAATTCAAAAACAATAATGAATCAAATGTCAAATCATTAAAAATGTTGTGTAAAAAGGGTTTGTAATAGATATTTTTTTGAATAATCGAATCAAATAATAAACAGCAATCGTAAGTAAATTTATAATCATGTTCTTTGTGTAATAATACAATTAAGGAAACTGTCTTAATGATGCAACACTTATGGCCAGTTGCCACACAAGGTTAAAATCAAAGTTTAACAAAACTTAGTTTAAATAAATCTTAGTTTTAATTAATCGTATGTTAAACAATGCATGATAAGCGATCGATTAGTTAATCTCAGCATAGTGATCTAAATACAAAATAGCGTTCAAAAGAAGAACTCGATTCTTTCTTTATTATTATTTTCGATGTGGAAATTTGTATTGTGTAATTATTATTAAATTACATGAAGATTCGCCATCAGTCAAAACTGACCTATGTTCTGTAAACCATATGGGCACATGGTGCACACGGGTGACCCTAGTATATATATATATATATATATATATATATATATATATATATATATATATATATATATATATATATATATATATATATATATATATATATATATATATATATATATTGGGTTCAGAGCGAAGAGATATACACTTTTTGATCCGAGAAAGCTACAGAGTCGACCGAATGCTTTAGCTCATTTGTAATTGTACGGCATACGGTAACTGTATCTGGAAATGCAACTAAATCATGCTGGGGTACATACTAAGAAACAAAACATGGACAATATATAGTGTTACGTTTACCTCCATATTATTGTATTCTCTACCCCATCGAATTAATATAGAGTCATGTCAAAGCCTTAATAAATATAAACATAGGTGGCAGTCACCAATGCATTCAGCTCGACTTGTATTCTACTGTTTGAATTTTTTTTAAATACTATTTTAGAGCACATTTTTTTAAAATTAATGTTTTAAGGCAGAAAACCTAATTATAACTAAATAATTACGAAGAGTATTATTGATAACAAGATTTGGTACGCGTAAAACGCACCAACGCGTTGAGCTCGCCTTTAGGTAAGATATGCGTTGCGAGCAGTGGTTTTTAATTATTATGGCCTCTTGGTTAACAATTTGAAAAAATGTTAATGTTATAAAAAGGTTTCTAATTTTTTGTAGATTATATTGATAAAAAATTTTTTAGTGCTTATATTAAAATTCAAATTTATTATATTCAACAATTTTTTTCGGGCTTTGGGTTAACAATATGAAAAATCTTGGTAATATAAAAAATCTTAGAATTTTTAATAATTTTTTTTCGTGTTTTAATTATTTTTATACGGGCAGTATTAAGGGGGGCTCTAAATTTTTGGACTCGAAAAGTGCACAGGCGATTGGATTTAAACTGCAAGCGGATTCAAATTAGATGCTTAATAGTATGTGTACCAAATTTGGTGTAAGTCGCTCCGGTACCTTCAGAGGAGTAGGGGGCACAAATTTGGTCTTACGAGCGAGCGACAACTAACATCCAAGTATATACGAGTAAGTTACATACATTTTTGGACTTTTTATATCTACAATTTTTTTTTCAAATTGTTAACCAAAAGGCCATTATAATTTAAAACCACTGCTCGCAACGCATATTTTATCTAAATGCGAGCTCTCTGCGTTGGTGCGTTTTACGCGTATTATTACCTACTATTACATATAATATGCCCAAACAAATTATACAAACAAATAATGTATCTTGGAAAAACTGATCAGATTCATTTGTAATATTTTACATTGGCTCAAAACATTATGTAAATTTACATTTAATATATAAAAAGATGTAATTTTCCATATTTTTATAGGAAAGATACATCAAAATAATATTAATCTAGTAAGTTTACTACAAAAATGTAAATTTCCATTAAATATGTAGTTTACGTGTAATATTACATTTAAATACTCAAACTTGTGTAAAAGTACATCAAAATATGATAGTACCATGATAATCTTTGTAACATTTACATAAATATCATTGTAAAATTCCATCGATTTTTTACAGTGTATATAACTATATACATATAGAATTCGACTGATTCATTTTTCAAGCTAGCCTAGAATGTTCATAATCAATAATGGATATTGATTTCGGGTATACGGAACGAATGTCACATTTCACGGAGCATCGTTTTCAATTCAGTCTATCAAAGGGCCGACTGACGCCATTCGATGTATAACAGATGAAATATCACTTTTATGACTTTCGAAGTGTTCCAAGAATAAAAATTGAATTTTCAATTCCTCGAGTAATAAATATGTTACTATCTACAAGAAGATAAATATATTTTTGTGTGAAGTTATAGTGTGTAAAACATATTCATTTATATTTTGTATGATAACGTATTTATAAAAATCTTATTTATTTATTTGATAAACAATAAATCAAAATTAAATTTGTTTTATGACGATAGTTATTTTTTTTAAATTATCGTTTTAATTAAGAGTAATATAAGTAGAAAATTAAGATTCATCAGAAGGAACATGTTTAAAAATTAATAAACATGAAATGCAATATTTAATATAATTATTTAAAATAATATTCCTCATCTTCTTTTGCAGTCCGAATTTAATCTATGCATATTAAATTAGGAATGTAAAAAGAAGTCGTAGGATTATAATTGTATTTTATACTTTCAAAATATACTGAAGTTCTATTTAAAAAGCTGAAGTGGTCTTCACACGACATTCTTATACTTTCATCATTTGTATTATATAATATTGCTATAATCCATCAGGTATGTCTAGTTCGAATTAATGCCGCTCCGCTCGAATATTCAAACAACCAGTATTGGAAATCAGTTATTATTACGCTACAATATTAACTATTTGTTGAATAAAAATGTATTTCAGACTCTGTTACACTATTGATGTTATGTTCCTTAATTCCATAAAACTTCTCAAAACCTATCATGATGAAACTGATGAAGTATATTAATTCTGAAGTAGTAAAATTAAATAAATATATGAAGCAGTATATGAAATAATTTGGTTAACTCAGTTATATAGAGAAGTTACTAAGTTGTCTCCAGTTCCAATTCTACAAATTGACAGCTCAGCAATGAGATTGGTGCAGAATCCCGAGATTCATCGTCGGACCAAACATATAACCATCAAGCATTTCTTTAACCGTGAGAAGCTTGCTGAAGGCAGACTTGGAGCACAGCAGATTTCTGCTGAACACCAGGTGGCAGAAAATAAAACCCAACAGCTCCCAAAACACGATTAGAAACTTTATGCAATCTTTTGCAAAATGAATATAATAAAGAATTAAAGTTTATTAAATTGAAGTAGAGTGTATATATATATATATATATATATATATATATATATATATATATATATATATATATATATATATATATATATAACCAAATCCAGCTATCAAACTAACTAATACTCTACAGAAATATTCCGAAATGTCATTTATCTAAATGAGTCTAATTTGTTTTCTTGTCAAAATAGCAGATGTTACATGCGAATCCATGGCAACGTAAACAAGATATTTATAATGTTTCGTAAATGTTTTGGTAAATTTCTTGAAGAAATGTTTCTAACAAAAGTGGTGCGACATATTAATATCTCTCATTATGAACATAATTATTTTTGCCGTAAGTGCAGCCGTTCTAGTGATATTGGAGATAGAATAAAAAATGTATAGAGTAAACATACATTTCTGGTTTGAATATTCTTTTCAAAAATAGAAAATGCACATCTAGGGCATATACTAGTCTTAAGTTTGAAGTTTCATAATTTTTCGTTCGACAGTTTTGGCTCTAGAGCATTCACAGACACACACAGAGACACACAGACAGACAGACAGACGTCATTCCGAAAATAGTCACATTCGATACAGAGAAGGTCAAAACATGTATATCCGTTGAAATCTCGAGTTCGAAATTTTTCATGATTACAAGACTCACTTATTACTTCGTAATAGAAAGTAAAAATAAAAACTAAAAATAATTGCCAATTTTGGAGGTGTTTACATATTATCTCCGTAACTAGAAAAACAAAGATGCAACATACTTATTTTTACAGTAAATGGTACAAATTTCGATAAATCGTTCTAAATAAAAAGGGCCAGAAATTTCTGCAACATTTATATGAATTACTATTTCTCTTATTCATGACATATCTGAGATATTGAAAAACTAGCAAATTTAAACGTTTATTTCCGGTTAAAATATTGTTTTCTAAAATAGGAGATGCACACCCGGGTTATATAAAAGTTTTAAGCTTAATGTAACACACAAGCACACACACACACATACATCCTTACGTTATGCCGAAAATAATCATATTATATTCAGGGATAATCAAAACGGGTAATTTTGTTCATATCTCAAGTTTAAAAATGTTCGTGGTTCCAATGGCTAATATGAACTCTATAGTATATTTATCATTTTTAATCAATTATGCACATAGCGTTTTGCATTTTTTTACGAATGGTGTGGCCGACAACTTTAAATTTTAAACATTTCCAATTTTTTCATTCAACCAAATTATCACATTATTCATGCGCTTCATGTATACGCATAAACATTTTCATATATGACCATTTATTATGGCTGCTTACAACTTGTTCCGTATTCAACTAATTCTCATAGTCAATCTAACTATAGCTAAGACCAAATACGTAATATATTCGATTCAATGAAACTACGAGTATGTTCATCAATCTATCGATTTGGGGATTCATGTTGTTTCGTGCCATCTGCTGTTACCAACCCTTATACTTTCATATAAATATTATTTCGCATTGCTCGGATTTATACTAAGCAGTTTTATCCTGATACGTGACTCCCACACAAATCAAGGGATGAATATATTGCACTTTTCTTTTGTTGAGGTACCATATTTCAATATAAATGGAATTTGCCTTCGTTACAGGTTTACAGCATTGCCACATTTATTAGAATACGGGTTACAACGTGGAATTTTGGTTAGACTATACTGTTAAAATTTATGAAACAATTGCTTAAAATAACAAATCATTAATATAATAACCCAGAAATATATGTATGTATGTAAGTGAGTGTGTAAGTGTGTAAATGTGTATGTGTAGAACACATTTTTGTAAAAATAAAAATTGGCATAGACATGGATCGAACTCACGACTTCCAAGGTGAAAGGCAAGACCCTTAACCACTGAGCCATGGCGACTGTTAATAATGTTATAAAAACTAATCAAATGGCTTATACTGAAATAAAACAAGCACTACTCTTCTGAAGTTCAGTATGCTTTGAAATAGACAAAAACGAATCAAAATTAAGGGGAGTAACATGTTATTATTCAATTTTTAAGTATTTAATATGAAATAAGTGCATATTATTGCCTAGTTTGCATATATTTTTAGCAAATACGTGTTTTCGAACAATTATTTTAATTCATAGTTAATATTTTCGCTTCAAAATGGCTAACAAGCAGTGATTTTTTACTTTCTTTTACAGAGTAATAAGTAAGTATTGTAATCATGAAAAATTTCGAACTCGAGATTTCAACGGATATACATGTTTTGACCTTCCCTGAATTGAATGTGACTATTTTCGGCATGACGTCTGTGTGTGTGTGTGTATGTGTGTGTGTGTGTGTGTGTGTGTGTGTGTCTGTGAACGCTCTAGGGCCAAAACTGTCGAACGAAAAATTATGAAACTTCAAACTTAAGACTTGTATATACCCTAGATGTGCACCTCCTATTTTTGAAAAGAATATTCAAACCGGTAGTTCATGTTTACTCTATACATTTTTTGTTCTATCTCCAATATCACTAGAACGGCTACACTTACGGCAAAAATAGCAATATTCATAATGAAAGATATTAATATTTCGCACAACTTTTGTTTGAAAAGTTTCTTCATAAATTGTACCAGTTATGAGAAAACTGCTACGAAAAAACTCAAATATCTTATTTACGTTGCCATGGTGATACCTACAATTGTGACTAATTTTATTATTTTTAAAACGAATCAACCATGAGTTACATCATTTGTTTCTTGTTTATTGAGAACAAACAAGCATTCCTTTGACATTTATCTGTATGAATTAATATTTAAAATATTGATTTCTTATTAGAATACATTGTATCAGGTAAATTATTATAGAATCAATTTATATTATATATTTGCTGACATAATTAATTAACAATTTCAGAGTTTAACTGTGAAATTTGACTGTTTAAGAGTGAATACGATAAGTACTTCAAATTCAGATCCATTATAAATTAGTATAATTATCCAGTTATTTTCATTATATATTAATATCTATCTATTGAAAACTACGTAAAAGAAAGTTGAGTGCAGGCCACTCCAGATATTTTAAAGATAAGTTGCGGTAAGATTCTTTAGTTGGTCAAATTATAATAACTGCAAGTAAGTAAATTTATAATTCTGATTATTAGAGAAATAAAATCTTGAAGAGATAATTCAAACATATTTAGAAACATGATTGGTTGGCAATTTTACTCTTTTATTTTTGATGGCACAATCCATTGTATTTTAGCAAATAATTAATTATCATCACTTTTAAAACTGCCTTCACACTGCAGTTTAATACTGCAAAATTCAGAATCTAGCCTGATTATTTAATTCAAAAACAATAATGAATCAAATGTAAAATCATTAAAAAGTTGTGTTATAAGAGTTTGTATAATATAATTGAATCAAATAATAAATAGCAATCGTAGTAAATTTATAATACTATTTTTGGTGTAATAATACAATCATTGAAACTGTCTTAATGATACTTATGGCCAGTTGCACCATACAAGGTTAAAATCAAAGTTTAACAAAACTTAGTTTAAATAAATTTATCGGATGTTACACAGTGCATGATATGCGATCGATTAGTTAATCTCAGCATAGTGAACTAAAAACAAAATAGCGTTCAAAAAAAGGACTCGATCTTTTCTTTATTATTATTTGCGATGTGGAAATTTGTATTGTGTAATTATTATTTAATTACATGAAGATTCGCCATCAGTCAAAACTGCCCTATGTTCTGTATACCATATGGGCACATGGTGCCCACGGGTGACCCTAGTCAGTAAATAAGGAGGTATTAATTGCTGCTAATATACCATTCAAATTGATGTATAAAAACGTTAAAAATATATGATTGCCATCTCCAAAACGGTTATATCCTAAATGACGGCTAATTAAGTATATATGATTTTATGTTGAATTTTGTATTTGCCAACTAAAATAATAATATTGAAAATTAAAAACTACACCACGTGCATCGATTCGAAACTAACCCATTCGACATACAGTTTGAAATTAGGTTAACATTTTCTACTAGTAAATTTAACTGCATCAAAATTAGAAATACAAATTATATTTTATTATATACACACTTAAATTAAATAATCGATTCTTCTTTTATTTCAACAGATGACTTCAATATAATATGTGTATTAGTCTTGAAATTTGATACGCAGGAACCTTAATTTTTATTAAAAACTTGCATATTTTTAACTTCAATTTTTATTTTAAACAAGACTAGTACTAATGACTTATATTATACTTTACAAACATAACAAGAAATGTACAATGATTTGACGTAATAACCACAAATCAAACAAATTTTGCTCAATGTTAAAAAATGAACTCACAATTGTATATATAAATTAAATATTCAACGTTTTCATAGTAAGAATCCTGAAAAAGCAAAAAAGATTTTTGCGAAGTATATAGATTCTAAAAACTTAGGAATCAAAACATGGTTTTTCAGTATAATTTCTCATAACTATAACCCAATGCAACCGCATAACCGTGAATTTTCTGACATTCAACTAGTCGGTGGTGACCTATCAAATAAATTTATATATATATATATATATATATATATATATATATATATATATATATATATATATATATGTATGTATATGTATATACATAAATAGTTAATATATTAGCAATTAATATAGAAAGAAATTGTCTAATTATTTTACTGGGATTATGTGTTGTCTGCATTATGATTTACTTGAGAATTGTTCAAAACAAAATATTCACATTGTATATGAATAATAATAATTTCAATATATTCGTAGATACTTCATTCAACTATAGCTCTACTATATGCTCAATTTTTGGTATTTGAAGAATTGAACCGCAAAGAAGAATGCAATAGATTTAGGATTTCACGAAGAATTGGTCAGAATCCTTTTTAAAACCTCAATGTTTCTACATGTTATAAAATATGGACCTAAAATATATATCAATATCGCATACGTCATCACATTTCAATGGAACAGTGGTGTAGTATGCTATTATTATTATTCTATAATCAAGTACTTACAATTTTATTCCCGTTATCAAACGTTGCAAATGAGCAACTCACTAGAAGTAATGTTGTAGATTCTTTGTTACTGACAATATTATTAAGTAGATCAGGATATATTAAAAAATCGGCACTTCTAACTACGTCTACCAAATAAATAAACTTCTTGTTCTATTCGCTATTTTATATTCCAATGTCACATAAGGTATTGCATTTATATGAAGTTATATGTTGAAATAAATCAGATACAAGGCCCTGATCAAGAAACAACTATATTCTAAAAATTAAATACTTAATATTTTATTCTCTGATAAAACGTTGCAAATGAACAGCTCACTAAGTGTAATATTGTAGATTCTTTATGTTACCAACAATTCTTATGTATTAGATCAGGGTATAATAGAAAGAAAGTACTTACGTCGACTAACAAAAAAAAGCCCCCCCCCCCCCCTAAACATATAACTTATGAAAAAAAAAACTATTGGGTTAGTTAGAACAAACTCTTCTTTGATGCACACCAATTATATATGATTAAATATTTAATTAATTCAAATCTCCGTCTGGATATCTATCTTAATTGAATTAATACGTAGACCTTTGCTTAAACAACCAAACAGTATCATGTCAATAAAATTTATCGAATGACAAGTTAGTGTCAATGTTGAAATTATAAAAAATCGCTTTTAAATGATCCATTAAATGATCGATATCTTTGACAGTAAACAGACAGCAATTTATACGTTTACATAGCTCGTATGTCTTCAAGGCGTTGTAAACATTCGACCGCATCGCAGCACGAGCACTCATTCATACAATGCGCATGCGCATACAAAGCTAGTTTAACAAATTCTAAATATCTAAATGTTTTTATTTATTATTAGTGTATATAGTACAGAAACGTATTGTTACTATTTTATTATTTTGCTTTTGCTTCTTCTGGGATATCTTTCTTTCTTAAAAATTTTCCTCTTACCAAATATTTCTCTAAATAGGTATAGGTTTTTGTATGTAGGTATTAATATATATATTTAGCTCATCGTACGACAGTACAAGCCAGCTATAGTGTTTGGTTGTGTCTGTAACATGCTCTGATCAAACATTTTGTTTCACAAATAGTATTTGTTGCGTCTCCTTGAATCCAAATATTTATATAACTCATATACTTGGATGTATTAATCTCGCTTGGTTGGTCGTAAGATCTGTAGCACTTCTAAATTTATAATGCCGATTTTAAGGATATTTGGTATATAGTATTTTCATATTATAAACTGATAACCATCGTAAAACGATTAAACACCCCTTAGTTAGCCAAATAATGAATTTATTACTAGAATATAATAGATTTACTATCTAGAACCATCCCATATGTATTGTTCGGCTAACCAAGGGGCGTATTATCGTTTTACGATGGTTGTCAGTTTTTAAAATGAAAATACTATACCTACACCACTTGAGAGCCCAAAAAGTTCCCACCGCAGTTTAAATTCAATCATCCGTACAATTGTTCAAACAAAGAAAAATATATATATATATAAAAGTTACAGATATAAAAATTAAACATACACCTCTTAATTTTTGAAAAGAATATTCAAACCTGAAGTGCTGGTTTATTACATGCATTATTTGTCCTATCTCCAAGATCACTAGAACGGCTGCATTTATGACCATTATGATCAAAATAGATATGTTCATAAAAAAAAAAAAAATTGTCTTCCGAGCGACGACAAACATCCAAGTATATAAGTTATATATATTTTTGGATTCGGAGAAATACTTTTTGATAGTGAATTTTCTTGATCCGAGAATGCTACAGACACATGACCGAATGCTTTAACTTCTTCAGTACTTCGTACGGCGTGCTAAAAAGCTAGTTTTCTTCTTCAAAATTTCTTTGTAGCCTTCCTTTTTCAGAATTTCATCAATTTTTACCATATCTCCCACTCCAGAAGACCAGAACCAACCCCAAATCATGATAGAGCCACCACCTTTTTTGACAGTGTGTACATTAAACTGCGGTAGCATTCTTTTTTTTTTCGGATCGACGAACAGAAATATGGCTATTTAATCCAAATATTTCGAATTTCGATTCATCGGTCCAAAGGACATTTTTCTAGTCGTCCATTGTCCAGCATCGATGCTCTAGGGCACACTGTATACGTTTTTTCTTATTTGCAGCACGTAATAATGGTTTTCTGACCCATCAAATTTGCTTCTCGCAGCGGTTTTTCTTAGACGTGAGAGAGATTGTCTTTTGCCGTGTATTATTTATTTGAGAACGAATTTCAGGTACTGTAAGTTGTCGTTTCCTTTTACTGGCAACAGCAATAAAATTATCCTCTGATTTTGCCGTAACTTTGGGTCTTCCTGTTCTAGGAATATCATGATGAGTGTTAGTTGCCCTCATTCGTTCGATCGTATGTGAACTCCATTTTTTGATATTCTTAATAAATACTAGTAGTACTAGAACGTTTTCGAAACACTAAAGCTGAGTAACAGAGAGTAATTTTAAAATTTAAAATTTTATACAATTTTCATACCCAGATATCATTATAGAAAGATTTAGTCATCCACCTTTTCTTGATTGTGGTACTTAGAAAACATGAATTAAAATATAAAGGCCGACATAATTTTATTTAAGTAGTATCATAGAATGGGTATTTTTGTAAAATGTTAAAGTCCCGTAAACGGAAGGTGAAATATACTAGTTATACAGTAATAAGCAGATTCCGATATAAATTTAATTTGAACTAGAATTACAACTAAATTAATTATGACCGCATATGTTGATGTGCTGTGATAGATAAATATTGTACTGCAGTTATTATGTCAATTTGACTAATGCCTATATAAATTTAATTTGTTTCATATTAATGGTTTATTTTATATACAGAGGTACAATAATGTTGTTTCAAAAATAAATAATTTAATTGAATTGTGTCGAGTATTATATTTGCAATTAAGCAATTTGTAAATTAGTGGAAACATTGAATTTGTGTTAAAAGAAAGCTGTAGTGGCCATCACTCGACTTTCTTGTTCTTTAACTATCTGTACGTATAAGAATGCTTGATTTTAAATTGATACGATTGCTTTGTAACAAAGTCAATATACATTGTAACTAGGGAAACGTACATATAAATAATAATTTCCAATGCCGTGTTTCCAGTAAATGGTACGTATTTCGAAAAAAAAAACTATTTACACAAAAATTATTAGAAACAATTATATATTCATCGTTTATTTGCAATACATTTTTTCGAACTCTTGCCGTAAAATATTAGAAATACTAAATCACATGACGCAATTAAAAATGGGGATACCGTTGATGTAGTAAAATGGCATAAGCTTAAATGCAACAATCAAGTTGACGTACTGAAAATACACCCTCAAATTCGAATGATATAAGTAGCAGAACGAATCAAAGTAGGCACGTGGCGCCAACTGGCTTGACGCCCCTTTAAGAGACCACATGCATCCCCCAACGAGTTCGCGACTTCGACCACAGATGGTAGCGGGTTGTACACATACAGCTGGGTAGGGATCGCGCGCGCGCCTGCTCAACTGAAATACGAACACAACACAGTCTCGCACTGTGTGTCGGTTCAAACGGTTTTGTAAAGTGTGTGGCGCCGCGCTATTGGAATAAACACGACGACGCGAAACACGCGGTATAGTACACCGTGAACTTTCACACATACACATTGTGGAGACGATGTCTGGCGGCGGGGAATCCCCGCGACAATTACAATTGAATTAAAAACTGCGTTGACAACGTAAAACTTGTAAGTGGCTTGCGGAGTGCTTTGGAAGTGGTGCGAGAGGTTATATTCAATTATCAAACAGTTTTCAGTTATTTATTTATTTATTTATTATTTTTGTTTGAAACTTTATTGTGTCCTGTGGAAGTTAGCACTCTATTACCCTGGAGGTAAGAACATGTCTGCAAGCATATCTATTGCATGTTCACGTAGTTATAATGTGTGACATTAAAACTTTTAGGGGAATGGTTCAAGTTTACAATTAAAGAATTATATTTGCGTATTATCCAAGGCAGAATTATCTACTATTCATACCCATACCGTATGGTTATATTTTATATTCTTCTCTGAATATTACCTTTCCATCATATGTGACTAAGAATAGACTGAAATAATGAATTATTGATTGTCTAATGTTATATGTCATATATATGCTATCAATGTAATCATTACATTTGCTATGTTCATGTATATGCATGACTACAAGGTACGCATAATAATTCATTTATTATTGTTCAGTTGGCAAAACATTACTTGTTTGATATTTGTGTCCATCGGATATTAGTACTAAAGGTGAATCATTTATTCCATGTGAGGTGCAATATAGGAATGTTTAGTTGCAATGAATATTTTCGTTTTTAGGTTGATAGCTTATATAAATTATCGGTGATTTTTGTGATGTTTGCAGCCGAAATCAGATTGGTTAAACAATTAACCCAGCAATCCGGTAGATCCCAGGATCTGCTATTGATTGATACGAATAGCCGGATAATATGGTGATCGGTTGATTTGGTTATTTTTGACTGGTAATAATTTAAATAGATCATCCTATTATCTATTTAATTCTGGAATCTGTTAAAATGACAATCCAGTTAAATTGATTTTCGTTTCCTCAACAATTACGAGATCCGGTTAAGGCGGCCATCAGATGCCAACATTGTTTGCTCTGTTTATATCATTACCTATTTCCTACCAAGCATTTAACACAAAAATCCGAATTAACTGGTAAAGCGGGTTTACCAGGGAATAGAACAGGTAGGCTGGTTGGCATAATTGGATTAACAGGAGGCACGGTTTAGTCGATACAAGTGGTAAACCGGATTAACCAGAGAACGGAATTAACCAGTTAATCGCAAACAAGTTCAGTCTAGTTTACGATAACCAGATTCGGGTTACAGACCTAATACATAAGTAACAAAATCATACATCAAGAATTAATATTATATTTTGCATTAACATTACTGGCGATTTATGCTAACAATTACTGAAAGGTAATAAATGTAAAAGTTTTTAATTATATTCGCTGGAGCTCTCGAGGGTTAGCTAATACTATTATTGAACACTGACAGAAATGGTATGTGGGTCCGGTTAGATATTTGGGTGTTTTTTTTTTTTTTTTGATTTTATACACAATATTGTGGATTTCTCGCGGCCAAGAACATTTTGTGAAAAATAAAGAAATTATGAATTTTTAAATACATTTTTTTTAAGTATTTCAAAATATCTACAAAATTATAAGATTTCTTATATATTTTTTATTTTCTTGGGCGAAATCTAAAAGGAAGTATTGTAATCATGAAGATTTTAACGGAAACACGTTTGGACCAACAAATGGATCGTTTCTAACTATTTTCGGAAAAGCGTCTCCATGTGTGTGAACGCTCTAGAACCAAAACTGTTAAGGAACTATTATTAAAATAATATCATTACCGGAAGTAACAGTTAAATTTTACTACTTTTTTAATATGTCGGACACGTCATGAGATTGTGAAAACAATAATATTATAATAGTTAAAGATATGACTAGCATGTTTTAGCAAAAAGTCCTTGCCGGTCATATAACGTGAACAAACCAATATTCGATAACGTGAACACATATATCATGCATCGGTAATTCCCCGGGCTAAATGCTGTGATGTGGCTGTACCTCGTATTCGATGGTGCGTGTTTCTGGACACATTTCTGTGATTATTGTATATAGTTGTTATCCGACTGTGGGAAAAAGAATTTGAATTCGAATGAAATTCCATGATGCTACCGAAAAAATCAACGTGCTCCCCATGAAATTGCGCGTATAATGCAATCGTTAAAGAGAGGTCCATGCGACAAATTTACCAAAATAATATGATGTATTGCGAAATTCACGATATGTACGATATTTACATGCATACTATATTATTTGTACAATAGGGTCATACTGTTTTATCCCTGGAGAACACACGTGGAGTTTCAAAACAAAAGTACACACGTGAGGTGTTCCCATACCCCTATTTAAAAATTATTTTATTTTTAAGAAAAGGAAACAAAAATGTGTATATATATAACAAGGAACCAAACCATTAAAACTACATTGTGCATGAGAACAATAAAATACTATTACCGTATAAGGATAAAACATCTAATTATTATTATCGGAAGAATCATCATAATTTTCTGAAACTTCGGTGAAACAATCATCGCATGCTTTCCATATGTTTCAGTAACATCTTTTCATGACATCTCTCACAATAGAATTTCGTTGACTGCACAGGTGGGGCTATTTTAATAAAAACTGCAATATCTAAAATAAGTGTATGTTATACGGCTACGTACGACGTATTGCTTGCTTGTATTTATTTAGGAAGTTACCTAGAGTTCTAGCAGCGTCATCAAACGTATTAAAACATGGCAGCCAAAATTAAATAGGTGGGGGTATGGCATACCCCCACGTGTACCCTACAGGGTTATGCATCAAATAAGCCTCTCGTTAACGTGAACCAACCGTTAGGGTGAACACTCCCTGTTTTATTTTGTTACAATTTGTACTTATCTTTGTTTATATTCATAATGGAAGCGTATTACGTTTTACGATCGTTTATCAACACTGAACAGAATCAAATTCTATATCTTATTAGATGATAAGTGAATATGTCGACAACAATAAAATGTACGACGCTTATGGCTTTAGTGCACTTGTTTCTACTCAACGCCTCGATTACCTATTCCGAACCATTCAACATTGGTGGCGAGCACAGTTCGTGTCGTTTAATCAAATATTGAGAACCACTGGTTGAGATAAATATATTTTTGTCATAAAGAATAATATTTGTGGTCTAATTCAATTGACCTCGTATCTTTTGTGGAGCTATTGATTTACTATTTTAAATGTTATTTAAACTAAATGCTGTTCTTTCAGGTTTTTAAGTAGTATTTTTAATTTCAGATATTACTTTCAAACATAAAGATAATAATATGTAAATTTTACTTAAATTTACTTGAACATATTTGTTGAAAAATATATCATTTATGTATAAATTACTTCATAAATAATGTTTTTATATATAAATATTTTAATTTACATTTTTCAATATTCAAAATAATTACATACAATTTACTCTAATTAAATACTTAGAAACCCCTAAATTCATCTTACCCCATTAGGGCCTAAGACATACCCTAAACATATCAATCCTAAAATAAAGTTTTGGGCAATCATGTATTAACCGTTACCACTTAGTGTCATATGCATAAAAATATTCCATTATAAATAACTGAATACATAATTTTCATTAATTTCAAATTTGAACGTGCAGCTTTATGTATATGACACTGCCCGGTAATGGGTTAAATTGTAACAAAAAACGTATCTAAACACAAGTTTTTTTTTTTTCAATTATTAGTTGGGTAGATGCTTGTCCGTTTCAAGTAGAAAGATTACTATTTTTCGACAGATTCTCAGTTGAATTCTGGAATTATATGCAACACGTTATTCAAATTTTGTTTTCCAATATAAAATATATTAATACTTACTTTATGTTGAATGATTTGACTATTGGTAGATTTATTTTCAATGTTTTTATAATTATTAATAAAATATAATAATAGCAAAGTATCTTCGGATGAGAAATTTTGTCCGCGGTTCCGTTTTCACATATTGACTGTTATATAAATATAATGTATTACGTATCTTAGCAACGTTTGTAACCACTTCCAAGTCCAATTTGCTGTGTCGGACACTAAATTCTCCTTTAACTAAATTTTCAGCATAACTTGTTGATAATACCGAATCAATTTTAAAGGAACATTAAATTTAATTGCGTATTTACTTAAAAGCTTATTCAATTAAGTTTGATAATACAGACCGATAGTCAAAATATTTATACACAAAATCAATAATTGCATTTAAGTATTGAAGCAAAATTTAACAATGTTCATCAGATGATATTCTATACAAACCAGGTCCTCGATAAAGCCAGAAACGTGATTGAATATCGCGTTGCAAAATCACCCATACAGTACCAGATGCAGCTTCCTATACAAAATAGTTATTCAATATGCTAAAAATAAAAACGCAATGCACTTAACATGTAAATATGATAAAAAAAATTACATTATGTATACATGCAAGCACGAAATAAATGGCAAAATTAATTAAGGGATTAAGTTCTTGTATAGTGATGTTTTCTGGTTGGATGGAAATGTATAAACATAGTGTTACAAATTTGTTCATCTTAGTATTGCCTTTCCCTTAAATGAGGTGACAGAGAACCCTTCTCAAGCTTCACAATCTTTCTCAATACTATTTTTAGACATTTTAAGCGTTTCATTCAATTATCTCAATTTATTAAATTTATCAATTTGTTTCGGGGACGAATTGAAATTCTAACTCCGTTCTTATTACAAATATAATGTTTTAAAGTTATAATACGCTATGTATAAAATAAAGTATTTGGATCATACAAAATATCTACCTTGCAATTTTAAAGGATATATCCGTTTTGAGGGTCCCTGAATCGAATTTGCCTATTTTCTCAGTGATGTCTATGTATGTGGCTGTGTGTGTCTGTATGTGTGAACGCTCTGCAGATAATTCCGTTGAACATATATATATTTTTTTAAATTTTAGATTTGTTTGTCGCTGTGAACGTTAGCATTATTTGTTATAAAACAAACTGAATTATTATTATTTTTATTTTATTTTTTTCCCAATTTCTTATTATATATTAACAAATCATGCAAAATATTATGACTTTAGAAGTGTTTTTCATATAAATGTAATAAATAGCATGAAAAAGGTTTATTTTACTTCGTGAGTTATCGCGTTATATGTTCCTGTGCCAATGCTTATTTCTTTTACCTTTGATTTGTTTCTTCTATCAAGATTTATTCAAATAATGTGGGTTCCTTGAATGCAATTATTTAACTGATGTAAACTTTTAAACAAGTTTCTTTTTTGTTGTATATACGTCTCATCGACTTTTCGTTCTTGTGATTTCAGTATAGATGGAAAAGAAACCTTTCAGATGTTTTTGTTTCGGTGATTTTCTCTCTTTTCTCTGCTTTTATTCTAGTTTTTTGTGTTCAACTCTTACAACCGATAAATCCTATACAATAGCAACTAAAACAATAGTTCCAATTTGAACGGTACGTGGATACAATATTTCCTGTGTCGAAGTGGCCACAAGTATGCCGCACTGACTGTGCTCTGGCTGGGCAGTATTGGCCAGTTACCGTGATATGAGAAGAGGCCTTTCCAATCGGAAGCTATGGAACTCTCTCCCTCTATTGGGAATTTATTCCGGCCAAAGGCACTGCGCATTCCTCTACCAGTAATTGTATTTGGAACTTGCTCTTATTTCTTCCCTTTTTATTTCTATTTTGTTATGTTGGTAAAAAGTTTCTTGTTTTTCCCTCTATTTGCCGAGGGGAGACATGATCAAAACACTATGGAAACAGATTTAGATGTTGATTTAAAGTACATTCACATAGCTTTTCCTTCTTTGTGTGCACGGTTTTTTGTTTCTATTCTTTCGTTGGATTAGGTACCTGCCTGTCTGAGCGTGGGAGTTCTGTCTTGAAAGCTGATTTGGTTCTTTGTGTGCCAATGGGACCAAGATAATAAATATAGTTTAGATTAGAGTATACTTACATTGTTCAATGAGCATTTATACATGTATAAATTGTACTTGCCTTCGGTTGCTTAAACAGGCACAGGTAACGTCAGTGTAATATTTTATGTAGCAATATTTATGCTATAACTAAAATATAAATATTATGCATAATAAAACATAGAGATTGTAATTGATTGTATCAAATAATAATACTGTAAATTGGAAATTATAATATAAAAATAATACAATATACTAATAGATTCGTGTAGGAATTAAAAAGAAAATAACAAATTTGCAATATGCATAGGAATAAAGGAACATTCACATCGTTACCCGAATTTTATCTTGCTAGACTACATAATTTACTTATCGATACATTCAAATAATCATATAAGTAATATTAAACAACATGGTATTACTACATTATATAATTATTTAATGGCAGAAACAAATCAAAGGTTTTGTCGCAGCAATTATGGTTGCTCGAAAATTAGGACAGACAATGGGGCCGCAGTATCATATTACAATAAGAAAGTACACGCTGCACTAATGCGATTGAAGGCAGTATGTTAATGCTTCGAATAAAGACTATATGGGTTTATTTTTTTAACACCTGTGAACTGCCGGAAACTGAATCCAGGGGCACACTCTACCATATGACCGTCACTAAGTTGATTTATAACGGCGGTTTCAGTAAACACTTTTTAATGATGCGTTTGTTTTTTATGTGACGATTTGTCATTAAATGGTGCATTTCTCGTAAAAACTTTCAAGCAAAAGTTGCTGGAAATTTTAATATCTTTAACCATTATAAGATTTACTATTTCTCTTGTGTACTTTTCGAGAAATGCAAAAAATGACACGAGTTAACGAAGCACTACCGGTTAAATATCCTTTTCAAAAATAGGAGGTTTTCTTTCCCGTGATATACAAATCTTCAATTCAAAACATATTTCTACGATATTAACTATAATGCGTTCACACGCACATACCAGCAAACAATTTGAATCTTGTGACATTTATGTGATGTTGCAGAGACTTAACATGCGTATGTTAAGTCGCTGCAAAAACACATAGATGTCACAAGATTCAAATTGTTTGCTTGGATGTTATTGCAAAAATAGCTAAAATAAATTTAGGGATTCTCAAGACTGATATTTACATTCAAGCTTCGAGGTTGATTTATTATTGTCGTATTTTTACGTTCGGCTGTGACAACGTTCGTAACGATCGCCTGTTTCATATTTTGCTCTGCGCCTATCACCGTGGAATTTGTATTCAATCATCCCGAAAATTCCAGGACAATGAATATTATAATATTCATGGATACTGATTAGAGATAATTTCTGTTATTATTATCGTTTATCACAATGTTGCCTATCCAGTATATTTGTCATGTAGTTCTTAACAATATTAATTGTATATTATACAAAAATTAATTATTATAATTAATTTAATACTAAATTTGACATGATATATATATATATATATATATATATATATATATATATATTATTTCTAAAAATAGGAGATGCACACCGGGGCTATATACCAGTCTTAAGTTTTGAGTTTCATAATTTTGTCTTCACCAGTTTTGGCTCTAGAGCGTCCACACACAAAGACACATGGATCAACCGACTCACACACACACACACAGAGGGCATGGTCAAAATATTTATTTTCGTTAAAACCTTGAGTTCGAAAATTGTCATGATTACATTACTTTTTTTTAGATTTCGTCCAAGAAAGTAAAAATGGGCACATATTTCGTGTGCTAGTAAGCGATGATGAAGACCCATTTGTCAATTTTGTATACGCAATATAGTAAAAATATATTTCAATCCCGATATGTTTAGTTCGTTACACCCTGAAGATGTGGCCGAATGGGATATATATTTTTTTCAAATATATATTTTTAGTATACATAATTTCGCAAAAATATTGTTCCATTGAACAAGTGTTGATAAGAAAATGCATCTTCTATCTTTGATATTCCAGCCAGAATATATTTTTTACATAGCCTATATATGAAAGGTGACCACAAACAAAAATCTTTAGATCATTATTGCCATAAATATCAATAAATTAATTAGAAATAAACTGAAATAGATTTAAAATGAATGGTTTGAAAGAGATCAAAGTCAATATAATATATAGCAGAAAATTTAATTCAACAATATAAAATTGAAAATAACATCTTACGGATTTATAATGCAATTAAAATTCCAGTATGAGCAGTGTGGGCGAGTGGGTAAGTGCGTAGAAGTCGGCATCAACAAATACACACTCGCTCTCTCCATGCCAGTTGCCAGGCTACCGAAGGAATAATAAAGAAAATTAAACAAACTCAAGTCCTCAATCAAGATAAGCACATTCCGCAACGCTAAGCGTACCGTATACACTTGCTCCTGCTGCAGGCTGATGCACTTTTGGTTTAATGAGTGACACATGAGAGTTAATTAGCATCTGTAAACAACAATTATTACATATTTTAAAACACATTTAAAAAGGTTGCTGATATGCAGTTGTATCGCTGATGTATAGAAGTGATTTATATCAATATACGTGATTATGTTTCATAATATTGTATCAGATAATATGTATATCTTGAATTTAGAAGCTGTTCTTTTTAAGTTTGAAAAGATATTTTAGTGAAAAACTACGTTAAACAATAACGTCACCTGTGCAACAATTTAATATATGCTTAAATCAAACTGGCGTGAAATAAATAAAGGAATTTGCTTTGTTGTATTTGTTGTATATTTTTCGTTGCATATTAAACTACCGACTTATTATCAATATAAAATAAAAATAAAGCATTTAAAAAATCACGGTTTTAATTCACACTGCTCGCTGGTCTATTTAATAATTTTTTTTGCAAAAGTTTCGTTTCTTATTGCGTACAAATGTATATGTAATTTAATTAAAATTTAAGATAACAATTTATATAATCATTATTATTGTTCCAATTTATTCTAGTCATATGATGCATATGAATTTTTTATAAAATATATGAAATTCATTGATCAATAAAGATTAACTTCGATATTATTTTTCGTCAAGTCTTGATGCAGCAAAACAAAATATGTATTTAAATGCAAAAGCAAGTAGGGTGTCTCTCCAGTTATCTACTAATTTAAGTAATTTAAACGGCGTCGGTAATTCATTATAAATTTTAAAAATAGTTCATGTTGAAGTATGTAAAACAAGCACGAAATGGTTTGAATAATAATATCGCGAATGTGCTAAATATGACTTTGATGAAATAATTACAGCTTTGGCAATTACATGAATTACGTTCCAGGCACCTTTTAAAATACGAAAAGAACTGATGGTTTCATAATTACCTCTTTTGGAAAGAGAGTTATGCTGCTATTTATAAATAAAAGAAAAGAAGAGAAAAAAAAAAACTGCTGAAGAAACGCTGTGATACCTAATTATTTTACCTCATCAACTCGTTATCTCGTTTCCGCGCCAATGCAATATTTATACAGATGAATGAATTAACGTCGCTTGCTTTCGTGAGTTGGATTTATAAAAATAAGAAATGTAAGAAAACATATTGAAGGGCAAACCATCAGCTACTGCTAATTCTCTGTTTGCCAGAACTGCATCTATAGTTTGAATTTAATTCTTTATTCGTTTTTAATTTAACTGACTAACTATTCATCAGGATCAATACTTAATACATTATTTTAAATTGGATATATCTTGTAAATATGTTGTCAATAAATAAATTAGGAGAATCTGAATGAAACGAATGTGAATTAAGAATTATTGCAAATATGAATAATTGCGACAACGAGATTGGAACGCAAAAACACGTTCTGATCATCTCTGAATCGAACCTGACTAATTCCGAAATAACGTTCGCGTGTGTGGGTTTGGGAACGTTCTTGAGGCAACTGTTGATGGTATAATTATGAAACTTTAAAATCAAAACTTGTATAGGGTCCCGATATGCACTCCTTTCTATTTATAATATCATAGCCGAAATTATCGGATTACTTTTGCTACTTTTCGATATCTAGAAAACGGCATGAGTTAAAAGGAGTAACTTTTATAATAGTAATATATGAAAATATCTAGCTTTTTTTTATAAATTGTATCTTTCACTAAAAAATTGCTTTTGGCTTATCAAACATTTAAAACACATTAAAGCATTAGTTCAATACTTTTTTAGCTCGCCGTAAGAAGTACAAAGGAGCTAAGGCAGGTCGTGTGTCTGTAGCATTCTAGGAACAAAAGATTTATATTAAAAAAATCTTCAAAAAATTGCAACACTTTTTAAATCTATAAAATTTTTTTTTTTTTTCATATTTCAAGTGCAGACACCTTAAATAATGTTAAAATAATATATTGTAATGTCATCTATTGCTGGCTAGATTAACTAATCTAACCAGCATTAGAAGGCATTACAATCACCGTTTTAGTTATGCTTGCTACTTGTGTATCGCTTGTTAAAATACATACAAATATTTCCCTTTACTAACTAATATTCATTAATATAAACAAGCTTAGGTACAGGTCAACTAACCAAACAGCGCAGAGAGTAGAACTACATAGCCCGTCCAGTCTGTTGGCCGTTCAGTGTATAATATATTTTAAATTTAATAATTATTTATTTAAATATTTAGGTCGTCAGGTCCACAATATGAAAAACAATAAATGATACGTTATGTCTTAATATTTTTCGTAGATGTTATTAATATGCTCAAAGAAATATTTATTGCATATTATAAAATACATAGTAATTTTGTATGGCCTATATATACAGATACAAAATAACTTAGAATTACTTGTAAATTTTTTATCTATTTAATATTTTTTTAATGGTGTTATTAAGGAGGGCCCTAATTTTTGAGGCTCCATAACTCTGGAAGTATAACGGCGATCGAATTTAAATAAAATGCCAAATAATATGTATAGCAAATTTGTTCAAATAGCCTTGAGCGACCGATATATATATATATATATATATATATATATATATATATATATATATATATATATATATTTTTTCACGTCACAGACCCTTATGCCAATTATAAAATGGTAATATGAGACACCGTTGAAAATTGTTTGGTCATCATTGTTCTACGCCATTGTATGATATTGACAGTATACATTTTTGTTGTCATGTTCTCTAGCTGGTGTAATATCGTCAACGTTGCATAAAACAGAATGCGAAATATTTGATCATTAATCCTCTATAAAATTATCTGATTTACGTAGACTGTCAAGACGATGACATTTCTCATTATTTGCTGTTACAAGAAACTTTCTACTTTTAATTAAGATCCGTGTTAGTTTTCATGTCGCGTTGATTTCGTCTGCGATGCACAATGTAATTTGACATTTCTTGCCGGATCGTTAAAACTTACTTTACTACTATGTACATCGTGTCTTGTACTCTGTCCCATTGACAACGATCTGCGGTAAGAAATGTTTTCGAATGTGATTTTTGCACATTGTCTGCTTTGCGTAGGACTCTAATTATGCAAGTATCTGATTCTTTTAGAAACGTACATTTATTTTAAGTACAAAAAATATAAATCGGAAAGCTAATGAAATAAAAGAACGTACATAAAAGTTTATTCATGAGTTTGACATTGACTATATAACATGTACAGATTTTGTAAGAAGATTATACTAAAATGTTATAGATAGAATATAGATTTAAAATATAGTTGAAAGATGTACTGAGTTTAGAATAATTTTCCAGTTATTCCAAATGACTGTAGGTACTATAAAATAGTTTTACACTAAGCCATTGCACTTGTATTTCAAATAAAAATATAGAAAGTTTTATATAATCATACGGATACATACAGAGTGTAAATGAATATCAACTTTTGTTAGTAAATACACCGTTTCCGCGAAATACAAGCTTGCAAACAAGGTACCTTTGACTGCCATCATACATTTGTTGTTCTATTTTGGGGAGAATATATATATTTTTTTAATGACGTTCGAAAAACGGCAGTTCGTTAAACCATTGTTGATATTGAATTTATACGCGCACACATGTGTGCATACATATTTATTTACAATTCGATATGCAACAAACTGTCGACAATTTGACGTTTAGTCAAAATTAAAATAATTGATGTGAAGTTACCTGTGATGTGAACTTTCATTTACGTAATTTTCATAAGAAATATATATCCCAAACAAACTGTCAAGATACACCAATACTCCACAGTAATTCCCTGAAATTGAACCATTTAGCTTATTATGTTCTCAAATACTGTTGCTTCAATATGAAACATAGATGATATATACAGTATACTGTGGAGTATTGGTGTTTATATAATACTCTGAAATTGTTCAATTTAGTTTATAATTTTATAATGTTATCAGACACTGTTTCTGCAATATAAAATATAGATTTTTTTCTCTGTTATTCATCTTATCAATATATTCAAATATAATTTTTAATGCGTACTGTTTTTCAAAATTTATTTCAAAATTTATCTGCAATAACCATTACACTGAAACATGTTCTCAGTAGATCTATTTATGTTAACCGGTAAATAATGACATATACATTATTTCTATATTTTTTCCTCTGTCAATATATTTTCAGGCATAGAGTTGTTAAACATACCTGCAACATAAATATTAATAATTTTCATTATGAATTTAATCAATTTTTGCCAAAAGTGCAGCTGTTCTAGTGATATTGGAGATAGGACAAAAATGCATAGAGTAAACTTGCACTTCCGGTTTGAATATTTTTTCAAAAATAAGAAGTGCCCATCTGGATCATATTAACCACTTCACGTTCGCGCCCGTACGCGCGGTACAGGAAAATAAAACAATACGTTACGCCCGCGCTCGTACCCGTACGGGCATTCATTTGTTGTTACGGCCGCGCTCCTATATGTAAAATATCTACATACAAAAATATACTGGTGATTCTTGGTTGTTAATTTCATTATTATTATTATTATTATATATATACATATATATATATATATATATATATATATATATATATATATATATATATATATATATATATATATATATATATATTATATATGTTTTTTCCTCTAGGGTTAAGAAGATTCAGTAAAGGAAAGCGGCGGAATTGAATCTTTTGAAACATTCTTGAAGTCTTTTTCATCATTGCGAAAAATCGTGACCCGTCATTTCATTTATAAATATAACAAACTAGATATTAAAATATCCTATATTGTTAACTTTTAAAATTGTTATTTTTTTTTACTATTTTTATAATAAATAATTATGAAGAAAAAATAGGTAGTTTAAAAATTATATAACAAATATTATAAAACAATAAAAGAATAGATTAATTTGGGACGATTTTTTGAAAAAAAATCGGCCGTGAAGTGATTAAAGTCAAGTTTAAAGTTTCCTATCTCCAATATTACTAGAACGGCTGCTTTTATGGCAATAATTGTTATATTAATAATGAAAAATATTAATAATGAAAAATATTAATATTTCGTTCAACTTTTGTTTAAAATGTTTCTTCATAAAATGTTCCAGTTACGAGAAAAATACTACAGGAAAATCTTCAATTTTCATATAATATTCGTCTTCTCGAATCACTTCTTGAAACGGCATAGATTTCCTTACATCCAATTTTGAAGTTTGAGAAAAATTGCAGTTTTTTAAACATATTTTTCGAAATGATTTTTTTCTTGTTTTTCAAAACTTTTCCATAGAAGAGGAAGAAGATATAAGTATAAATATTCTCAAATGCCGTTTGATTTTTTGTTTTAGGTGAACCAATCGTGGACACCGCAGAGCTCTTTTTTTGATAATTTTTGAGCACGCGCTTAAAGGCTAATATCAAAGGGAATAATAGAGATTTTTTTAATATATATACCTAAAAGTATTTTATGCTATTTATCAAATGGTTTTGATTTAAACATAAAAAATAATTTAAAAGCTCCTTTCTTAACCCCATAATACCAAACAGACCCCTTAAATATCATATTTATGTTGCCATAGTTATGCATTTGTGAGATTTTTATTAAAGAAATCGTATGTGCTATATCTAAATATTTTCACAGAAACCAAATAAAAATAATGTATTTGTCACTTTATGTCTAGCAAATAGATCGACTGAGAACGTGTTTATAATGGTTATTGCAGATATAATTGAATATATTTATAAGGTGAACTTTAAAGAATCAACATCTATGTTTCATATTAAAGAAACAGTATTTGATAACATAATAAGCTAAATGTTTCAATTTCAGGGTATTACTGCGGAGTATTGGTATTATTTGACAATTTGTTTGGGATACATGCTTTTAATGAACATTACGTAAAAGAAAATCGAGTGCTGGCTACTTCTCATTTTTATACTGGATATGTTACTGTTGCACGAACAAATTCTATAACTCATTATTAAAGCTTTGGTTAAGAATACAAAGAAAAAATAACAAAACTTTCCATGTAACATGAATACTAATGACTTTAGTAGTATCAGTTCTACATAGTTAGCATGGAGACAGAAATACTGTATTCACTTACAAACGTATATGCATAGGAGGTCGTGAACACGTGATATCATCAACTACGGCACATTACACATCTCCGCCAGAAAGCCAAATTGGCCATTTGGTGGCAATTGTGTCTCCTTATAGATAGTTAAGGTTAGCCACAACAACTCCCCGGCTATTAGAGACTCTCCGGCCTCATATCTTTAGTGCGGTACCATTTAGGTATCCAATGAAACTCTCTGCGATAGTAAAAACGTATAGTCGCACTACGACAATGAGAAAATATTAGGTTAAACCGATTTTGCAGTTTGCAGAAAGGCGCTGACTCGGCATCATGAACCGTCGCGTCGGTCGGTCGGTGGGTCGGTCGGTCGGTATACGCGAAGTACCATTGGCAAAGTTGTAACATTAAAACCTATATAGCGATTATCGATTTGGTCTATCGAAACGTTACTATCTATCTAGAATTTTTTTCACCACGTTTTTATTGCTATACATATTTATGATGTAAGCTTAGGGTCCCCAATCTGTACAACGTTAATTATTACCCTATAAAAAGATAGGGCGGTTTTGTTGGCATTTTTTATTTGCGAAGAGCTTTGCATTTACTCTTGGAACTGTTTGCATATAATTTATTCTATAGTTTAATTTAAATGATAGCCGATTTAGAACATTTTGAAATATTTCTAATTCGGAAGTAAATTGTCTCAATATTCAGTTATCTGTTAAAAATTAAGTAAAATGTGATTGAAGTGTCTACTATTCTGAAATTTTATTGATTTCATTGTTATTATGCTTTTCTTTTTACTTTTTCAAATCACGTTCACGTGTGTTGAACTATTATCTATATAATCCCCCAGAAGTATGTGTTTATATATTTTTATGTTTATATCTGTGTAGAATGTTTTATAGCTCGCCGTACGAAGTACCGAACCAGCTAAAGCATTCGGTCGTGTGTCTGTAGCATTCTAGGATCAAAAAAATTCGTTAACAAAAAGTGTTTGTCTCATCGCTCTGAATCCAAAAATATATATAACTTATATACTTGGATGTTAGTCGTCGCTCGTAAGACCAAATTTTTGCCCTCTACTCCTCTGAAGGTAACGGAGCGATTTACACCAAATTTGGTACACATATTATTTGGCATCCCATTTTAATCCGCTTGCTTCCCGAGTTATAGGGCCCCAAAACTTGGAGCCCCCCTTAATATTGCCCTAATAAAAATAATTAAAACACTCAAAAATTCTAAGATATATTACATCTACAAGATATTTTCATATTGTTAACCTAAAGCCCGAAAGAAATTATTAAATATTATAATTATGAATTTTAAAATATGCACTAAATTTTTTTTTTCAATATAATCTACAAAAAAGTGTAAGATCTATAACATTTTTTTATATTGTTAACCAAAAGGCCATAATAATTAAAAACCACTGTTCGCAACGCATATCTTACCTAAAGGCGAGCTCTACGCATAGGTGCGTTTTACGCGTACCAAATCTTGTTTTTATTTTTTGTAAAAATGCCAACTGGCATGGACAGGAATCGAACCTCAATTTTCACCGTCAAAATTAAGAATCGTACCCCGACACCACAAAACTAAATGAAATTATTATATATATAATAAATCGGTCTATATTGTAAAATTAGAAGTACCATGTTATTTAACATCAAAATATTTAATAAATGTCTAAATAAATATATTGTGTAAATATCAACATGCCGACATTCTTTGTTTACCGAGTTGTGTTGTGTAATAAACTATATTATAATATTACGACAGGGAAACAAAATAGACTCAAATAATTAGATATTTGTCATTTTCCATCGGCTTAAGTACCTCTGCTTTAGCGCATGCATGCAATTTAAGTGTAAAATTTAAAAATACATGTTTTTTATTATTATGGCCTTCAGGTTCACAATCTGAAAAAATGTTATAGGAGACATTTATATTTTTTAGTCCTTTTTATGTAACCAAACATAAAACTTATTTCAAAAATTCAAATTTCTTTTAAGGCCTTTGTGATCACAATTTGAATAAATTTTGTTAACATAAAATATCTTAGAATTCTTTTAAAATATCTGGATGTTAAAGAGCTTCAAATTTTGTGGTTCTATAATTCCAGAAGTATAAAGACAAATAGATTTAAACTGCTGGCGGATTGAAATGGAATACCAACAAATTTGGTTTTAAGAACAAACGACGACTAACATCAAAATCTTTATGGGTTATATTCATTTTCAGTTCAGGGCGATGAGACAAGAACTTTTTGTTTGGGAAAATTTTTGATCCAAGACACACAGTCGAATGCTTTAGATTTTCTGTACTTCGTACGGCGAGCTAATTAGCGAACTTCAAATATGTGGTACCACATTATATCAATACCTATTTAGGTTATTCGTACAAGAGAGTTCAGTGTAGAGCGATGTAGATTAAAAAAGAAGAAAATTCAGATACTTATTTGTTCACAAGTAGGTTCATATAAATAATTGAGGTAAGGTTTAACTGGTACGCGTACAATGATAAAATTGCAATATGTAACAACCTAGTGCAAAATAACATTTAGTATAGCTACCCTTGCCCCATCAAATAAAAGCAAGCTTGAGAGGGTAGCAAGGCAAGGGTCGTCGCTAAGTCTAGTTTTGCATTCAGTTCACGTATTTGGTTTTATTGAGTGGCCGGGCACACGGAACCTAATAAACGCTGGTGACAATGGTACCGGTGGCGTTAGAAAGAGACGGGGACGCCTGCCAACGCTTCGATGTTGATGTAGATGTACCCGACGCGGGAATTCCATTCGACATGACCCCTACCTACCCTGCACACATGCACACATTTTTCATCACGCGAATGTTAGTGCGCGCGCACCTCTTCATCTATTCCAATAACGCTTCTGCGTTCGGTCCTTGCTTGCATTTGAGTTCGTGGTCGCGGCCCGCATTGTCCCTATATCTATATCGCATACACATGGAGTCTGACCTCCGCAGAGCACAACAACCGAAGCCGATCCCCAGCTATTAATATTTTCAATTTCCTCTCCATGGCCCGCGTGATGTTACCGTTGTGGCTATGAATATAAACCCGCACGAAATTCGATGCCGCTCGCGGTGATGTTTTCTTTCTATATAGGTACGTGTGTCATTCGACTTGCGAGACTGCTACAATTGTAAAGGCGGTCCCAAATTATATTAATATTTATAGCTTCAGACTTTCTAACTTGAAGTTAACTTACAAGATATATCGTGTGCGACGGTGAAGTTGTTGATAACTTTGTTTTTGTGACACTTGAATTTTAAACAAGGCACATTTTACCCCAGGATGATTTTTTATACTCGTTTGCAGTATATATTATTTTCTTTGTGTTTTAGTTTTGCGATCAACGAGGTATCTATGCTAACAACTCTACCAAAAATCTGGAGTGCCCTTCACTCTTAGTTTTCACTATGTGTATATGTAATATAGCCTTATTGTATTATAAATTCATTCTACTATTGCCATGAAACAATATCAATATTATATATGTTTTAAAGGGGATTTTTCAGTTTATGATAATTTTTTTGGACACACTAAAATTTAGCTTTCATAATAATAATAACATTTTTTATTTTGCCACATACAGTATATTATACATATTCTGTGGCAGGTCAATGCAAATAAACATATAATATGCCTGTTTAAATTAATTTAAACATATTTTAACATAAAAGCAGTGATATTAGTACAATTTATTACATGTTTTTTACATCTTTATAGAGTCTTCCTGTTTTTTTAAAGAAGCTTTTAAATTATTCTTTATATTTAAATCAAAACCATTTATTAAATATCAGTTTTTTCTATAAATTAATATATACTTTTAGGAATATAAAAAATAATATTCTCCATTATTTCCTTTGATATTAGCCCCTACGCGCGTGTTCAAGAAATATCCAAAAAAAGAAAAGCGCTCTGCGGTGTCCACGATTGCTCCTCGTTGGTTCACCTAAAACAGAAAAACCAAACGGCATTTGAAAATATATATCTTCTTCGTCCTCTACGGAAAAATTTTTAGAGCAAAAATTAAAAAAATTACAGTTGTTCGAAAAATGTGTTTTAAAAAATGCAATATTTCTCAAAATCGGATGTAAGGAAATCTATGCCGTTTCAAGAAGTGATTCTAGAGCCCGAAGTATAGGTACTCAATATGAAAATAAATCAAAAACATATTCAGCTTGATCAGTCATTTACTTTTTTTGAAATCTTGAGCACCAGCGGAAGAAAACTCATTTGGAGAAAAACGCGTTTAAAGTTTTTCGCGTTACTATAAAGGTATACATATATGTGTATATATATATATATATATATATATATATATATATATATATATATATATATATATATACATATATATTTATATATATATATATATATATATATATATATATATATATATATATATATATACATACATATATATATATATATATATATATATATATATATATATATATATATATATATACATACATATATATATATATATATATATATATATATATAAATATCTCGGGCTAGAAATAATATTCTTCAAAAAATCCTTCACCAGTATATTCTAGAGAGATGTGGGATCAATGAAAATAAAATATCGATTTTTTGACCCCAGGAAACCAGATAGACGCCTTAAAAAAATCTAAATATTCAGTTACGAGATAATAACATTGGGATTTAAGAACAATTTAATATGGTTTCTAAATGGCTTTAGACTCAAACCCCTTACACCTTCTGGCAAACAGTTATAAAGATCGAGAGTTGAACGAATTCCGCGCAGATTTATCTAGTCTAAAATGTGGTTTACAGATCAAGTTAGCTGAGCGCGTTTTGTAATTATGCCTGGTGGCGTGCGTGACAATGTTGTTCTTGTTTTCGTGGATTTCAACCACAGATTCATGTATAAATAGACAAGAAAGAGGTAGAATTCCAAGTTTCTTGAAGAGTGGCTTACAATGCGTTCTAGCATTTTCATTTAGGATTATTATTATTATTCATTTCTGTAATTTAAAATTTCGTATCGAAGAGTTAGAATTACCCCAGATGAGAACACTATAGTTTAATAGAGAATGCAACAATGCGAAATAAGTGTTTCTTAAAACTGTTAAATTCAGCAGGAAACTAACCCATAAGATTCATTCTTTCTCAAACTCATGTTGTTTTTGAGAATGTAAAAAATTATACTTGTAAACAAGAACTGCTCTAAAGCGTTCATTGACACTAACACAGATTACATTGAATATGTACTCAAAATGTATTCATGAACACTCAAAACAGATATTTCTATTGAAATCATAATATTTTCTATTATACTTACCGTATAAGAAAGTTAACATGTATATGTGCAATATTCCTAATTTCAATTAACAAACGTCATTACAATTACCATTAGAAATGTTGCAAATTTGATGATATGTTTCTACATTTACAAAAATACAACTTGCATATATCTATCCGAATTAATAATTTATCAGTAGGGCTTAATATAATATGTTTTAACAAAATACATTAGAAGTTACACCCAACTATGAGTTAAAGGTGACATAAACACCAAAACACGTGTTTCGTCAAAACCCATGTTTGATTAATCCTCGGCATAGCAGTGGTGAGTGTAAATAAATGAGAATTTCAACTAATACGAGTTTTGACTAGGCATATATGCATTTCCTCCAACGAATAGAGTATATATGAGGAGCAATCATACAAATCGTGTTAAACTCATTTTATCCATATTAGAGTAAATCGAAAATTAACTTGTCTTTTAAGAACCATTTGTAATTTTAAGAAATTGATCTTTCTAATGCTTTTGTTATGCACTTTTAACAACGCTAATGCATTAAATTTAGGTAAAACTATTTTGGATGTATTTTTATAATACAATTTTATTGAGAAATACCCATAATATGCATAACGTAACTTAAATAATCTTAGATACATGGCATCCATGCCTTCGGTTCAACTAATAAGTAATAATATGTGATGCGAGAAGCAAACTTCTTCACTTGGCATAATATTCAAATTTGAAAATGAATGTTTTTTATTATTATGTCCTATGGATTCACAATTTGAATGAAAAATGTTATAGAAATTAAAGTCTTACAATATAGATAAAAAAAAGAAACATTAGTGCAAATTTTAAAATACGAAATTCTAATTTCAAATATTTATTATTGTATTTGGGTTACCAATATGAACAAATCTTGTAGTTATAAAACTATTTAATTTCTTTAACGGCAGTATTATGGGGAATCTAAATTTCGGGGCCTTATTACTCGGGAAGTATACGGGCGAATGGATATAAACTGCGATCAGATTCAAATGGACTGCCAAGTAATGTGTGTAGCGAAATTGTTTTATCACATTTTGCATGTAAGCTTCTCATATGTTTTATCGTTTTCCAACGTATAGTCTAAATGAAGATTAAATATTTTCTAGTATGTATGAATTATTAAGAGAGCTTTAAAATTGGTCTCTGTAGGCGGTGCCGTAGTTATACTATACTGATCTGTAGGTGGACTCTTGAAATATCAAGACAATTGAAATTGTTTCGAAATCAAATCGATGTCAATGCACTCTTCCTATTCGAAATAATATTTGAAAATATTGAAACTGATCGACGATTTTTCTTTCTTGTATGTAGGAGTAAATTAAATTTTGTTATCATAAAATTTGGCAACTGGAGAGAAATCGTATACACGTTTTCGTTTTTATGTTTTGTGTTTGTTATAGTTCGTAAGATTTACATAGCGCTCCGGGTAGATACCTAAATACATAGAAAGATGGATCTGGGTATATATTATTAAAATTTACATTATTACCATAATAATAGTGAGGAGTGGACTAGATTTTGCATATGGGCAGAAAGTGTTAATGGGTGCGTCTAGTTTACCAGGGTTATATTATGGCGCGTTCTATCTAACTTAAAATTGGTTGAAATATCTTCAGATACTATTGGTCTATAAAATGAGCACAATTGTTATAACATGTCACTTACTAATCAGTTGAAATATGCCAGAATATGTTCTATGAATATGTGTTGTTTATACCGGTCGCGAAAGTTTTTTTTTTTGCCTTGTCTTATTAAATTTAGTTTTCGCTGTGTATTTGTGATTTGACCCTTTACATGTAACATTCCTTGCTTGCTTTTCTTGGGTGTTGAAATTAGTGCTATTGTGTATCATTTTCGATTGTATGGTATATTTGTAAGAATTTATTAAATACATTATGATTATTAAACAAGAACTGGCGCAAGCGCCAGTGCTTCCAGCACGCCGTTCCGTGGAGTATTGTTAGAGTACAACATTTATTATTACATCATACAACAATGAACAACATTTTAAATTTCAATATTATATAATTTTTTGAATTTTTTAGTGATATAATAAACAAATTAATTTATATTTATTTTTATTATTTTTTTATAGCCCCTGTGCTCACAATTTGGAAAAACTTTGTTGTCAAATAATAAATCGAGGGTAGTATTTAAGAGGGTTTCAAATTTTTAGCATTCTTTATTGATTTATTTGAATATTTTGATAATTCATTATTGGAATATATAATTCACGAACATATCCAAATTCTAGTTTTTCTGATATTCAGATGATTGATTTATGTAATAAAGTTTTAATATACGACTAGTCTGAATGTTTGATGGCATTTCTTCGACATTTAATATGAAATAAATAAATTTCTGAATTTACGTATATTATTCCAAATCATCGACATTATTCTCACAGTGCCGGCTGATCCAATCCAACCAATTATGATCCCGAGATTTATTTATTCCTGTACCAACACAGCATTAATTTCCATATCCCCACATTTGAAAATGCACACATGGGAAATGTTCATAAAATAATTTTCAATATTCTTGGCAAATCACGACACGAACGATATTAATATGGTTCGATTTGATGAACATTTCCTAATTTTATTAATTAAATGACAGAAGCAAATAGAATATATATTGGAAAATATAATGTTTATAACGAAACAATTAACTGTCACGTGACATCATCGTTTCACTTATAATTGGCGTTCAATGTCTGATTTACTTCAAAATATGTTTTTATTATTCGTGGTCGTGTCCTTTGATATTTTTACGAATTTACGTCGTGCATTTAAAAAAGAAATTTTGAAATCTAAACCAAATTAACGTTTTGAATTACGAACAGCATAAAAATAATTGAGAAATAAAAGTTATTTTTTATATTCCGGAGTAACTTTATTAGACTCCTACATTTGCTGAGGTCTCCAACACAAACTAACGCAAATGCACAAACATACATATATACGAGAAGCGGGTATACAGCGAAACTGAAATTTCAAACAAACTTCCCAGTTATGTTTGTTTCAAAGTACCCTCTCGAATTTCAGTCATTTGAAAGTTTTATTTTACCGTCTGTTGCCATTGTCCACTGTATCAAATAATACGTTCATAAACTGGAAAATTTTATTACTACGAACATTAAATAACACGGCCTTCTAAAATTAGGTACTTACCGTTTAGTTTTCCATAAATAACGTAGAATATTTCAAATTCTAAAATCGTAAATCACGAACAAGACCATTTTAAAGGTTCGTAAAATTATGAATGCAAAATAAAATAATAAAACTGGTTTACGATTTGCTAACGTACTACTTTCTTCGTGATTCTAGAAATAAAATTTTCCATTGATTAAAGTGTATGTAGCATGACTGCACCGAAGCTGGGGCATACAAATAACTAACATTGAAACATATCTTACCGCGAACAAAATTAAATTTGTCACAGGACGCTACAATGTACACAAGATGCTCAAAAAATCCTGTATAGGAAGCTTATGCAACCACACATACCAAATTGATATCGTTGCTTACATAATATCCTAGACATTTATCATTTAAAATTGTATGGAAAAATGTTTCTTGAAACTAATAGCAACCGGGGTAATATTTTAGTTTAAGGAAGACATTTGCAATGACGAAACGTTGAATAAATAGGCGTTTTCCTATCAAGGGAAAAATGATTTTTACTGAACTGATCTGAACTTGTTCTGTCATAATGAGCTGATCCCAAATTGATACTGAAAGGAAGCTTAAAATAGGTGTTGAATAGTGTGCTTGCACCAATGCTTGTTTGCTTTAGTAAATGGACCATAATGCTATAATTTATTACGCGGTCACTCAAATATATGTTGCTGATAATGCATATTTCGTGGTATTTAAAGGAACTCGTAACCAGTGGTTTGAATCACATAGCCAGAATGACTGGTTTATGGTTGTAAATGTTATTGTCTTTGTGATCATCTTAATCATTCTTTAATATATTTATATTGTTATTGTTACTATAGTCGAATTTGATATTAATTGCATATTCTTCTAAACACCTCCTGTTTGACAAGAATCCGGGTAAATACAGTAAGAGTTGAATATCCATAACTTTATGAGCATATGCATATAATTTTATATTATCCAGCAGCATCCTGAATTTAAGCATATATTTCCAGTATACAGCTTTTGCTTTCTTATACCTCAGATTTTTAAAGAACTATTTCCACCAGAAATGCTTGTTTATTCGTGTCATTTTTGGCACTTTTCGTAAAAGAAACATTATAAAATGTATTACATTTCTAGCAAGTCTTGTGATTCCATAAACTGTACCATTTACTGAAAAATCTGTTTTGAAAATAGCCATGTTACAATTACGTTTCCTTAGTTATCACAAATATTGTTGTTTCTTGTCAATGGTAGAATTAATTTAAAAACACAATAAATGTATGCATAAAAAGCGAAAACTAAGTATAAGATAGTCGAGTGAAGGGCACTCTTGCTATTTTTTATTGCGAAAACTTTGTCTTACAATAAATTATAAAATATTATTGACGAAAAAAGAATTCTGAAAGAAACCTGAAATGGCCTACACTTGACTTTATTATACTTCCCTAATCAAGAATAATATTGCTTTATTTTGTTTAAAATTCATTTTAAGATTGCCGCCAAACAATATCAATATGTACGGTAACTATGTAAACATAAATGTAACCAGATATTTGCAAAGGTTATTCAGTAAATAATACGTTTTAAAGAAAAATTGTTAGACATTTTATTATTTTGAAATATTATGAGATCAACTTTATCTCTGATTCATGCCGTTTTCGAGATATTGAAAAAATAGCATGAATAATCCGTTACTTCCAGTTAAGATATTGTTTTTTAAAAATGACACACCCGAGCCATGTTGAAGTTTCATAATATTACCTTCAACAATATTGGCTCTTGAGCGTTCACACACAGACACAAAGACAGGCACGCACATATGTACGTATAATTCCGTTAAATTCTCGAGTTCGAACATGTTGATGATAATAATACTTCCCTTTCAAATCGATCCGTTAAAAATTTAATGAGTTCTGTTTTTGCCCGATTTGAAAAACTTAGTTTTGAGATAAACATGTTTGCAGTTGTACCTAACCTAACCGAAGAAGTGTAATTTATGTTACTCTACGTTTAATTTGCGATGTTTGTCCCACATAATTGACCTTCCAAAAGTATATTCACCTCTTTCTTTTCCTTTTTAGCCGATTTAAGCACCAACCTCACCTGTTTTGTCATATCTCTTAAGGATTGCTCGGAAAAATCAATACAATAGAGCGCTTTTGATATTTGCGACGTCCACCGCGAATCATTACCAGGTGGCAAGTTATCATGTTGCGGGTTTCGTCGATTGATAATTTGCGTTAAAACATGTGTTTTACATTCTGTAGATGTTAATACACAATTTTATCGAAAGAAAGTAAAATGTAGTTCTGGAGTGGCTTTACCCCTTAATTCGTATCAGAAATTAACAAGATAAACAAGCACTGGCACTAGCGCCAGTGCTATCAGCTGGCCGTTCCGACGAGCCCGGTCACAACAATAAATACAAAACTAAAAGCGATAGCAATTATTATAGTAAATAATTTATTGTTCTTATGACATTTCATCGGCATTTAATATGAAATTAATACATTTGCCCATTGAACCAATCTAACCAATTATGATCCCGAGATTTATTTATTCCTGCACCATAACGGTCTTTTTTTTCCATAACCTCACTTATAAAATTGCACACATGGGTAACGTTAATATCGTTCGTTTCGTGATTAGCCAAGGATATTGAAAATTATTTGATGAACATTTCCTAATTTTATTCATTAAGACACAGAAGAAAATAGTTTATACATTAAAAAATATAACCAAACAAATTACTGTCACGTAGACATAACTTCTTAATTTTACTAACAGATGGCGATCAATGGCTTATATACTTCAAAATAAATTTATATTATTTTTTTTAAGCCTAAGGGCTCACAATTTGAAAAAACTTTAATCACATAAAATATCTTAGAATGTTGAGTAAAAAATTCTACAATTTATAAAAGTTGACTAGGGCAGTATTTAAGAGGGTTCCAATTTTGGGGGCCTATAACGCCGGTCCTGTACAGACGATTGGATTTAAAATGCGACGGGAACATCACGGGCATAGAAATTATATGTATACCAAATTTCATCACGATCGGCCCGGTACCTTCAGACGAGTTGCGGTCATAAACTCAGGTCTTACGACGGACCGACCGAGCGAGCGAGCGAGATACATACATCCAAGTATATGAGTTATATATATTTTTGGATTCAGGGCGAAAATACAAGAACTTTTTGTTAAGATTTTTTTCCGATCCGAGCATGTTACAGACACATGACCAATCACTATAGCTTTTGTACTTACTGTACGGCGAGCTAAAAATACATATAATTAATTAGCTTACTTGAATGAAAAGTAAACGATATGTTCGTTATTTATTGAATATAGTCTAAGATACTTAATTGTGATTAATCAATGTAGCTATAATAGAACTTATGTAGCGTTCCATGAAAGTTGCACTCTGCGAGGTGTTTTGTATCGTTATAAAACAAGACCATAATGCAGTGTTTCGCCAAAGGAGAGACGCTAAATTTACTTATATGATGCACAGCCGGTTTATGTTGCACTTCTACTAACTTTTGCAGTATATACTATTTTACACTGCAGAATGTCCCACACATTAAACTGTCACCCATACACTTACTCAGAATAATGACTGGCTCAAAGAACCGACTATAAATAAATTATCCCGGCGTCTATACCTGCATGCTTTCAGAAATTGGTTGGCGTTTATAACATGAATAGCACATGCAGACATATAAAATTGCATTAAGCATTTAAGTTCAATTTATATATCGTCTCTAAAGTGCAGTTTGATCCATCTATGCTTATGTTTAATTTTGTTAGTGCACTCTGAAATCAATTATTTCTATAACATGTTAGGTGAACCTCAAGTTTAAATTCTGTTTCACTTATTCACAACCACTGATTTTACTATGTATATGTTTCAAGTTTGTTACTCGGAAAATAAGAAATTTTTTGTTGATCAATCTGTAATTTTCTAATCATACAAACACACACACATTCTAATATTTCGACAAGAAAACAAAATAAACTCAATTACATAAATGACATTTCAGAATATTTCTGTAGAGTATTGGATAGTTTTGATAGACAAATTGGTATTGGTATAATTTTCCACCCATTCATTTATATAAGGTAAGCTTGGTTTTTATATTGTTTTTGTTGGATTATTATTTCCTAATATTATATTTTTAGCTCGTCGTACAGTAAGTACAAAAGTGCTATAGTGATTGGTCGTGTGTCTGTAACATGCTCGGATCGAAAAAGAAATCTTAACAAAAAGTTCTTGTATTTTCTCCCTGAATCCAAAAATATATATAACTCATATACTTGGATGTATGTATCTCGCTCGCTCGCTCCAGTTCTTGTTATAATCAACATCTTTGATCATATTGAAGAAACAATATTTGATTTCATAATAAAATAATAAGATAATTGGTACAATTTCAGTGTATTACTGTGAAATATTGGTGTTTTTTAACAGTTTTTTTTGTACATATATATATATATATATATATATATATATATATATATATATATATATATATATATAGTGAATACTACGCATAGGAAAGTCAAGTATAGGCCATTCCACATTACTTATATAATTATTTTCATGATATTGCAATAAGATATTTTTTCAAGATGATAGAAGGTTGTTTATTGTATTTATATTCTTTTTAGGCCTGTTCGACACTTATTTAGTGTTTAACTGCATAATATTATATGTTTCTGGATTACTCAAAATGGTTCTCAATTTTTGGTGGAATTCGTTATTAATGAAACAATTAACATTTATTTATTTTATAAAAATATCTAATTAGCATTATACAAATTTGCAAGATAAGTATCCTAGTGTAAGAAAGTTAGTCTCCACAAATGCAAACCACACAAGCCCCTTTACTTTGAGTTTGGCAAACAACACTTGACGATTTCCTGGTGCTAGTACTCGTGAATTAATTTTATTCGCTGGCGCTAAATTCCCTAGCGTGCTGTTAGTTCATTCATCGGCTTGTGCTACTTCTTCCATCTGCCGTGCGGGAACAACTGAAAAGAGAATCACCGTGGCCCGAGATCATATTTACATGTCCTGATTGATCTTGCCATTATAGAATTCTTTTGATGATAGCAATCAAGGAATCATGGCGCGGCGTGCTTTGTTCAAAACGGATTTTGCTGTTATTACCCTTCTCTAAAATAAAACCGAAGATGGAGCGCTTTACAGAAGAAAAGGAACGGGATTACCTCGGCGATATTCTTTGCAGTTGTACGGGTTCAAAACTTAAAACCCATTGGATTTTTCTCTTTTACGTGCTCGACTGATGATTTGAACAGATATCGTTGCCAGTGAACACATATATTCTGCTGGTTGCAACTGCGTCAGTTGTCACTTGTTTGTGTATTAGATTGAATACTTAGCTAATAGTTAAATATGACCTTCACTTCATTCAATTTGTGTTGTATGTTTTATATATGTTTAAAAACTTTCTTATACTATTGTATATTAGTACTTGACTATCCCAACGTAAACTATGATAATAAGTTTAACCTTTATCAGCTACACATTGGCCTACCAGACACCGCGCGAAATGCATTAGTTTAGAATGTAAATATATAATTCTTTTTTTCCGAAAATGGTACGTTTTTTGCGATTAGTTTCTAGTGACGAGACATATGTTTCACTCTTCTCGTCTCATAAAGAGCACTCTTCATTATTTTAGCAGTGTAAGTTTGGTTGTGTAAATTACAAAGCAGGTTAAATATTCGTGGTTATATTTACTGTATAAACATGAATAATCTTTATTTTTATTTTTAGATTTCTTAGATGTTTTCAAAAAAATCTAGGGATCGTACTAAAATGGTTCTCGATTTTTAGGGTCGTTAACCTCCGGAAGTATAAGGGTAATTCGATTTAAAATCGTCGTTATCTTTACATATGAATTGACATTGATGTATTTGTCAAAATCAGTTAGTTAACTAACGTAATTGTCGCTTAATGATTTTCGACTGCTCTAATTATTAATTTAACTAGAACTTCATGATAAGCTATTTTACTAATCAAATATTATTGTCAACATAAATAAAAACATCTTGCCGTTATATTTTGTTTTTTGTTGTACCTACAGGGTACAAAATATTCGAAACGAGTGCATTTGACAAGTAGAATTTTATTAGTTCCTACAACTTCCATCGGTAAGTCGTTGCCTGGAGTGGGCACCATTTACTATATATACCAAGGTGCCTATTCTGTAATATAGCAATAGTTGATGTTGCGGTAATTGATAACGTATAGCAATATCAGATGTTGCTGTCTACAGAATAACCGTAGCTCACCCAGGAGATTTGGGTCCGTGAAGTTGGCACGTCATTGTCAGTACAAACATTTTTGATGGTATCCCTTATTTGAACTTCGTTTGTACTGGTTTGTGACTATCATAAAATTGCAGCACCCTTAACCCTTCACTTGTTATTCGTTTCGGCGAATGACGTGCCAACTTCACACCTAGCACGTCATTTGAAGGTACAAACGAAATTATTTAATGGAAAAGTTTGAACTACTATAGCAATCGTTTGTGACCATAGTAAAACATCAGCACCCTTAACCCTTCACTAGATTTTTTTTTTATTAAATATCAAGAAATATTGTTTCTTCAATATGAAACATAGATGTTGATTATAAAAATATAATATTAGGAAATAATAATCAAACTGAAACACTTTGAAAACCAAGCTTATATTACATAAACGAATGTTATACCAATACCAATTTGTAATGGTTTTGAAGTACTAGCTATCACAACTAACCAATACTCTACAGAAATATTCTAAAATGTCATTTATCTAATTGAGTCTATTTAGTTTTCTTGTCGAAATATTAACAGGCGCAGGTGATTCGTTTAATTAAGCTACATTCGAATCCATGACAACGTAAACAAGATACTTATGATTTTTAGTAGCAATTTGTCGTAACTGGTACATTTATTGAAGAAACTTTGCATAGAGTAAACATGCACTGCCGACTTGAACATTAATTTCAAAAATAGGAGGTGCATAACTAGACCGTATACAAGTCTTAAGTTTGAAGTTTCATAATTTTACGTTCGGCAGTTTCGGCTGTAGAGCGTTCACACACACAGACGTCACTCCGAAAATAGTCACATTCGATTCAGGGAAGCTCAAAACGTGTATATCCGTTGAAATCTCGAGTTCGATTTTTTGGGTGATCCCTATACTTACTTATTACTTCGTAAAGAAAGTAAAAATAATATGCCATCAAGAAAATCCGTGGCCACATTGATTCTTGATGAAATTGGCATATTTAATTTATTATATGTGTTATACTAAATGTATTTAATCAATGAAATTAAACTTAATCGACGCAGTTTAAAATTCTTAACAAGTTTTGTATTTACACTTTTACTGTAAAATGTATGGAGATCATATTTGCATATATGTTGAAAATAACATGTAAATTCCTATATACTCCATTTCGACTCACCAACCTGTATATATATATATATATATATATATATATATATATATATATATATATATATATATATATATATATATATATATATATATATATATATATATATATATATATATATATATATATATATATATATATATATATATATATATATATATATATATATATATATATATATATATATATATATATATATATATATATATATATATATATATATATATATATATATATATATATATATATATATATATATATATATATATATATATATATATATATATATATATATATATATATATATATATATATATATATATATATATATATATATATATATATATATATATATATATATATATATATATATATATATATATATATATATATATATATATATATATATATATATATATATATATATATATATATATATATATATATATATATATATATATATATATATATATATATATATATATATATATATATATATATATATATATATATATATATATATATATATATACCTTAAATGTTTTATATACGATGCGAGCAGGGTAGTTCCCCCTCCTACCCCACGTTTGGCATTATAATTTAAAACAATTTTTTTTAATTATGGGTTCACAATTTGAAAATATGTTCTACACAAAAAATCTTTTGAACTTTAACTGCGAGCGGATTCAAGTAGGTTGCCAAATAATATGTGTAGCAAATTTGATTCACAGCGCACCGTTACCTTCAGAGGAAAAGAAGTTACTTTTGTCTTACGAGCGAGCGAGCAACTAACATCCAAGCTTATGGGGAAATGAATAACTAGTAAGGGGTTAAGGGTGAAGCAATCTTACTATAGTCACAAACAATTACTATATTTGTTCAAATTTCTCTCTTAGCTAATATCGTTTGCATTTGCAATTTACGTGCTAGGTATGAAGTTGACACATTATTCACCGAAATAATTATCTAGTAAAGGGTAAAGGGTGCTGCAATTTTACTATGGTCACAAACGAATACTATATTAGTTCAAATTTTTCTATTAGGTAATTTCGATTGTACTTAAAAATTACAAGCTAGATGGGAAGTTGACATTTTCATCGCTGAAATTTATATCTAGTAAAGGGTTCTGATGTTTTACTATGATCACAAACGATTACTATATACGTTCAGATTTTTTTATTGGATAATTTCGATTGTACTTGCAAATTAGTGCAAAGTGTGAAATGACACATTATTCGCCGAAACGAATATCTAGTGAAGGGTTAAGGGTGCTGACGATTTACTATGGTCGCAAGCGATTACTATAGTAGTTCAAACTTTTGCAATAGATAATTTCCTTTGTACCTGTAAATGACGCGCTAGGTGTGAAGTTGGCACGTCATTCGCCGAAACGAATAACTAGTGAAGGGTTAAGGGTGCTGGTGTTTTACTATGGTCACAAACGATTGCTATGGTAGTTCAAACTTTTCCATTAGATAATTTCGTTTGTACCTTCAAATGACGTGCTAGGTGTGAAGTTGGCACGTCATTCGCCGAAACGAATAACAAGTGAAGAGTTAAGGGTGCTGCAATTTTATGATAGTCACAAACCAGTACAAACGAAGTTCAAATAAGGGATACCATCAATAATGTTTGTACTGACAATGACTTGCCTACTTCACGGACCCAGGAGATTTTACATGTTGATTAAAGTGACATAATTTAAGTTGGCAACACTTCCTTTCAAGGTATTTAGTTGTTTTTGCCACCTTTGCTAGCATCGTTCTTCGTTTTTTAGCTCGCCGTACTCTAAGTAAAAAAGAGCTATAGTGATTGGTCGTGTGTCTGTAACATGCTCGGATCGAAAAAAAATCTTAACAAAAAGTTCTTGTATTTTCGCCAAAATCCAAAAAAATATATAACTCATATACATGGATGTATGTATCTCGCTCGCTCGCTCGCTCGGTCGGTCGGTCGGTCGTAAGACCTGAGTTTGTGACCGCAACTCGTCTGAAGGTACCGGGCCGATTTTAATGAAATTTGGTATACATATAATTTCCATGCCCGTGATGCTCCCGTCGCATTTTAAATCCAATTGTCAGTACAGGGCCGGCGTTATAGGCCCCCAAAATTTAGAACCCACCTAAATACTGCCCTTAGTCAACTTTTAAAATGTTTAGAATTTTCTACTAAAAATTCTAAGATATTTTATGTGATTAAAGTTTTTTCAAATTGTGAGCCCATAGGCTTAAAAAAATAATATAAATATATTTTGAAGTATATCAGACATTGATCGCCATCTGTTAGTGAAATGAAGAAGTTATGTCTATTTGACAGTAATTTGTTAGGTTATATTTTCCAATGTAAAAACCATTTTCTTCTGTGTTTTAATTAATAAAATTAGGAAATGTTCATCAAATAATTTTCAATATCCTTGGCTAATCACGAAACGAACGATATTAACTTTACCCATGTGTGCAATTTTAAAAGTGGGGTTATGGAAATTAAGACCGTGATGGTACAGGAATAAATAAATGTCGGGATCATAATTGGTTAGATTGGTTCAATGGGCAATGTGAGTATAATGTCGATGATTTATTATTATATACGTAAACTTAGAAATTTATTAATTTCATATTAAATGCCGATGAAATATCATAACAATAAATTTTGTACTATAATAATTGCTATCGCTTTTAGTTTTGTATTTATTGTTGTGACCGTGCTCGCCGGAACGGCGAGCTGGTAGCACTGGCGTTAGCGCCAGTGCTTGTTTCTTTTATATATATATATATATATATATATATATATATATATATATATATATGTTTCTGTATTGTTCGAATAAAATCAGTCTTTTTAAAGACTACTCTTGTTTCCTTGTATTCTTTTTATATATTCTTAAAATGGAAAATAAACGCGAAGATAAAATAACAGTAGAGCAAAAGGATATATTGGTGTCCATTATGGGAGAACACCTAAATTTTACACGTGGAAAGTGGTTGGGAGTAGAGGGAAAGATCCGTGGCCAACAACATTAAAATGTTTCAAATTTATATTATTTATAATACCTGTACCTCTATAAATACAATTTTCAAATAAAAAAATGGATGACTCTGAAAATGGCTTATTTTTATTTTTAGTAATACTATTAAAAGTATCGCTGCAAGTAACGTCCCCGGTTTTCTTGTCTCCTTTGCTTCCAAAATACAGCTGCATCTCTGAGCATCTCTCAATATTCTCTCCATTCTCTAATTCGTGGTTAATTTACAATGCACCATACACATTAGACATAATTAAATACAAAACTAATATAATAATTAATAAATATGAAAAATATGGATCACTAAATACAACTTACCTTTTTATTAATCACAACTCACTAACAAATTTAGTAGAAAATCATCTAACCACAAAACTTATTCAATTTAACAAAAAGCGCGAAATGTAATACTATCATTTTCAAAACTATCAAAATAGCAATTGCAGCAACTGTTGCTGTATATTGCTATTTATATCAAAAACATGTTTCATAATGTACACGTTAAATGTCAGCAGTAAAATAGCAACTGTTGCTAAGATAGCTATATGGCTATGTGTTACAAAATAGGCGCGCAGGTTCTTGTCAAACTGATGTGAAAAGGAAGAGTTTGGGAGATGATGCAATTAATATCAATCTCTACAATAGAGACAACAATAAGTGAAATAACTAGGTTGATAACAATGACAATTACAAGCATAGACCAGTCAATTTGGTAATCACCTACGGCTCCGCACAACAGTAATGTGATACCAACTACTGCATATCGGTTCCTTTATATACCTCGAAAAATGTTTATTCAGCAACTTACATACGTGACCGTGAGAGGAATTATAATATTAATATGTATGTTACATATCATTAGAATACTCATCTATATTATTGAAATTTAATGTTTGTATAATGCCCGAAAGCACTTTTAATTTAAGGATAAATAATTTTATATTTAACTTATTTGCTGTAGCGCATTCATTGAAACACGTACACAGTTGTTATCTCGAAAATAGTCTTACATACACAAATTAAAAATGTATTAGTAAGTAAGTTTTATCATGAGATTATTTGAAATGAAATGAAAATAGTCAATATCAACTCAGTAAATGTTCACTACCAAAACTACCTTTTAGAATTCGTCCACGAAAGTAAACAGGATTATTACGTTTTATATTTGCATTCAATTCAATTAAATGAAAATTGTATATTTGCACTAACAATTGGTTGAAAATATTGACGACGAATACCTCCAGCGCATACGATGAGCTTATATTCGATATCGGTGGAATACTGGAAAGAATAAACAAATAATAGGATTTTGTATTTGATTTTCAAAAAAAATTAAATGTATTGTTTCATATTTTTATTTTCAACAAATATTACGAAAGGGTATTTATAGACTATCAGATATACAAACTGCTAAATAAAAACACATCGACGACGTGATCCCGAGTGCATATTTTTCATGTTTACAATACTTTCCTTGGTACTGCATCCAAGAAAATGAAAAATAAAAAACTACAAAAATCCTAGGTTATATTTGAAATGACCATCATGATTGAATGATACGACGTTCCTTTGTCATTTCCAACAGCAACAGCAGTATAGAGCTGTGTAGCAAATAGGATAACAAACGCATCACTATAAGGTAGAAGAGTGAACACGGAATTGTACACCATATCTATATAGGAGCTGGTGCTGATGCCGGGGCGCGATCACATCGCATGTTTGACACAGTGGTAATCTGGGGTGGATCTCCGTTTCACATTGGAACTACGCGACACAACCAATCTTTACGACCTATCATTATAGGATGTGGCGACCCTAACTAGTAATAAACTCACACGTACGAGATCTGAACTTCAATTCAAAAGAAAACAAAGATTGTGAACGCCTCGAAAAGAATTTTCCGCTTTGCCAAGAACTTTTCTTGTGGTAACAAAACTAGTGTAGTATATCTTTATTTACTACAAGAGATGTCCCTTGCGATTAATTCCGGTCGCAATTTATAGTTTTAGGATTGAGCATAAGGAAAATATATCTTGTTTTGAAAAATTGAATATATATTTTTCCTGTACTTCAGAGCCTAGACGGTGGCATTTGAAAGCCCATTATTTAAAGTATATATGATTCGTAGTGTCAGTATCAACTTTATGTTTATGAAAGTAAAAGAAAGGTATAAAGAAGAATATATGAGTGCAAGAAAATAGGGACGTAGAATGGGTGATGGTCTATTAAAATGATTGTCTATTAAAATGATTCGGTTATGTTGAAACTATGATGAATATAAGATTTACTAGAAGAATATGAGTGAAATGAATTTAGTGATAATACTGAGTCATTCTTGGAATGAATTATGAACTAATGGCAAATGAGTTGAGTAAGATTTATTCTTGGAATAATACTATAATAAAATCAATAGATTTATGAAATATCTGATATAACACCGTGTTGATTGAAATAGTTGGCTTGGTTTCATAACAAATATATATTCGGAACGGAAAAATAACGACATATTTTGCACATCTTGAAAAGATGATTAATTAAGAAGAAAGTGAATCTTGTAAAAGTTAATAATATTAAGATTCTAGCAAATTTTGTGTAGGTTTTATTTTGAAAAAAATGTGAAAAACGTGCCATTTATTGATTCGTCTTTGAAAATAACCATATTGATTTATGGTAATGGTAGAATGAATTTTTAACACAATAAATTTATATTACAAATGTATATAGTGAGAACTAAGTATAAGATAGTCAAGTGAAAAGGAATCCAGATTTTTTTGAAATCTATACAGTATATAGAACCAACTTGTAGTATTTGGCCGTGTTTCGATAACTTCCTCAGAATCATTACTATTTTGCACAGATATTAATATCACATATCTCTGATTTCCTGTATTATATATATATATATATATATATATATATATATATATATATATATATATATATATATATATATATATAATAATAATAATGAAATTAACAACCAAGAATCACCAGTATATTTTTGTATGTAGATATTTTACATATAGGAGCGCGGCCGTAACAACAAATGAATGCCCGTACGGGTACGAGCGCGGGCGTAACGTATTGTTTTATTTTCCCGTACCGGTACGGGCGCGAACGTGAAGTGGTTAATCATTAATATAATAACCCAGAAATGTTTGTATGTGAGTGTGTATGTGAGTGAGTGTGTATGTGTAGAACGCTTTTTTTTGTAAAAATGCAGATTGGCATAGACGGGGATCGAACTCACGACCTCCAGGGTGAAAGGCATGACACTTAGCCACTGCACCATGGCGACTGTTAATAATGTTATAAAAAATGGGTTGTGGCCAACGCGGGACTTTCTTTTACGTAGTTTTCATCAATATTTATTGATTATAAAAATATAATATTAGGAAATAATAATCCAACAGAAACAATATGAAAACCAAGCTTACATTATATAAATGAATGGGTTGAAAATTATACCAATACCAATTTGTAATGGTTATGAAGTACTAACTATCAAAACTAACCAATTCTCTAGGGAAATATTCTGAAATGTCATTTATCTAATTCAGACCATTTTGTTTTCTTGTCGAAATATTGACAGGCGCAGATGATCCGATTAATTAAGCTACATTCAAATCCATGACAACGTAAACAAGAATCTTAAAATTTTCGGTAGCGGTTTTCTCGTAACTGGTACATTTATTGAAGAAACTTTTCAAACAAAAGTTGTGCGAAATATTAATATCTTTCATTATGAACATAACTATTTTTGCCGTAAGTGCAGCCGTTCTAGTGTTACTGGAGATAGAACAAAAAATGTATAGAGTAAACATGCACTTCCGATTTGAATATTCTTTTCAAAAATAGGAGGTGCACATCTAGGGCATATACCAGTCTTAAGTTTGAAGTTTCAAAATTTTTCGTTCGACAGTTTTGGCTCTAGAGCGTTCATTCCATTCATTATAATTTGACGAACTATAGAATCTTACCGCAACTCACATTTTCAAAAATCACTGCTTCTTGGCCATTTTGAAGTGAGAATATTAACTATGAATTAAAATAAATGTACGGAAACATGTATTTGCTAAAAATATATGCAAATTAGGCAATAATATGCACTTATTTCATATTAAATACTTAAAAATTGAAAATATAACATGCTACTCCCCCTAAACTTAAGATTAAACTTCAAACAATGTTTCCGTAAATTGTACGTCACTAATCATAGAATAACTCGTGATATGCTTATCTGAAATCAAAAGATAATTTTTTTTCAGTTAGTAGATACAATAAAATGATATTTCAATTTTTGACATTGTTTTTAACAAAAAAAAAAATTGATTTTCGTTGAAATATCTTTATATTTTGGTAATTTTTTTATTTGTAAAATGGCATGTAGTGAACGCAAATAAAAAGTATTTTGATTTCAGATAAGCATATCACGAGTTATTCTGTCTACCATAAGAAAACAAACAACCAGCTGTTAATGGCTTAACTTTCAATTTTTTTTTATTATGATTTTTTTTTATAATTTGTTCAAATGATATACTTTTATATGCAATAACTTAGAATAAACCATATTAATTCATTACGTGAAAAAAAAAATCCGAAAAATAGTGTTTTATTTATATTTTCAAAACCCATGTAACTCTTTAAAGAAAACATTGTTACATTAATTTTTCACACAATAAATTTAAATTTAAAAAAAATCAATATATAAAATACATAATGAAGTCGAAAAAAAACCTCCACCTTAAAAAAAAGTACACTTATCTATAAAACTATTGCGAATTATGAATTAAATTATTTCGCCAAGCCTTAAATGTTTGAATTAATTTGAAGTTGCATGAATGCTTCCATTATACAGTTTGCAACAAAATTCTGCTTCTATAGTTTGGTTATTTTTGTTAATTATTTTGAAGAATATGTCATCAAGTATAACTGTCTTCTATGTCATCATGAACTATGTCCATCACAATTTCAATTTCATCACTTTGCATTGTATAAGCTTGTTAGTTAGAACAATTAATAATATATAAATATTTATCGGGTAAACTACGCGGTTTATTTGCTAAACAATATTGCCAACCACTAAAATCTTATGCCACTAAAGTCGACCGTGTTGCCACATCGTGATTAATAACAGATATTTAAAAAGTATTTTAATTTATAAATGTATTTTAATTACAAAATACATTTAACTTGTATTTGAAATACAAATTACTTTTTGATAAGTATTTAAATACAATAATTGAAATACACAAAGTATTTGAATTACTTATTTGATATACTTTTATTTGATTTTAGCACACATATGATATGTGTGCTAAATTTATTCAGACATTTTATAAATTACCCTTATATTTCCTAAGTTAGAGGACTATAAGAAGGGCCTTACTTTGTATTGTTTCAATTTTAATATATTAAAAATTAACAATTCCGTTAATGTATTCATAGTTTTTTCAGAGTGAACCCAAAGACAAAAATAAAATTCAAATAACAATTTTGCAATTAGATAGATCAATAATATCATATTGAATAATGAATGTGGTTTGGTGTCATAGCTAACGATATTCTCTTTGAAATTAATATTTTCATTTGCAGTAATTATTATTAAATAATTTTAGATAGCCCGTGAATAATTTAAAACATTATTTAATTATTTTGTGCATGATTCTATCAAATCATAACATGCTAATCTATTTTCTAGTTCTATAAATATATGAAGCTGTTTTTCTTATTTTATTACGAAATTGAAGGTTATCGTACGCTCAAAGATCATACCAAAATAAACAAGAAAATGGCAAATAGAAGCAATCGTATTCTGGAAACGTATCAAAAACTGCCCCACATACACATATGAACTGTGCCAAACGTGTTTCTGATTCTTTGTATCCCTAAAAAAAACCCAAGATATGTTGTTGTTATAGAAAAATGTCGTAAAGGTTTTGCCTTCTTTGGAAGAGATTTTCCTTGGCTGTAAACCCCAGACTTTCTTTATCCAATGAGAAAACCACGAACGTCAGACTGTGCTAAAGAAAAAGTGTTCTGTACTACTACCATCATGTATGCTATCGAATTGGTCAACCATATTTTACACAGAGAATTTGTAACAGACTATAAAATGCACCGAGAAAGATTGTAGTATCTGTTGCAACAAACATTTGACAGCAAAATTTGTTATTAAGTGAATAAATAGTACAGTATGTAAATCAATTACCTTCGGAAGAGGATTCTGTCGAAATTAAAGTATTAAAAATTCATGAAGTGTGCTTTTCACTTTTATTTCAATTTCGCTATTGAAAGAATACTGAATATTTGAACTATGAAAACAAGATCTTAGGTTATGTTTGTTTCACAAACCCGAACGGGAAATATAATAGGATTATTTTAGATTTAAATTATGCCTACAATCTTCCAATTTCTTTGTATATTTGTACCTTGATAGCAAATGTGCAAATGCCCATTTTTCCAATTTATTTAGTACTCTATTTATCCCAAATTATTTCCTAGCAACTTCTCTTTGAAATTTTATTTGTTTTTATAACTGTACCATATACAGAAAATAGCCTAGCTTCATTAACGTTTCCCTAGTTACAACACATATTTACAATAGCAATCTTAGAAATAATGTATAACAAAATAATGCAATATAATAATTATCGATACCGAAACTTTAAGAATGTCGATTGCAGGCCACTCAAATTTGTTTTAATTATAAGCTATAATATTTATTAGACTTTTTTACATTCAACGTATTTTCAGATTATAAACCCGAGGTCAAGAAACAAATTTAAAAAAAAAATTGAAATGTAAGGTTTTGCTGCAATCAATCAATAACAACTTCATTATTTTCTTTTAATATTATATCTTTTCAAGATTAAGTGGTTATATTTAGGTTTTCTCTATTTAATCATGACTGGATAAATATGTTTCTATAAATATAAAATAAGTAATTCACAAAATAGAGAGCTGAAGGCATTGGTAACTCTAATAATGCATATTTGTTTTATTTTAGTGCAAAATTTATATTATTAGCGAAAATTTTGTATTCCAGAGCATTTTGCCAAATTCTAGAAACAGTTATACAGGAAACTTCAAACTTTTCCGCAACTATGTGAATCGTACCATGGTGCAATTTCCCCGTTTTGCTTTTTGCTCTAATTTGGTATTTCGCCATCGAAATCTGCAATTTTCCGAATTTATATTTGTTTTATTTTAAATCCAATGGATATAACTTAATTATCTATTCACTTTGACAAGATTCAAGCCAACAATATAATTATATAAAAACAAATTACACGCAATGCCACCTATTAATCAGTACGAGCACAATTTGCGGATAAATCCTTCGTATTGACACATCCGTAAAAACCAGCGACAGGGTAAAATTTACCCACCCGAGATTAAAATGGTGGCTGTGTGAAAATTATTTGTCCGATCGTGGACAAAAAATTATGGAACATGTTTTGAACATTCTAAAATATGTAGGAAAGGTTGGTTTACAAGAAATAAAATGACATGTTTAAAAACAAGCATTGGTGCAAGCACATGAAATGAAATAATAATAACGATAGCAAGTTTTAGAGCACAAACACAAACGTCATTCCGAAAATAGTCACATTCGATTCAGGGAAGGTCAAAACATGTATATCCGTTGAAATATCGAGTTCGAAATTTTTCATGATTACAATACTTACTTATTACTTCGTAAATGAAAGTAAAAATATAAAAAAATTACTACGGGCAGTATTTACGAGGGTTTAAAATTTTTGGGCCCTATAACTCCGGACCTGAACAGACGATTGGATTTAAAATGCGACGGTAACCTCACAGGCGTAGAAGTTATATGTATATCAAATTTCATTAAAATCGGTTCGGTATCTTCAGAGGAGATACGTCCACAAAGTTGGTCTTACGAAACGAGAGACCGCGCGAACGAGGATCGAGCGAGCACATAATCCAATGATATAAGTTATATACATATTCGTATTCAATGTGACGAGACAAACGGTTTTTGTTAAAGAATTTTATTTGATCCGAGAATGTTACGGAAACTTGACCAAACACTATAGCTGTCTTGTACTATCGTACGACGAGCTAAATCAAGAGCTAGTCAATTTGAAAAAAAAAAAAACAAGAAATAGTACGCGTAAAACGCACCAACGCGTAGAGTTCGTCTTACAATTTTTTTGTAGATTATATTGATACGCGTACCAAATCTTGGTTTACGTCTACTCGTTGCCCAATTGATATTTATCCATATTATTACTATTATTTTGCATAACCAATTTCCTGCTAAAATTTACTATTTTTGGAATATGTACCTATATCAATTTTAGAATTTAAAGGAATACGATTTTCAGACATTCTTTTCCATTTCACCATATATAATATATGAACGGAATTGCGAAAAATGCAATAACCCCACCAAAAGAATCGCATAAAATATTATAATGAAAGTTCGTAGGTACGTTGAATTTAAAATGTATAAGTGAACTGCAATAACTCACATATATGCGATGAAATCACGCGAACAGAATATTTA